>JARHVA010000499.1:4065000-4582500 GCA_037957365.1 Torreya grandis | reverse complement strand
TATATAGGTGTAACAACTAACTCTAATCATATATAGAGATTATTTAAATATAATTATATATCAAATGGATAAAACTTTGACCACTTGATTACAATGTGTATATTTGAGACATCAATGTAATGCATATGGTACTGTGTGGAGCTTCTACATCTGAGGGTGTCCTAATAACATAGTAAAGACCCATGTACTTGGTAAGACTACGATGGAGTATCCATTCTTATTGAACTAATCTTAAGAGGTAGAATTTTATGCCCAAGATATTTCTATGTATATCCATCGAATACTTTGACTACTTTTGATGTAAATTGTAAATCTTGCTCTCTATACCTAAGAGTGCTAAGAAGTGTCATTATACATGCATTTTCACCTGAGCCATTATCAATCATAAATATATATATGGGTAGTATATTAATCACTTGAATAAAAAGTGAATATATGTCTAAATTATCATTAAAAAATTCACTATCATTAAATGTGATCTTAGGACCTAGCATTGATGTGCTTATAAATATACCAATAATACCATATATTAGATGGCCCTATGTCTTAGGTGGAAGATGTACATTATACACATTATGTACCTCTAAATTATTTGTGTTTTTTTACTATACCATTGTTTGGAAATGAAATACTAAATATTTTCAATTTTTCATTGTCATTATACTATGTGGGTATACTTAGCTCAATAATATTGCTATTGATAATATATTGTATCTTATGCCTTAGCCTAAAACATTTGTTGGTAGAATGCCTAATAATTTGTGTAGTCATAATATGTATTATTATAAAATCCCTTGTGTTGAGGCTTGGTCATACCAACCTTTAATGGTGGAGGGAAAGATATAATATTGCAATCAAGTAATCTATGGAACAAGACATGAGGAGGTTGTGATAAATTTGAAAATTGTATCCTTGGTGGAGTTGTCAATTAAAGCTTGTTCATTGATTGTGATATTGCATTGACTATTACTTTTGCTTCATTATTTATTTCATTAGATTTTACCTTGTAGTTTCATATCTTTTAAACTTAGAATTTGAAGTAGATGGAGTTTTGGTGATTATTTGAGTTTGTTTAAAGCTATGATCTTGACTTCTCATTCCTGGATTGTATGGAAAAACTCATCAAAATATTATAATTTTTTAATCATGATATATTCATGTAAGTGGTGCTAACAAACTTTGTGTAGATATCTTGTAATTTATTTTATACCATATATTTTTAAATATTATCTAGCATATTTTTGTACCCAAATAACTTATTAATTGTTTAGTTCATTAGACCCTTACTTACGTTTAGAAATTTATGCATAAGATAGTTTTTCACCAATATTGATAGGTAAGTGTGCTATAGACTAATCTAGAAAAGGGTTGAATGCATCAATTGGGTGGAGTGGAATATCATAGAACCATAAAAAATCATAGTATTTAGGCCTTCATAGAAAGAACATGGTTAATAATGTGTCATTGTAAGCATAATCCAAGCATGTTTCATGGAATGATTGAATATTTTTTCCAAGATAATTTTGACCTTCATAGAGTGATATATTAGGAGATACAGATATTTTAGATAATGGGTAAGATGTTATCTCAATGGCCAAAGGATTATTAGTCAAATTATGAGAATTTATCGAATGACTGGCTCTAGAGACACCTTACTCTAATCAGAACACCTTCACATGTAGTTCTATAATAATTTGGTCAAGAGAGTGTACATTAGGTGAGGTTGGTGATGGACCATATGTATTAATCAAAGGAAGTGTGTATGATGCTTGCGTAGAAATATACATATTAATATATCAAAAAAGTTGTGATGCCCCCATACCTAGGGATGATGTCATATATGTAACGATGGGAGTCGATATAGGAATAGAAGACATAGTGGTAATTGGAACACCTAAAGTGGAAGTAGAATCTTCATGTGTTTCTTTTATTTATCTCTTATAATTTATAGTAACACGTCAATCTTATGTGGGTTGGATTTAATATACTTAATGGATTATTTATCATTAACTTCATCCACTTTATTTATATTAGATTTATCATATTCAAAGGTCATGATAAATCCATAAATCATGTGCATAGTATGCCTTACATTATTTAAAATTTAAAACTATTATTTTTTCCAAGTCATTCTTGATTTTACAAAGATTTGCCTTACTGGTGCTTGTATCTTAAGAGCATTATTTCAATAATGTGAGTTGAGTAAGGCTTGATACTACTCATTATTATTTTTAGAATATTCATGATATTTCAATTTTATTAATGCATATATATAATGAATCCAATTTTTTTAAAATTAATATAGAATTTGATGATGAACTTCATTATCTAGATTAAAAGATATAAGAAATTTTCATTCATTATAACCTAGATTTTAGTGTGAAACCTTGATTTTGGAAAATGGGATGAGGGATGTAATTAGTAAAGATGTGTTTAATTTATATGATATCATATATATTTATCCTAGTCTTAAATAGTGAACAAGGCCTAAAATTCACTACCTAAGTAAGATTCCATCATCTCGTAACTATACTATCCCATCTCAAGGTTAGGTTGAGAGTAACTTCCCCAGATAGTAGCATAGGCTAGTTATGTCTGTTGATGTTGGAATTGTCCACTTAGACTATGATGTAAATATACATGTTATACATTTTACACATTTTTATAATGATTGGGATGAGATATTTCAGTTCTATTTGTGTTACATAGATGTTTTTTTTCTGTTCTTCACTTTTGAAAATGTAGGAGTCTTTTTGAGAGCTAGAAACTTGAAAAAAAGAGAGGAGTGTATTGGGTTGAGATGATCCCAATCAACCCTTAATGATTGAATATATACAACTTATCTAGATACTCTGAAGAAGGAATCAAGTCACATGTAGTTCTCTAACTTAGAGTGATTGTGTAATTATGCTCCTTGAATATATGTGTGAACTAGAAATGTGGCTTTGATACTTGACAATGATATCTCTTAACTTGATTTAAAATGGTTTAGACTTGGACTATGGATAATCATTGTGAATGTATTGATTAGGCATATTTTTTCAATGTGAAATAGTGTATAAGTGCTCAATAGATAGTGATAATCTAGTAATCAAGTCATTTTGAATTGAGGTTTTAATTTGCTTATATAGTGAAACCTTTTAATAATTTTCATTAGTTGACCTTTAGAAATGTGTAGGAAGATCCAAAAGAGTATTTAAATTTTGTAAAGTATTCATTATTTTTTGTGGGGACAAGGCCACTCTAGGTGGACAGGTCTGTGATAACACATCTATCTACCTGGGGTGGATCAATCATGAAGAATCAAGTACAATTATCTTGAGAGTTCAAGTAGTCCAAGAGTTATTTTAGGAGGTTTGATCATTGAATTTGAAATTATATGTAGTGTCAATGGAAATTGAGGGTAGAGCTTGTATATGGATAAATGGCTTAGAGGAATGGTGAATAAAGAGTCATGTAATTAGGTGCAAGTCATTTGGTTTAGGATGTGTCAAGAATTAACATTGTCAAGTACCTATGACCATATTTAGGTATCTAAAGTAAGTCAAAAATATTGTACACATCTTTATCTTTCATTTTTAAACTAACATTTTCTCAATATAATTTCATTCACCTACCGCTATTTACCCAAAATATAGTATGGGAGGTATTTATTTATAATATTTAGGATAAATATACCTTTCCTCTCACTTTTATGTGGTTGGTGTAGTGTTTTAAGCACTTTTAATCCCTCTGCATAATTTTATTTTGTGATCCCAATCCTTATGATCATCCAACGTTAGTTTTTCATATCCTTATCACTTTAGGGATTGATTTTTTTTGACTTTTTAGATCTAATTTATCTAAGGTTTTTATTTCTTATTGTGATATCATTAGCCCTACCTTATTACATGTTCTATATGTCTCTATATTATGCTAATTAATAAATTTATATATAAACACCTATTATTCAAAGTGATAGATTGGCTGGTAGACATATTTATTTTATTCAAATTCATTTGCTTGGTACTCCTTATTTGGAAAATAAAATTGTGTCTGTTGATGAAAATACTGCTCTTTATTGATAATAACGTAAATGGTACAAATATTAATGATGAAAATTAAAATGATATAAATGTAGATTGTGAATCTCATATTTTTATATTAATTCTATACCTGATAATGCTATGAATGATAATGGTGCTAGTGGGTATATTAGTATATAGATGATAAAGTGCAAAAATAAAGAGTAAAAATAATACACCCTGAATAATTAGATGATATATTATTTATCAAAAGAGAAGTATAAAATATAAATATAACTAAGGAATTTATATATAAGGAAGTACATTTTGTAGATAAATAATTTAAAGATTATATTCTACCTACTATAGGTTCTCTTTTTTCATTAGGTAATGAGGCTAGTGTTATTATTGATTCTACTCTTGTGCCTCCACCTATTACTTATACTCATGTTACTATATATATTATTTCCCAAATTAATGCTTCTTTTGTGCCTCAGGCTTCTATAAGTTTATTTGTATATACATCTTTTGGCCATGATATTTATAAAAACTATAGAATGTCTATCCCTAAAAGTGGTACTTCTTATACTTCTAAAGATTCACTCCTAAAAAATATTCAAAATATGCAAGTGCAATTTTATAAACTTTTCCAAAGATCTAAAAAATTGAATTAAAATGTTACTTCTCTTGAAATATTACTCAATCTATTGGACTATGGTGTCCTTATCTACCCTTTTCCTTCCTTATTTTATCACACTTACATTTTAATTATTCAAATACAAGGGTGTTCATTCAAATTATATCAAATATTTCTATGCTTCCGGTCTTGAATTTATACAAAAAATTATTGACCAATATTTTTCATATGAGCCTTAAAGATTATATCTTGGATTGATTTTATGCCTTACCATTGAGATTCTTTCATTACGATAATTTTTTAGTGATAGTTTCTTAGCTAATTTTAAATTCAAAATAAACTAAAATATCATGTTTTCACAATGTGTGTAGCTTAACCAAGGACTTGATGAGTCAATTAGTGAGTATGTGCCTAAATTCAAAATAAATCTCACGTATATATCTCATTAATTACCTAAAAGTGAATTGTAAATCATTTTATCTCAAATTTTGTTCCATATATTAAGGGAAAAATGATGTCTAATAGATATCAATCTTTGAATGAAATTTGTTATATGGTTAGGAACTATGATATCAAGCTTATTGAGGCCAATATGCTTAAATATGTGACTAGTTTTGTAACCTCTAATGGAGATAATTATCAAGGTAAAATAACATTAAAGGATAAGGAAAATAATGTTGCTACTCTTTAATCTAAAGATGAGACCAATAATGTATTTAATGTAGTATCTAAACAACATGACCCAATAGTGGATGATCCGATATAAATGTCTCATTAATTACCTAATGGTGAATTGTAAAGTATTTTCTCTCAAATTTTGTTTCAACTATTAAGGAAAAAATGATGTTTAACAAATATCAATATTTCTATGAAATTTTTAATATGGTTATGAACTATGATATCGAGCTTATAGAGGCCAATATGCTTAAATATGTGACTAGTTTTTTTACCTCAAGTGCAGCTAATTATCAAGGTAAAATAAAATTCAAGGTTAAGGACAATAATAATCCTACTCTTCAAGTAAAATATGATACCAAGCATGTAGTTTAAGTGGTATCTAAATCATGTGACATCATTGTCCTTCCATATCAAAAGTGAAAAAAAATTACACAATTAGTAGGGAGACCTCGGTGTTTAAATGATTAATCAAGTGAAATATGATATCTTTACCTCCTCAATGTGAGTTGGGATATTTTTAGCCTTTACCTATGAATTATGATATGAATATTTATTGTGATTATCAAAAATATTTGGGTCATATTACCAATAGATGTTTTTTATTAAGACACATGATTCAAAACTTAATTTATAATAAATTCATTCAATTGGAAGGACATAATAATATGTCAAATGAATAAGTGGATCAACATTATCAACACTTGAAAGTATTTACCAATCCCATTACAAATAATGCTAGTCAAAATACAAAAAAAACAAAAATATAGTCAAATGTTATTTTTTGAAACAACCCCCACCAATTTATGATGCTCATATCTTAGATGGTTTCATAAATGTGGTCACAAGTACATGTAAAGATATTCCTTATGTTACTTTATATGACCATGATATTCCATTAGATGATTATAATAATGGATCATTATTCATATGGGCTTTCATAGATTCACATTTTAATTAACTAAAGCCATTATTCCTAACATTGGTTTAAGTCTAAACTTATATATAATGAAGTTTCCTTACTAATCAAGGATATACTCAAAAGGATTTGGATGGTATAAGCATTTATATTGAAATATATGATTGTATTACTTATAAACATCATAGGGGTATCACATTACCTATAACCATGGGTCCTAATTATTTTCTAGTGTGGTTTCATGTTTTGTTGGATAACAAGACATATGATATTTTACTTGCTCACCCTTGCATTAATCAAATGGTAGCAATCCCATGTACATTACATTAATGTCTAAAGTTTGTGCATAATAAAAAGTGATTACTATTCAAAGGAATCCTGTTGAGTCACCAATCCAAAATAAATATGAGGTATTAGACAAAACACTATCAAAATAGAAAATCATACAACTTCAAGTGGAAACCTCTAAATTAAATTTACTTACTCGTCCATAAAATAAGGTAGTATTATAAAAACCACTTTCATTTTTTCAATATAAATCACCCATCAAGGTTTCAAATACATGACCTAAGAAAGTTCCTTATTTATAGGAGGATACAACTCATAAAACTAATTACAAAGATAAAAATTGCATTACTATTGATGATGATTCTAATTACCATATAAATCATGATTATATTTATGATGATGATAGTGACACATTTGATTTATTAGATCCATGGTTATTAAGCTTTAAAAATATTAACATGAAGATATTGGTGGCTTGCCATGCAAAATATGGACATTTAGATGCAATTATTAGTTAGAATTATTTGCTAATCTCATGAACTTGAATGGAACACTTTATTTACATAGCTTATTTTTTTGATTTCTTCTCTTTTTTGTGTGTCTCTAGTGCCTAATTTATAACTTGAATCATGTATGTATTTTAGGTTCATCATGTTTCCTTCTATCTTTTCATTATCATCCTATATTGAGATGTTTTTTGCTTATTGATTCTTATATTTTGTTTGAATTTTTAATTTACCTTCTTTTTTCATGTTTCACTTTACTATGTTATTCTTGTAGCCCCTTGGTTTATGTTATTTTGATCCTTGACTTTGATTATTGCTTCCCATTCAAAACTCATGCACACAATTCCCAATGATGTAGCACATATATATCAAAACCTTCCATCACAATCCAAACTAAGTTATGATGGAAGTTGTAGGTTAGTAGGGATAGTCTTCTTATTGCATCTTCTCAAATTTTATGCATTATATTGTGTAATTCTTGGTTTCATTCTTGTAAAAAATTATAAACTTAAATAAATTTATTTTCATTTATATTTATTTGTTTACGAAGTTGCACATTGTGGCATATAAAGTTTCTCTACCTATGATTAGAGGTTTATACTTACATTGTTTACACACACACTGCTCATTGAATTATTTGAGTTAGATGCAAGATATACAAGTTACATATTATTTTATGAATTAAAACTACTTTTATATTAGTAGGAATAATCATCTTCTTACATCTGAAATATTTTGCATTGGATTGTGAAATTATTGGTTTCATTATTCTAAAAAATGACAAATCAAAAATAAATTTATATTTATTGGTTACATAGTTGCACATTGCTACATATCAAGTTTATCTATCCATGATTATCGGTTCACATTTACATTATTTACACACACATTGCTCATGGAATTATTAAAGTTAGATGCAAGATATACAAGTTACATATTATTTTTTGGCTTACGATTAATTTACAACTTGATCATTCCTACACTATGGCATCCTTACATTGGGATCATACCTATAATAGGGAAATAATTTTCAATTTAATTCAAGTTATATATTTCATATTATCCATTATCATTTAGATCTTTATAGTCATTGATGCATATCTTTCTGTAGCTTATATTTTGAGTTCTTCGTTATATATATACATTATATTGGTCACATGAAAACTATATTTCATGTTCTCTTGTTGTCCCTATACTTAATTAAATCTCTTTCATATATGTTATTATGCTTTATTGTCCATGTTTTTATCATGTATTTATTTTTTTGTCTATAGAGGACCTCTAGTTATCAAGTTTGTGTCACTTATGAGTGATTATTTTATTATTTTCTTTAATCACTTTGTTTTGATTTATATTTCACTTGATCTATGTGGTTACACGATTGTTCATGTTTACATCATTGACTATACTATGTGATACTATATATTTGGTGCCATGATCTACATCATGAATGCTCTTACTTGTAATATACTATGTTTGGTGTTTATGCTATCATGGTTTCTACCATCAATCTATTGGGGTGTACTATGATTATGATTCATTGCTTAATTGAAAAATTTCCCACAAAGGTAAAAGAGATATTCACAAATTGGGCATGTGTTTGACCTTAAATAACTCATGCTTTACATGGGGCTGAACTGAAGATGACATACATTCTGATTTTTAGGTAGGATCTAATAGCAAGTGATAAATAGTTCGATAATGTAAATGGATAGTTTATGATAAGTGTTAGATAGTCATATTTAGCCTCAAGGGATAAATAGGGACATTAGTGAGATTGGGTTAAACCAAGAAATAAGCCAATATGTACATATATACCAATTATGATAAGACATTTGATATAAGGGTCGTGTGCCAAATTTGGGTGTCTACACATATTCCTAGAAAATACACCAAATATGGATACTCTAGATTGAGATAAACTAATTAAATTTAATGTTAAAAAATAATTATTTGATAGATATGTCAAAACATGGAACCCATGAGAAAACTATCATAGAAATTCAATAGAGCAACAATCTATTCTTGATGACCCATGTTTGTTATAAACATATGGAATATTTATAACTAATCCATGTAAAGATTATGAGGACTTATTGAATCAAGATCAAAACCACACTAAATGTACCAAAGATTCATGCTTGCATTTTAAATTCTATAACCTTGAATGTCATTAAAAAATACCTTGGGAATCACAATAAGCACCAAACTTAATCATTGATAAGGATGGGTAAGAAAAACAAAAGTCGACTCATAATGGTGATAGGTTGAAAAACTATAAGCATATAATGTATTTTCAATTTGGAAGGTAAATATTTATTTAAAACTCATTATATATTTTCATGCTGTGTTGAAAAACATTTCAAAGTGTGTATATAAATCAGAAAGAAGATCTGAAAGATATCACCATATGTTGTCTATAATTTTAGAGGGTCTAGCTTATCATGACTCTTCATCAATTATAGATCATAAAAAATTAACAAAAAATATTACTAATTGTGATATAAGTGCATAAAATACATGTCATATGTTGTAAAAACTTACCTTATAAATAAGTAGTCACTCATTCATTTCCTTGAATATTTGGAGTAAAATTATTTGGTGGGTCACTCAAGATGCAAAAGTACTTTTGAAATTGATCTTTATTAATTCGTACATGAAATACCCTTTTGATCTAGAGGAATTATCATTGATTGAAGTTCTAAAATATTGGTATTATGAAATTCACCATAAAAATGAAAAATGGAAAGAGAGGGAAATCAAATCCATTGTCCGTGTCTCACCCTAATTTACTATTGTTCCTTATAAATATTCAACTTACTATGAGGAGTTTTTTACGTGAAATACTTTAATATAAACCATTTTTTAGCACTCTTAAAGAAATTAGTGCCTCTAAAGAAAATATTTTATAGAATTCATAATAGTTAAGCAAATCGTACCATCCATGGCATGTTTCTCGCTTTCCTATAAAAACATATCAAAGTGATGATAATGAAGATGGTATCGATAATGAAATAAATAACTATTTCTTGGAGATTAAAGAGTGTAAAAGTTTATTTCAAATCCATCCTAAAACTATTACAAATTTAAGTGACCTTGATATGTTCAGCCATCATCAATTCAAAAAAATACTTAATTGGAACTAGTTATATGTACCTTTTCCATTACATGAAATAACCATACCATTTATAGATTAAAATTATGTAAGCCATAAAAACCCACACCTTTATTACTCTTTTTTGTGCTCTTTTGAAACCTTATCTAAGTAATGCATTACATATGATATTATCCTTAATCATTCCATAAATAATTATATCACGTCTTCTCTAAAAATATTTTTCAAGGGTACTATCAACACTAGTAGATATATCTCATAAATAACATAAAATGTGAATTATTTATAACTACAAAATTTTACCAATATCTTTTTTTTTTTTAGACACCTAAAATTGGCCAATGATAACTTCCAACCAGGGGTTTTGACTAATTTCCATCAAAATGCAAAATTTGGCCTAAAAACACTAAAATGCATTAAAAGAGTTGAAATTGATATAGTCAAGTGCCAATTTTGGCCAAGGTATCCATAAATAGGGAAATGCAATTTATGGGCCAACTAACTTTGATAAAATCATTTTGAGTCAAAATGCCAATTTTGCACTTGGGTGCTCTAGATTGCTCTTTTCTATCAAATTTCTTGTTTGGGACACGTGCCTTTGTTATTTTATGTTTCCAACATCCTAAATGAGATAATGGATCCAATGCATCTAACATCACATTATAATTCTAATCCAGTCAAATTTGGACCAATAATAAGGCATTCTGATCAACTTAAGTAATTTGTGCACAAAGTGCTTAATCATGCTTAAGATTTATTTAAACCAAATTAGAGCCTAATTAAGAATTCCATGGAAACTTGTTTAATACTTATTTTTATAAATGAATATTGAATATCTGCATCATCAGGTGGCCTCATTTCTTAGGAAGACATCCCTAGGCCATAAATGCCACAAATATTAGGATTCATGCTTCCCATGCCTCATCAAAACCCTTCCATGCCTATTCAATGCCCCTCTATCCCAAATATTAATGGGAATATTTGTATAATGAATTTGATATTTAGATTTATCCTTAGCCACACATCTCAATCTTGAGATGGATGGTTCAGGTTGATTCTAGCCATTTTCCAAAATCTATAAATAGAGAGGCCATAAACATCATTTATAAACTATTTTGGTGCAAAGTTATTATGTTTAAATATATTCAAGAGATTTGGATAATGAAAAGTTATAATGCTAAATTTATTCCAAAGCTTCATGCAAATTAGTGTTATAATGTCCAAATATTGAGCCAAGCCAAGCCAAAGACACAAGGTGCTAAGGAGAGATGGAGGTAGCCAAGCTTCCATTGATGCAGACTTCATGAGCACAAACCGAGCAAGCCACTACTACGAGATAATTTAGAGAATTCAAGGGAGGTGAAATATTTTTTATCTTTCATGTTTTAGTTATGTTTCCATTCTAGTAGTGTTAACTAAGCTCAACCAAGTAACTAGGCCTAGAGATGTATGTTAGCTAGTGTGTTAGTTTTTCAATTTGGTTTCATTTTGTCACTAACAAGATAATAACACCTCTCTTGAGTCAAATTCATACTCTACATTTTGCCATGCTCAATGGAACCAAACGCATCTCATATATGAATGAGATCATGAGGCAACTTTAAAATTTCAATTTGGATGCTTAAAACTCTCTCTAAGTGATTTTCTAACTTCATTTGGCTAGATTTTATCATCACAGGTATACACATGTAACCATCAATGATCAGAGGAACCATCAAATGGTTAATTAAATCATGGATGGTCAATTGAAACCTTCATTGGTTAGGTATAAACATTAGTGGTCACTATCTTTTTCTTGACTCGAGAGCTACCATTTTAAAATGCTTGGTTTGGGGTCATTCAGATTCTATTTTTCATTATTTTTTTTAAACCACGTGTTTTCTTCCAAAATTTCAGAATTTGACAGTATTTTAGCTTCAAGTTTCATATATTTTTCACGAAATTTTGAAAATCTCTTTGGATGTTTCTAATCTAACACATTTGCTTTTGGGTTGATGCCTTAAGGGTAGATAGGTAACCAACAAACTTTGAATTTATTAAAACATGTTTTAGACTATTTTTGCATGATTTTAAAATGAACTAGGAACTTTGTTTTAGTACGTAAGGAAACATTTAGGTGCTTAAAATAAATGTTGGATAAGTTAGGATTTCAAAGTTACAACTTAAGACCAAGGGGTCAAAACAACACCACCCAATCTTTCAACATGGTGCTTAAAAATGAACTCACCTTTCCAAGATTTTTGTATTCAATTAGTTGTTTGATCTAGTTTTTTTGGAAAAGAGAGGGATGTCATGTGTATGCTCTTCCACTTGTCCCCTTTAGGGAACTCTTGGAATCAAAAGAGTCATTCCTTATTACAAAAATCCTAGTCCAAGGCTTAGAAAGAATGTCATCTAAAGCACTCCCCAAAAACTTGCAATAGTATTGGGTGACCTTGAAAATTACCCTAAAGTCTTTCTTTTTATGTCTTTTATTTCATGCAAACTTATCTTGTGAGGGGGAAGTCATTACCTCCTATGAGTTATTTAGGGAAGCTTTGACCTAGGGTTTCATCTCCTGGCACTAACTTCAACCACTCTCACTAGGATCAGATGTTTGAGTGGTACAACCACATTCTAGTGATGGAGTTACACATGGGATGTATCTATACTTTGGACATCACACTACACTTAGTGAACAACAAGATCTAGTGGTTGAAAAAAGGACTAGACCTTTTTACAACAAGCCAAGTGTCATGGACACCCAATTTTCATGATTTTAATTTGCATCATTTGATGTGAAAGTCATTGTGAAATTTATTCCCCTATAGACATTAAAGAACCAATTAGTTTTAGTTAACCCCACATTGCCATACATTTTCTAGGATTTGGATGATTATACTTAGAGTATTTTGGTAATTTTTGCTTGGTATGTTTTGAGACTAAAACATGATTAATTGTTTGTAAACCATGCCAAAATCAATTTTTTTATACATCACTCTTTTGTCTAAAGAGGCATTATGCTGGCCATTTTACACCACATTTGTGCCTTGAAATTTTTGCTAAAATTATTTGTGTGTGTTTCAATTTGAGTTGTGGAGCGTAGTGTTATGCTACCAAAATCATATCAAAATATTTTGCCTTTGAGTCTTTGAAACATAACATATATCACATCATTCTAGCATGCTTACGCCGTTAGACTGCTTAATTTATTTCAAGACTAGTTTACCTTATATCAAAAATCATTTGTTTCAAGCCATGTCATGTATACCATTTAAACTTTTGTCTTGTGCTATCATGTTGTCCAATATTGTCTAGCTTATTTGGTCAAATCCTATTTTTCAACATTTAGTTTTCAATTAACCTTGTCAAGTTTGGATTCAAACATTGGTTGATTTATATTTAGGACTTAATTCATGGGGCTGATACATAGATCTTTCTATTTTAGGTTCCATAACTTTGGTTAATCGATTACCTAAATTTGAAGACTTGATGGTTTGTTTGTTCAATGCCTATCCTCATCATTGTTTGTGCCTTTATTTGGGAGAACACAACCTTTTTTCAAAGAGCCTTTTGTCTTATGCCTTATGCCAACTGATCATGTTTATATTTGATTCCATGTGTTGGGTCTATGCCAAAGTTGTTTCCAAACTTTTTAGATTAAATTCACATCATGCCTTTATTTTAAGTCTATCTTCTGACACCATTTGGCCAAAATTCCTAGCATATGCCTATTTGTTTGAGCCTAGCTTTTGAGTCCACATTTGGACAAAAGACCTAGTAACTCAATGTTTCCCTTTCCTAGTTTAGACCTTGTTTGAAAAACTTTAGCCTAGACCTTTGACATGTTGGTTTTTATTCAGATGCTTGACCTCTTGTGTGTATGACATTTTACGTTAGAATATTTTATGCCAAGTCTTAGCACAAACCATTTTGGAGATACAGCTCCATGAGCAAATCATTCTTTAGAGATACAGCTCCACCTTCGACCAAGTTAGACCAAGTTTGAACCATTTATCCTTTGGACATAATTTTTTAGAGTTTGTAGAACTCTAAGCCTTTTTATTTTCAAAGCTTTCATCATTTATGTAGATATGTCTAGCTACACCTATGGTGGAGTCACGTATAATCTAAATTATGATAGAATGGTCACACAAAATGACTTTTATGGCTTTAGTCAAGACCCTAATGATGATAATATGGTTTGTGAGATAGATTTCTATCCACCTCATAATAATCATTCATGGAAACAAAGTCATGAACCAGCGTACGATCTAACTCGAGACCTTGATTGGTATGAAGAGGCTTGTGAGGAGGACTTTGAAGACCCAACTATAGATAATTTTGTTTGGAATGTGAATCAATAACCTCTTTATGAATAATAAATACACAGAATGTATTCAAGAACCAACTTATGATCCAACTCAAGATTGGGATGATATGGTTTATCAGGAGGACTTAGATGCTTTGGCTTATGTAAGCAATCAAGTTCCATGATGTCTTTTTTTATCCAATCATCAACTACTCATAACCCTCCTTTGGATTATATGAGCTAACAAGCTACACAATATCCAAGGAATACCATTACCATTCTAAGACCTCATCTTTTGGCTTGTATGAGCAATCAGGGTCCACAATGCCCAACCATTTCTATACCAAGACCTCATCCCTTGGCTCGTACAAGCAATTAGGCTCCATAATGCCCTACCATTTATATCCTAGGACCTCATCCTTTGGCTTGTGTAAGAAATCAAGCTCCATAATATCCCTTCATCATTCTAGGACTTTATCTTTTAGCTTGTGCAAACAACCAAGCCCCATACCACCTTGTTGTTACCATTTTAGGACCTAGTCCTTTAGCTTGTGTGATCAATCAAGCTCCACACTACCCTATCGTTACCAATTCAAGAATTCATCCTTTGGATCATGTTCCCCAATTCCCTATCATTATCCAACTATAAACCATTCCTCATGGAGTACCAATCCCATCAAAACCTCAATTGATCCAATCATTTGAAAACCAAGTTCTGTTTAAAACTAGTATTTTCCAGCTCATTGGAAACCAAGGCCAAAAGAACCAACCAATCCAAGATGTTTTTGTTGAACCAATCATTTGTGATAAGCCAATCTGTGATGAATCACCTATTAATCCTATACCAATTGTCAAGGAGTCTCACTATAATGAGCTAGTATTTGATGAGTCGCTTCTGAATGATTATAACTACCTTTGGGAAAATCATTACCATGACCATATGCCTATTTTTTAAGAGTCTACATTTGACAAACCAGTCTCTAAGGAGTTGTATCTTAACCTTTTTCCCATTGTAGAGGAGTCTCACTTTGACAAACTAGTCTTTGTGGAACCCATTATGCCATCACAAGCCATTACTTGTCTAAATCCAAACATTTAACAAGACATCATTGTAATAAAGTATCCATAAAATGAAGAATCAGAGTCAGAGTCAGGGTCTACTCTTAGACTGACATTAGATTTAGCATCAAAATTAGATTTAGATACAAAATATGTTTGTGACTATTACAACATTAGTTATGAATGACTTACAAATCAATTTGAATACATTTGTGATCCTTCTATAGTTTTTGAGGATGATTACTTTAGCATTGACATAAGTTTTCCTAGTATCTTCTATGAGGATTGTGTAGCCTCTCTCCATTCCATCACCATTCCATAGTCCATTAGCATCAACCAACATAACCATATTATTGACATTCCATCTCCTTTAAGTGTAGATTGGGACTAAAAAAATCAAACTTTGTTGAATTACATCCATGGAGACATAGCAGTTGATGAAGATCAAGGAGGCTAAGACCAAATTCATGTAGTAAAATAACACTCTCCTAGTGAAACCTTTTCATAGGCACTAGGGGATTGGCCAAGTTCGAATGTAGCATCTTATAGTGAAACATTTTTGGAAGCGCTAGAAGACAATCAAAGTCAAAATTCAATGTTCCTTAGTGAAACCTTCTCAAAGGCATTATGGAATAATCAAGACAACTTCATTAGTGAAAACCTCATTAAGGCACTGATAGCTGAGCACAAAAGATCTTCACTGCTTGATGAAGATAATATCAAATATCAAATCAAAATATCTTCCAATATATAACCTAATTAGATGGTAGCTACTCTCAAGATCAAATAATAGAAAAATCTAGTGGTCCTATCGAGAGAATATTTAGAGGTCTTCGGCCCTACCATAACTAAAGTTATGTTAAATCTAGCATCAACAACATTATATGTGAATGAACATCCTGATCTTTATTTGTTTCCCAACTATTACACATTCAATTATCATCTACCATTCTATTTCATAAATAAACCTACCATTTATTATTTATTCCTATTTACCATCCATGGTCACACTTTCCTTTGTAGAGGCTACAAAGATAACTTGTCTCAATACTTGAAGGAATGAAAATCAATGACCAATGAAGATCACAAAAGCATTCTTAACAACCAAATTTGTAGCCACTTCTTGACAAAGCAACTATTCAAATGAGGTGTGGGCTAGTAATTAACATGATCAAGTATTCTATTTGTATCAATTATTGATTAGGATGTGCATCTCCCCATCAATAGGAATAATAGAATCAAAAACCACACCCAGGCCAAAAACATGTACCATACCATTTAATTTCCATGCCATTACTATTGTTGCATATCCTTTTGCCATTTTTGTATATCTCAACCATTCACCCCATAACTTGGGGGCAACCCACTTACCATTTTATCCAATCTATCCAAACCCATCATTCATAGCTAGATCAAAGCCTCTTTTTAGTCATCTTACCCAATCTTGTTTTGATCTTGGTTACTTTGGTTCTTCCCAACACTTTTTGTGAGAGGATTCTGATCAAGTTTCAACAATCAATCAAATCCATATTTATAATGATAGTCTATGAAAGTACTATGATAGTTGATCTAGTAAGATATCTTTCATTTTCCATCTTCTATCAAGTTTGTTTATGTGAGAATGGTTATAATTGTGTATGAGCAAATCAGTGTCTCCCCAGTCTTGCTATTAATTATAATCACCTATGGGAAAATTAGTATCATTGACCTATGTCATTGTATCCTAGTTATAACCACCTATGGGAAAACTAAGGGTAACACTTGATAATCATGCATTGCCGTATCACCTTGCCATTATTGTTTTCATTTGACTAGTTATTTGCCAGATTTGAGTACTTATTGGGACCTAGTTGGTTTTTCCGCACCTTTTGTGTGGATAGAATTACTATAATTTGAGGTCATTCTAAGACTATGTCAATCATGCTTAATTCATGTTGAGGTCACCTTAGTCTCCCTTTCTATATGCTCTCTCTATTTTATGAGCAACCTAAGCTAATGCTCTCCCCATTTTGTGAGCAGGTATCTTGTCATTCTTTAATGAGTTGAGAAACCTCAAAATACTAAAACCATTTCAAATATTTCAAAATCCAAAAACATTTGTCATGTCTAAACTTAGTTAGTTATCCTCAATTTTCCCTACTGGGGCAAAGTCATTATTAGGATGCTTTATTTTTAAGATTTCTATTTTTTTGTTTATTTCAAGTTATTTATTTGTTTGTTTATTTGTTCACTTACCTATTTGTTTGCTTTCAACACTATTGCCTCAACTCAGTCTATATGCATTTTTTGGGTGATTCCTTTAGCACATTACTCTTGAGTCTATCCATATTCATACATCAACCTTTTCATCATGGTTTTTATCATTGGTGCATTATTTTCAATTGTTTATTGGATCGAGAGTCAGTGCTTATTAATTTTTTGGCCAAATCTTCATGGTGTTCTATCATGATGTCTACCGTCACATGCTATAATAAAAATCAGCTTCAAGAAGGTCTACAATCAATGGAACCATAGAAGTTTCTCTTTAGCACCTTGAAACATCCTTCCATCCCACCCTTGATCAAATTAACCCGTTGGCCATTCTATTTGTATCACTACTAATTAGGATGAGCATTTCCTCATTGGTAGGTACAACTAAATCATTCACACTGATCAATCTTATTCTTCTATTCATCCCTTTCATCACTTTGCACCCTCTCATGTTTAATTGATATTCCATGTTATATCTTTGAGTTACACTTGCTAATCAACCCTAACTGGGGTACCATCATCTTTAGCCAATCCAGGTCCTCAATGATTATAACCACCTATAATCAAATCATTATTTTGAATTTTATTCCTAATTATAATCACCTTTGGGAAAATCAACATCCTTTTTAAATCAATGCATGCAATAATTTTATCATTTGGATTAATATCAATCATGGGTTAATTCCACCTTTCTTCTTATTTCTTTTCGAGGGAGCATCCGTCAACAAATGTGATGGCCACTCCATCAAGGGGGCATCATCCTAGATTTCCCAAATGCCATTTGGACCTTTATTATTCAACCATCATCTTCTTTTTGACATACAAGTCTTTTCTCATTATTTGCGAAGACATTGCTTTGCCTACGGTTTGCAACATCTTCTCAAATAGGGGCAAACTGGAGACACCTAAAATTGGCCACCGATAACCTCCAACCAAGATTTTGACAAATTACCATCAAAATCCATAATTTGGCCTAAAAACATTAAAATATATTTAAAATTTTGAAATTGATATAGTCAAGTACCGATTTTGGCCAAGGTATCCCTAAATGGGGCAATGCAATTTATGGGCCCACTAATTTTGATCAAATAATTTCAAGTCAAAATGCTAGTTTTACACTTGGGTGCTCTAGATTGCTCTTTTCTATCAAATTTATTATACAGGACACGTGCCTTTGTTATTCTATGTTGACAACATCCTAAATGGGATAATAGATCCAATGCATCTGACATCACATTCTAATTCTAATCCAACCAAATTTTGGACCAATAATAAGGTATTATAATCAATTTGAGTAATTTGTACACAAAGTGCTTAATCATGTTTAAGAGATAATTAAACCAAAATAGAGCCTAATTAAAAATTCCATGGAAACTTGTTGAATACTTATTTTTAGAAATGAATATTAAATATCTGCATCATCAGGTGACATCATTTCTTAAGAAGACATCCCTATGCCATAAATGCCACAAATATCAAGATTCATGCCTCCCATGCCTCATCAAAGCCCTTTCATGCCTATTCAATGCCCCTCTATCCTAAATATTAATGGGGACATTTTTAGAATGAATTTGATATTTAGATTTATCCTTATCCACACATCTCAATCTTGAGATGGACAGTTCAAGTTGATTTTAGCCATTTTCTAAAATCTACAAATAGAGAGGCCACGAACATCATTCCTAAGTTATTTTGGTGCAAAGTTATTATGCTCAAATATCTTCAAGAATCTTGGATAATGTAAATTTATAATGATAAATTGATTCCAAAGCTTCATGCAAATTAGTTTTATAATGTCCAAATATTGAGCCAAGCCAAGCCAAAGACACAAGGTGCCAAGGAGAGATGGAGGTAGCCAAGCTTCCATTGATGCATACTTCATGAGCACAAACCGAGCAAACCACTTCTATAAGCTAATTTGGAGCATTCAAGGGAGGTGAAAGATTTGTTATCTTTCATGTTTTAGTTGTGTTTCCATTCTAGTATTGTTAACTAAGCTCAACCAAAATTAACTAGGCCTAGAGATGTATGTTAGCCAGTGTGTTGGTTTTTCAATTTGATTTCATTTTGTCACTAACAAGATACTAACACCTCTTTTGAGTCAAATTCCTAGCCTACATGTTCTAACTAGTATTGTAGCCTTGAATATTATTACTTTAACTACTCATGCAAGACTTAGAATCCCTATCAATTAGATGAATCCCTTGCAGGGGTAGGCATTGGATACTTTTCAGGAAGATCTAAAGCATATTCACTACATTTTCAATCATGAAATGAGTTATATTAGGCTGAAATTATTCACTTGTATTAATCATCACTATCATGAAACATTCCCTCATAATATAAACACCCAATTTAGTGGTTGATCTATTATTCTTATGGACAACTTAGGCTAGTTGCCTCTAGTGTAAGACATCCCTATGTATGCAGGGACTTGTGGAAATAGATTGTGGTGATTTTTTGACATGGTTGCCACCTTGGACACAATTTTTTGCTAGAAAGGTACAAACGCTTGCCAAATTACTTTCTATAGACAATTGTTGATCATCATAAATGTAGATCCAACCTTAGAGGTTTGGAAATTATTATGCCTTATACAGATATTTATTTTTAAAGAACAAAACATCTTTCAAGATTCAATCCATTTATTTTAAACTAATACTATGGCTATGTTGAAAAATAAAAATATGTTAAAAATTAAGCATGTAAACCACTCAGAGGAATATTGAGTAGAAAAAATGAATAAATTCATGTAAAATTGCTAATGACCAATTCTAAATTTAAGTCCTTTGATGTAAAAGAGAACAATTTATGTTTACTTTTAAGTTATGGGTGATTGCAATGTTCATTAATGGAGCTCTTGGAGAACTTGTTAACATTGTCTATAAACCAGGATCAAAGCATCCATAATTTTTAATGTATGTGGCTATCAAATTTGATAACTATGTTGGTCCAATATGGGATGTAAATAATCCAAGACATATTCCATCTCCACTTATAACACATGGGAATCATACATGGACTCCACTAAAGATGGCATGGGATTCAATAATTTATATATCATAAAGTTTGAAATTGAAAAAGGAAACAATATACATTAGCTACATTTCCTATTAAGGTTAGAAGTTCACTACCATTTCAAGGGTCAAGTTGCTACAATACCTTCACATCTCCCCTCTTACCTCATTTAAATGTTATGCAAAGATTAAATATTTTTCACATGTATAAATTAGAAAGCAAGCAGAGGAGGAACTTAATTCAAAATCATTACTTCAAATAACCATACACACTAGTCGAAGAAGATTTCTCTTTACATAGTAGTTTTATATTTTTATGTTCTTCACTTAAATATGTATTAACTTCTCAAAAAAAATTATACACATGTATTATGTTTAAATAAAAAATATAAAAATCATGTTTATGATGTGACAATGGGCATTTAACTATTTCTTTGGAACCATTATGATTTTGCATATAAAATTTCTATGATTTATTATTATTTATCTGTGCATTATGTTAGTTGTTTATTCACTTCATAGAATATTATTTTCTATTTAAAAAATTTTGTTGCTTATATTTCAATATAATAGTCTACTCATATTTATATCATGGTCAATACGTAGAATTATTATGAACAACTTTTACAAGATATATATATAGATATATATATATATATATATATATATATATATATATATATATATATATATATATATATATATATATATATAATTTTACAATTTTTTTCCATAACTTCCTATTTCAACAAATAAATTTTCATATTTTGAAAATATTTAAAGTTTGGGATGATATGATTTTAGTAGACCATAATACAAATAAAGCATTCTGAATGTAATATTAATTGATTTGAAAAAATAAATCACTTTTTAAACATAAAAATATTGATGCACTTTCAATTGTAGTGGTCACAAATAAATACAGTTTGATTTTTTTTTAGCTTTATTAATAAAAAAATCACAAAGCGAACCCTTCTAAAATGTAATAATCAATATTGACAATATTTATTACGAAAATTTGACTGTCACTACAGTCTCAAAAGTTCTTATATAGAAGCCCCTTCACATATGCCCTTATTTTTTTACCAATGCCATACAAAAATGAATCCCAATATATATAATCTTTAACTTACATTTTGATTTTAAATTATACAACAAGCTTCATTTATATTTGCTTTTCTATTCACATCTCTATCAACATTTCTTTTACAACTTTAAATACAATTTCTAATAATAAATATTTATGTCTACATTTATTTTAAATATTTTCAACTTAAAAAATTTTTAATCAAAATTATGTTTTAAAAAAAAATTGTTCGATAAAAAATATTATATAAATAAAAATTAATAAATAATATTAAAAATTATACCCTATAAAATTCTTTCTTTTACAACCCTTCTCTAAATTCTTAAAAATCAATTAACAATATTTTACTTACTTCCAAACTAAATGATCATAAAATTAAGTGAAACCCAAGAAAGAGAGAGAAAGAAAAATAAAATTATATATATATATATATATATACTTTCAAGGAAGTCTTACTACTTAGATTAGTGTGCTATCCAATCCTGGCCTTAAAAAACAATATTTACATTTTAAACATTCTTGAAATGGCCTCACAAACATTCTTTAAGGGAAGATATATCTATGAGAAACAAGTTGCATGTATGCAATAATTGAAATGGCCTCACAAACATTCTTTTAAGTATAATTGAGAGATTTGGGTGCACGTTGCCATGGCAAACGGAAATTCCTTACTTTGAGGGAGGGAGAGATTTCTTTAAACCCTGAGGCAATGGCATATATGATAAAAGTCCTGAAAGTCTTCAACCATCACTAAACGTTACTCAACTTTAATGCTATTCAAATTGTGTTTTAGCTCCTTAACATATTATAACATATTAGCATTTTCACTAATAAAATTATAATCTCTTTTATTAAAATTAAAATTGTATTTATTAAAATATTTAATTCATTTAAATAAATTTTTTAATTAATTAAAATAAATAAATAAACTGAAAATTGTATATATTAAATGTAATGATGTTATTTTTCTAAATCCATTATTTATTTATCAAAATTTAAAGAAAATTATTGTTTACTTTAATCATACTAAATCAAAGGTTAAAGGAATATAAAATCACATAATAAATAAAGCTTCTTAATAAATAGGTAAAATTTTTTTAAAAGAATTATTTTTTTACAAATTATTAACCTATTTTCTAGTTTAATGCAATAAATTTATTTGAAATTTTATTTGTTTTAGGTATTTATATAAATTTATATTTTAATAAATGATGTAATTATTATAACATATCAATATTTTTATTAATAAAATTTAAATTGTTAAATTAGTTTCAATAATTCAAGGAAAAAATGAAAAAATTGTATATTAAGTATTTCTTATTCCTTATTTTACATTTTATTTTTTTAATTTAATATTTTATTTTATCTTAATGTATTATAAATTATATTAATGAAATTTAACTTTTAAAATATTATATAAATATTAAATTTATATTTAAAGTATATTTAATTATTGTGTATGTATATTTATGTGTTAATATACTCTCAGTTCTTACTTTCTTTGAGACATGTGAGGTTTATAAATTTAGTTTTGGTATACGTAGAACTCTTAAAAATACCAACAATCAATACGAAACTAATTCTAAAAGATCCAAAAAATACCTCTTAAATGATAACTCTTAGAAATATGAAACTAATTCTAGAAGATCTAAAGTGACCCTAATTAACTAAATTTAATAAAATAAATTTAAATTATTAAATATTTATGTTTATATTCTTACATTTTATAAAATGTCAAATGGGTTTTGTCAAATATATTATTTAATTTAATATTTATCTATTTTAATTACTAATTAATATTGATTTATTTTCTTAAGTATATCTGAGTGTTCAATAGATACATACACTAAAAATTTATAATAAATTTTAAATTATTATATATTTTTGTAAATTTCAAGTATTGTAATTTGATGTTTAGAATTATCCAATAAAAGTGCATTGAGGAAAAACATGCAGGTTGAAATGTTTAGGTTTTGATGGAACATGAAGTGGTAGGAGATGGTGAGGGGGACCCAGCTAGGTCAGAGATGCAACTTTCAGAGAGCTTGAAAAGTGTGCTTTCTCCACCTAATCCCTTGGTAAATCAATGTGTCTCTTCAAATGGTAAGATCAGTCATGCTTAGTTGTTTATCAAAGATTCTTGGGTGGGGAACAAAATAGAACCATCAACCTTCTCTAACCATTTGGTAAGCCCCAATAAAAGCTCCCGGGTTGATAAGCTCAAGGGAAAGATTGGTGAATACAAGGAGGTTTTTGGAGGTATATCTACCTATTTCAAAATATGCAAGAGGTTTTCATATTATAGTGTTAGATGAATTAAAAAACAAGGCATCCTTATGGTGGTCTTCTTATTTGGTGGGTAAATTTCTGGGGCCACAACCTAATATAGAGAGTTTCAGGGCCTAGGCTAGGATCCATTGGAAGATAAGAGGATCTTTGGGTATCTTTTCTCCTATCAATGATTTTTCCTTGATCAAATGTACAAATGATGAAGATAGTGTGTATATCTTAGTAGGTGGGCCTTAGTTTATGGGCAGATCTAGACTTTAAAAAAAATGGAAAATAGGCTTTGATCCTAAACAAGAAGATATTCATAAGATGTCCATTTGGGTGAGGCTTCTTAGGATTCCTCCTGAATATTGGGAAAAATATTTGTTTATCAATATAGTGAAAACATTTGGCAATCTGATTACCTTTGATTTTGCAATAAAATCAAGAACCCACATGGTGCATGCCTGTTTCTATGTGAATGCAAGAATGGATCAATAATTTCTCTTTTTGTTATTCTTAATTCCTCAAGTGGAGAAAGGATTCAAAAATTGATTATGAATACTCATTAATAAAATGTGAAGGATGTAGGAAACTGGGACACATGACAATAAATTGCCCCTCCTTTATAAAAAAGGGTAATGCTTTTATTTTTTTAAAGGATAAAAATACATGGATGAGGACATAAAATATTAGTTTAGAAGAGATTCCATTAAAGTCTCATCCTCTCTCTCAGGGACACTTTCCTTTGAAGGAAAACATTCCAATTTTTATGGGGATTCAAGATGCTTTTACATCAGGGAATGTGCCAGCTTCAGTAAAAATATTTACAAGAGATATTATCAAATATTTAGAAGATAATAAGGTAGTACAAGCAAATTATAAATAAGTGTTTCAAGGAAGAGAAAATACTCCTTTATCAAGTAAAATTCTAGAATAAAGGCAATGCAGAGTCAATGACATGGATAAGGAGATTACTAAGTTTCAAAATACTGAAGATGCTTCTACTCATTTTGCTTCTCCAATTATTTTTAATCTTTTCCAATGTTTGGAAAATTTGGAGGAAGGTGAAGTTGGAGATGTTTCTCTGACAAGTTTTTCACTAGTAAAAGAATCTTTTTTTGACTTAAATTAGGGTAAATCGAGGTTGAATGAAGAAACAGATAAAAAGGAGTTTTATAATAAGATATCTTCACCTTGTACATCACCAAATTTTAAATTGGATTACACTATAGATGTGAAGGATATTATTTCATATGGGTATAATAAGCAGGAAGATTCAGGTCTACATAATAAAAAAGGGAGATATTCATTAGCTAAAACAAGAAAAAGTAAAATTGAGAATGAGATAGCCAATGGTTATCAGTCTATTCTTAAGCTCAAACGGAGTAGAGAATCTATTAGGCAATGCAATAAATAGGATCAATGAAGATTATATCCTAGAATATTAGCGGTTTGAACCATTCTAGCAAACATATAATTTTTAGAAATATGAGAATTACTAATCAACCATCTATTCTTGCTATTCATGAAATAAACATTATTAGTAATGTTTTACAGGGAACAAAACATCATCTTTGGAAGGAAGCTTTATTTTCTAGTGTAGGATTAGAGAGAGCGTTTTAAGGTATTTCTACCTTTGGGATGATAAAAAAGTTAAAGGTGAAATCTTTGTTGAAAATAAAAACCATCTAGTAGTTTTATTTACCGATCTTTCACAAGATATCTCTTGGATTATTTCAAATATATATGCACCTAACATGATTATTTGTAGGAGGAGATTATGGTTGGAACTGGTGTCTTTAGAAATACTTGTAAAGATTTTAAATGGATGCTTGTGGGTGATTTTAACACCCCAGTTTGTGTTGGAGAAATAAGAGGAGGTATCTAATATTTATATAATAGTATGGAGGATTTGGCTGAGTTAATTACTATAAATAGTTTATTTGATATTGAACTAAGAGGTTATCCTTTTACCTAGTCTAATAAAAGGATTGGTAAGAATCTTATTCAGATAAGATTGGATAGGGCTCTTATTTCCCTTGATTAGTTTAGCATTTAGGACTTATGTTTATCTTCTCTCCCTAGGATTGGATCAGATCATAATCTATTGGTGCTTAATATTCTTACCAATTTCAAAACTCATAAGACTCCTATCAGATTTGAGCATATGTGGTTTGCTCACCTAGAATTGTCAGCAAGAATAAATGAATGTTGGAATGTGCAAGCCTCTGGTACAACTACGTTTAATTTTAATCAAAAATTAAAAAATGTCAAAAGTAAAATCCATGTTGGAATCACGAGTTTTTTATAAATATCTTCTACCAAAAAGATCTTATTAAATTTGAGATGACTTATCTTTAATATTTTATTATTACCCAAGACCTTAGCGAACATTTAATTTAGTAGGAGCAAAAACTAAATTCAGATTATCATTTCATTATGAATCAAGAGAAATCTTTTTGAAGACAAAAATATAGGGCTACTTGGTTAAATGAAGGAGATCATAATACAATTTTTTTCATTTAACCACACTCAAAAATAGAAGTCATAACAAAATTAATAATTTTTTTGATGAGGATGGTTCTCTTCATATAGATCTAGTTTTAATTAAAGAGAAAGAAGTGAGTTTATTCAAATATATTTTTGCTCCCAACTCAGTGCTTATTAAAGAATTGACCATAAATTTTATTTATCATATCCCAACTCTTATTAAAGATGAGGATGATGTCAGTTTATTGAGATATATAACAGAAGAATAAATAGAGGTAGTTATATTCTTAATGAACAAAGACAAAGAACTAGGATTAGATGGCTTTCCTATGGATTTTTATCAACAATACTAAGATATTATTAAGCAAGATTTATGGGGAGTAGTGGATGAATGTTTTTCCTCTGGCAAACTTTTTAGAGAACTCAATAATAATTTTATTGATCTTATACCTAAGAAGATAGGGGCCTCATAATTCAAGGAGTTTAGGCCAATCAACATATGTAATTCTATCTATAAAATCTTTACAAAAAATTTGGCTTTAAGGATTAAGCCATTTTTAAACAGATTTATTTCTTCTTGTCAAGGTGGATATGTTTTAGGAAGAAAAATCTAGGATGGTATAATTATTGTTCATGAAACGTTACATTTCATGGTAGAAAATAAATGAGTAAGTATGATTTGTAAAATTGATATAGCCAAAGCTTATGATAGAGTGGACTCGAGTTTCTTGGATTCCATTCTAAATAAATTTGGTTTTTATAAGAATATTAGAAATTTAATTTATACAAACATTTCAATGACAATATTTTTTATTATTATTAATAGATTTCCAACATGAGTTTTTGGGAGTGAGGAATTAGAAAGGGGATCCTTTATCTCCATTCTTATTCATTATAATGGAAAATTATTTAAATATGAACCTTCTAAATGTGGTTGAATAAGGTAGTTTGAAGGGTTTTAAATTAGACTCAAGGGCCTTCTCTTCACCAACAATTTATTTATGACATGATTATTTTGGCTTTGGCTTCGGTAAGGGAGGCTAAAGAAATCAAGTTAATTCTGGATAGTTATGCATTTGTTTCAAAATAATTGATAAACTATTCCAAAAGTGATTTATTTTTTTATCATTACATCGGTTTCCTATCAAAGAAATATTAATCATACTCTAAATTGTCAGATCAAAAAACTTCTCTCAATGTATTTAGGTATGCCTCTTTTTAAGGAGAAAATAAAATCTGAATTTTGGTACTCTCTAATTGAAAGGTTTCAAAGGAAGCTTTTAGGATGGAAAGGGACTATTCTTTCTCAATCAGGTAAAGTGTTGCTCATCAAAAGTGTTTTACAAAGCCTCCCTATCTACATTATGTCCTTGTTTAAAATGCCTAAAGGGATACAATAAAAAATTGATAAAATTAAAAAAAAAATATATGGATGGGTGTAAAGGACATTCACAAATTCCCTCTAGTGGCTTGGGATAAAATATGCCTTCCAAAATCTTTATGAGGGTTGGGTATAAAAAATATTTCCTCTATGAACAAGGCATTAATTTATAAGATTTGTTGGAAACTTCTCAAAGAGCCTTCTCCTTGGGCAAGTGTTTTTTATGACAAATATCTTGGTTACAATTCTCCTTTTTCCTTCCTTTTTGAGCCAATTTTTATCAAAAGTTCCACAATTTGGAATTGCTTTTCCATGAATATGGATACTTTAATCAAGGGTTGTAATTGGAAGCTAGGTAATGGTCATAAAATTAGATTTTGGAAGGATCCTTGGCTTCTAAACCATTCACTAGAGACTCTTGTTCCTTGGCATCATGTTGCTCCTTTAATCTCTTTTGTATTTGGAGAAATGGTGGTTGATTATATACAGGTTTACAATGGTAAAAAAAGGTGAAAACATTTAACCCTTGATAATATTGATGTTGCTTTAGTAACTATTATTTTTTATCTTAATTTTATTCTCAAGGGTAACTATATTACAACTATAGAGGGAGGATGAATTAATTTGGATTGATTCATCAAATGGAATATATCAAGTTAATTCTAGATATATGAACCTTCAAAATATGATAGACAGGGGAAATCCTTTGGGTAAGATTTGAAATAAAAATCTAATTTTAAAAATCAACATCTCCAGTTGATTGAGTGCCTGAAATAGAATTCTTACATTGGATAATCTAAGTAAAAAAGGTCTTCATGTGGTAAATAGGTGTGATATATGTGATAATGCTTGGAAATTTGTTAATCATATCTTTCTTGACTGTATATTTTATTTCCACATTTGGGGTTCTTTGCTTCAAAGGTTCAAAGTTTCTTGAGTCCTTCCTTCATCTTTAATGAAGGCTTGGTAGGCTTGGTATTGTCCCTTTGTTAACCAAACTCTCAAAGAGATTTGTAATTTGGCTTTCCCTCATTTTCTATGGGGAATTTAGAAGGAACACAACAACAAAATCTTAAGGGACAAGAAAAGTTTATTCATTAGAGTATCTAAAAAAATATTTTCCCTCTTAGCCAAAAATTTCAAAAATATAAGGTGGGAAAAAAGGTATCCTTTCTTGCCATTTGAAGAAATAATTGATAAAGAATAGAAGCTTAACCTTGAAAACATTCCTTTGGTGGATCCTAAGATATCCTTGAGAAAATTGATAATATGGTTGGCTCTTCAACCAGGTTGGGTAAAACTTAATTTTGATGGGTATTCTAAAGGAAACCCTAGGATTTCAAAAGGTGGAGGTATTATTCAAGACCATCACAGGGATCTTATTTTAGCTTATGAAATAAGCATGGGATTCCAATCTAATCATTTATCTAAAGATTTAGCATCCTTTTGGGGGGTACAAGTGGCTCTTGAGTTGGGTTGCCAATTCATTTATATTGAGGGAGATTCTCTCAATATCATTAATTGTATTAATAAGAATAATTTACTTTCCTCGTTTATATCACATATAATATATGAAATTACTCAAATAAGCAAAGGGTTTGAAAAAATCATCTTTCAACACATGCATATAGAGGGTAATATGCTTGTTGATTCATTTGTTATAGAGGGGTAGAAATAAAGGAATTCAAAGTTTGGCATAAAATGGAGATTTGTCCTAATAATATAAATGATATTATCAGTAAAGACAAAAGAAATTCATTTATGTAGGGGTCAAATCTTAGATAAGCATTGACATGTAAAAATAAGCTTTGAAATATGTGTTTTCATTATGTTGAGTTATTATGACATTCATAATCATATCCACAAATGGTAATATTTTGGTCATTATTACATGGTCAACCAATTTTGTAATCATGTGAAGGTTATTGCTAATAATGAATTTATTAAGTTTAGAAGTATTCCAAGTGTGGGTTTTGGTAAGGCTGCAAATAGGTATTTGGCCATGGGAGGAGATTTGAACCATGTAGAAGCAATAAATATGGATCACATAAGAAAGGAGCTAGAGGTATGGCAAATTTTGTATACAAAGGAAATAAAAAATTTCATAGATCATATTTGTGGATACTTTGTCCCAATAATTTGTAAAAAAATGGGTAGATCGAGTGGTCAAAATTAGGAACATCTTTGTTGAAATCACAAAGGAGTTGATTTCAAGGGTTACTAGGCTTCAAATTGAAGAAAATAAATACATCAATTTGACTACAAATATCAATCAGGAAAAGGATAAATTTCTTGTGGGAGATGAAAAACTTATAATTTTCCAAGAGGATTCAAAAGAGAGGATTTTCCTATTTCATTTGATGATGTGGTAGAGCAAATAATTAGGTATGTAACTCTAGATGGTAGATATAAAGTGGTGCATTATTACCATATCCATTTCCTAAATTATATGAGGCATAATATTCCTATGAGTATTCCATTTTATATCTTGCATTCCTTGGAACATCCAGTCAAAGAAGTCCAAATCGGTAAGAAAATAATTATTTTCCTCATATATAAGTTTTTCCAAGCTCAAACCCCTACTCCATAGTATTTGATTGCTAAAATGAAAAATTTAAAGGTCAATGTCTCAGCCTCTGTACCTCCTAAATGGATGCTAAGAAGTAGTGTCAAACCTAAGCCAAAGAATCATGAAGATAATGGCAAGGCAATAAATAAGAAAGAGGGTTCTTTCAATGAATAGGCATTACATGATTTAGATGTAGTAATTGATCTTGAGGAGATGGATAAGAATAATGGTGTCGAAAAGAATACTCAAAATTAGTTAGAACAACTTAATGTTGAGGAACATAATACACAAATTAATACTCACTTATCTAGAAATAGGGAATGCGTAAATCTAAATTATATAGGTAGTAAAGGGAAGGATGACCACATTGAAGTACAAATAGGGGATCTTCATTCTCACATTTAGGTAGACTTTGATTTAAAATATTTTAAGGATATTGCTAAAAATCAAAATAAATTGGAGATTTTAGAGGATGAGGTAATCCTTCATAAGACCTTTCTTTGTTGGTTTATGAAGGACCATTCAAGATTGGAACAGGAGGTAAATAACTTCAATACCAAAGATGGACCATATTACACTCAGAAGAGGGAAGTAGAAATGGCTTCTTAGATTGAGATTATGTCTGATAGAATTTATAGGCTGGAGCAAGAAAATAAAGAACTCAAAGATAAAATTAATTTTTTGGTCAGCTTCAATAAAGTAACAATGAATAACACAATACAAAGCATGGAAGGATTATCTGTATTTTTTAATAATGCTAACACAAGTGAGACTGGCCTTAGGTCTAGGAAAAAGTTTAAAGGAGTGGCTACTACATCTGAAAAGGAAAAAATGGTATGATCCACATCCCTTCTCAGGGATACGTCTCCCCACTGAGGCAATCATTGCACACCACGTGTCTGACAGGGAATCAACTCAGGTGCTTTGTGGCTGGCCATATAGGGGTCTGGAAGAGGACCTAGATCACTCCAGAGCTTTTGGTGTGACGACCAGTCCTTCTATTGGTATCAGAGCTAGGTATTGAGGTCGAGACCCACAGAAGCTGGTGGGCATGATCCACATCCCTTCTCAGGGATACGTCTCCCCACTAAGGCAATCATTGCATGCCACATATCCAATCGAGAATCACCTCGGGTGCTTTGTGGCTGGCCATATAGGGGTCTAAAAGAGGACCTAAATCACTCCAGAGCTTTTGGTGTGACGGTCAGACATTCTATTAGTATTATAGCTAGGTCTCGAGGTCGAGACACATGGAAGCTGGTGGGCATGATCCACATCCCTTCTCAGGGATACGTCTCCCCACTGAGGTAATCATCACACGCCACGTGTCTGACCAGGAATCGCATCGAGTGCTTTGTGGCTGGCCATATAGGGGTCTGGAAGAGGACCCAGATCACTCTGGAGCTTTTGGTGTGATGTCCAATCCTTCTATTGTGGCATGACGTCCAGTCCTTTTATTGATACAAATAGAAGGACTGGCCATCATGCCAAAAGCTCAAGAGTGATCTAGGTCCTCTTCTAGACCCCTATATGGCTAGCCACGAAGCATCCGATGCGATTCCCAGTCAGACACGTGGCGTGTGATGATTGCTTCAGCGGGGAGACATATCCCTGAGAAGGGATGTGGATCATGCCCACCAGCTTCCACGGGTCTCGACCTCGAGACCTAGCTCTGATACCAATAGAATGTCTGACCGTCACGCCAAAAGCTCTGGAGTGATCTGGGTCCTCTTTTAGACCCCTATATGGCTAGCCATAAAGCACCTGAGGTGATTCCTAGTTGGACACATGGCGTGCGATGATTGCCTCAGTGGAGAGACGTATCCCTGAGAAGGGATTTGGATTATGGTAAGTGATTTGGAGAACTTCCAAAGCATGATATAAGAATGAACTACAACTTACGAGAAATGGGAGAAAAGTCATAGCTAAATTTATTTATTTTGTAATATAAGTTGTATATCAACTATTTTTGTGTTGTATCTTTATTGTGTCTGTCTACTGAGCTTGTATGTTCTTTCTATGTTTGTTAATATTTTGTTCTATATTAATGACCACTGAAGTAGTAATTTTCTATGGGTAGGGTCCCTCTAAAACCCATTTTTACCTATAATAAAAACATTATAAAATCTATTGTCTATAATTTTAATAAAAATAATACTTATAATAATTTTTAAACACATTTATATTAATAAAAAAATGATCTTTCATTTTTTAATATATTAAATTAATTAAATAATAATAAAAATATTTCCAACTTTAAAAATTCTGATTTTTTTGGATAATTTTTTTGTTAACTAAAACTATTATACAAATAAAAGTTATGAATAATATAAATATTTTATTGAAAATTTATATCTCATAAATAATTATCTTTACTTTAGTCTTCTATCCCTTTACAATCCTTCTCTAAATTTTTGTATTTTTTTCATTTCAAAATCATAAAATTAAACCCATACACATACATATATAAGGTCTTATTAACTAAATTGGTGTGTTGCTTAATTTCAAATTTAAAAATAATATCTAAATTTTAACCTTTATATATAATGGTGCAAATTACTTGTCATTGTTTAAGTCTCCATTTTTAAATTTGGGCTACATGGCATTGTTTAAGTTGCCACGGGAAAGCTTTCTCTAAATCATAAAAGTCCATAAAGTCTTCAACCATCACTAAACGTTACTCAACCTTAATATTATTTAAGTTGTATTTTATCTCTTAAGTCACTTAATTGGTAGATGAAACAATTTGTTTTCAAGCATTTGTTGAGCCTAACATTTTATTCAAATTACATAACAATTTTAAATTAATATTTAATTTAAATTAAATTATTTTTTAAACAAATAATTAAATTATGATTTTGTTTTTTATGTTTTTTCACCCTAAGGTTTTTGTCATAATATAATGGTTTCATTTTCTTTTCATTTAATTATTTTATATGTATGTTTGCCATAATATAATGTTTATATATATATATATGGTCAATATTTTTTATTATATTTATATTAAATTTTCTTTTTTTCAATTAAAAATATTAAATTTTGAATAATAAGAATGATAGTTTGTTATATTATTTATTAGGACGTTCAATTTTTCGATGGTTTCTCAATTTAAAAATAAATTTTATTTTATTTTAAAGGAGAAGGTTAATTGCAGCCTTTAAATTTTAAAGTTCATATTGCCACCTAAATATTATGTAAGAATATAAAAATTATTTTATATAAAATTTTAACATTTTTAATTAAATTTTTTCAAATGTTATTTTGAAATAGAAGTAAATTCACAAATCGAATAAATTTAAAACAAATTTTTTGAAATAAAATTAAAAAATTATTTGAAATAAAGTTAAAAAATTATTATTTAGTATTGAATATGGTATAATAATATTATACATTGATGCATTAATTATTAAAATGATGGCATGTCATAATATGATTTATTATTGTAAGTACAAGTTGGATAAATAGTACATAATACTATGAAAACTATTAGAAAGGACAAATTTAACTATTAAACCCATTTCAATTATTACAATACTTTCATATATTGACTCATCTTCTTTAATTATAATTTAAAGTTTAATTTTATGTTAGAATATTTTTATCCCTTATTTTTATTTTTTATTAAATATTAATTAATTTAATAGAAAGTTTAATTTTTATATTAGAATATTCTTCTCTCTAATTTTATTTTTTATTAAATATTAAATATTAATTGATGTTATATAAAAAATTTAATATTTCTCAAAATTTAAGGAATATAATAAATTATTTAATAAATAAAACTTCTTAATAATTAATTTAAAGTGGTGATTTTTTTAATGAATAAATAAACATGTTTATTTAAATTATTTTATTTTTTTAATTTAATATATTAAATAAATTTGAGATTTAAATTTAACTTTTTATATTATTTAATTTAGAGATATTTTAAAATTTATATTTTGATATATAATAAAAACTTATAATATATTATCATTTTTACTAATAACACTGCATTCTTTTATTAAAATTATATTCCTATTTATTAAAATAATTTATTTATTTAAATTAAATTATAAATTAATTTCAATAATTATTGAGAAAAAAATTGAAATATTTTATATATTAAATGTTTTCAAGTCATATCATTATTGAATAGAGAAAAATGATTGTTTGCTCTGTTAATGCATAAAAACATATAATATACAAAGCTTCTTAATAATTACTTAGTTTTTAAAATAATTGATTTTTAAATTTGAAGGATAAATATATGTACAAACTCTTAGCTTTATTTTATAATTTAATATATAATTTAAAAAAAAAAATCTTTAAATTAAAGGATAAATATATGTGCAATTTCTTAGCCTTATAATTTAATATAAAATTTATTTAAGATTTATGTTTAACTTTATTTTATTTATTTTAAATATATTTATGAATTTATATTTTAATAGATGATGTTTTTAATTAGATCAGCAGGAAAAAAGGTCCTAAACTTTATACAAAGCAACTTCCAGGACAAAAGGCCACAAACATACCAAAAATAGAATATTAACAGCACAAAATAGATAATAGCACATAATAGAATGACAACATAGGCCCAACAACCTAGTTAGAAAACTAACAGTTAAAGAATTACACCACACCAGATCTTGATCTAAAAAATCTAGCTCCCTTGACTCTGGGGTGCATATCAGCCATAGAACAAGGAAGACCTTTCTTCTTTCATTGAACCACCATCTAGGAGGGCTCAGGGTCAGAATCAGTAGAATGAGGAGAGAAGGGAACCTCTCCCAAATCCATAAACAATTAGGACTCTAGGTGAACCTCAGTAGATGCCAAAGCCAAAAAATTCACAAGTAGGGAAATTGAGCCTAATGTAGGCAAAATCAAAGAAGAAGCCAAAATAAAAGAAGTAGTAATCTTACCCAGAGCTGGAAGAGCTGACAAGTAAGCAGATAAATGATTAGAAGAGTCCAAATAATGTGAGGGACTCACAACAACCACCATCACCGCCCCCTTAGGAATAGCTCCAATAGGGAGCTCAACCTCCTCAAAGGACTCATCCACTTGAGATGAATAGTCCTCTTGGGAAGCATTGATAGTCAAGTATTCCAAGAGAGCATCTTTCCACCAAGTTGTAGCTCCCTTGTGGCATGAGAGAGGACAACTATACGCCAAATGACTGGTAGCAAAACATCATCTGCATCTAAATGAGATACCCTCATAATCTAATAGTTGTTTCCAAGGCCTTTCCCCTACTAACAAAACTACATCTCCATGAAGAGGTTTGGATATGTCAATATACATTAGGATGCAAGCTACCATGGAATATCTCATGAAAGAGGTAGTAGATTCAACCTTATAGAAGCAATCAATAGCATTGTCGATGCCCTCGTAGTAAGAATCCTCCCAAAACTAGAGAGGAAGATTTGGAAAACAAACGTAAATAAATTTGATGTTAAGCATTTTACTAAATGATATTATAATCATAATATATTATTATTTTTATTATTATAATTATAAATTTTTTAATTAAATAATTTAATTCATTTAAGTTTTAATAATTTTTTAAAATTAATTATAATAATTCAATAAAAAAATAAATGAAATATTTTATACATTAGGTATCCTTTATTTTTATTCTAAGTTAGATTTTTTCAATCTCAAAAATTGATTTTAGTTTTCATGTGGATATTAATTTTATTATCTTAGTATATTATAAGTTATATTTACTAAATTTAGCTTTTAAATTATTATATAGACACCAAATTTTTACTTAAATTATATTTAATAAGTGTATGTGAAATCATGTGTTAATAGATTTTCAAATATCACTATTTTTGAGAAATGTGATGTTTATAAAATTTATTTTTGGCACACGTAGGACTCTTATAATTTTTAAAAATCAATCCAAAAATCCTCAAAACTTATATAGTGATCATTGGTTTATTTGAAACATACACTAAATGCAAAATTTACACATAAAGAACCTTAGGTTGAATATCAAAATCCTAAAAAGGACCAAGTATAGACCAAATTAGATATTTAAAAAATATCTTCTAAATAGTAAATCCTAGAGCTCTAAAATTAGTTCCAAAAAATAGAAAGTGGTTCTACTTTGTTATATTTAGTAAAATAAATTTAAATTATAAAACAAACATACATACATATATATATATATATATATATATATATATATATATATATATATATATATATATATATATATATATAAATAATTACAATTTATTTATTTTAATAAATACAATACACATTTCCAAAATGAATATTTGTTTCAAATTAACATCTAAAAATTCTCATCTTTCAATTTAGGTTTTGAACCTTAGTTTTAGACATATATATTTAAACTTGATTATATTTCTGTAATAAACAAGCATAATATAATTTCATGGAGATCCCCTTTCTACACCTGTATGTTTTGTTTCCTTATTTATGTTTGTATATAATACTAAATGAGTTTTGTCAAATAGATTGTCTAGTTTTAGAACTTATATTTTATTTAAACAAAATAACTTAAATTAATGATTAATATAGATTTATTTCTTTAATTGTATCAATGTGTTCAATATATATACACACTAAAAAACTATAAAAAACTTCTACTTGTAATGTACATACAAGTCAAACACACCGAAATTTATTTGCATGCTAGTTCTCACAATCACCCAACCTAAAAAAAGGTATTTTAAAGACTTTGGCTATTAGAGCCTTTAAGGTTTGTTATACAACCACTTAAAACAATAATTAGTCCATTTAAAATGTATCTTTAATTAAAATGGTTATAACAATAAGCAGATTTGGAGAGTGTCTAAACTAGCTAGGGAATGTCACAATAGGCAACTTCAAATTGATTCTCCGGCTAGGAGCCCTATAGCCTTATTACCATACATTGAAGGAGATTCTAATAATATTTTTAGGATCCTAAAATGCCAAAACATATCTAACACTTTCTTACCTTTTAATAAATTTAGACAGTCTCTTAAATTAGTTAAGGATCATGTGGAACCTTGGTCAAAAAGTGGTGTTTACAAATTTGAGTGTTTTTGTGGTATTCCCTATATCAATCAAATAGGAAGATCTATTTTGACTAGGATTAATGAACATGCTACAGACATCCATCTATAAAAGATAAAGAAATCTACTTTAGTATAACACTAAACATTCCATTTTTATTGACAAGTGAAGGTTTTGTCAATAGAAGATCATTTTCCAAAACACAAGCTGAGAGAATCCATAAACATAGGTTGACATGTTTCAAATTTAAATTAAGATGAAGTAGTAAGGATTAATTAGGTGTGGAGACCCATTCTTAATAAATTAAAAAACTCCCTTGCTTAGCAATTTTGGCCCTCCCAAGGATTAGTGGTGTCTTTAGAATTTCTTATTTTTATTAAATTTAAGCTCCTTAAATTTAAAAAGAACTTTAAATCTTAGTTTTTATAAATTTATGAATTCTTATCTTTATAGGTATTTTCCCTCGTATCTCTTTACTAACCTGTTTTCAAACATTATTATTTAGCATTAACTAACTTTTTACGTTTTTATTCTTGTCTCATCTCTATAGACGTAAAGCTTTGACTTGATTTGTTCACTACCTAACTAGTTTATAACGGTTTTGCATTGTTCCTTTTCATTTATTCTATTTCTCATAGTTTGTGTTGGTGTAGGATATTATATTCCTACTCTTTAGCTTACTTAGGTAATATTTCATTGGATATGTTTATCCCACATTCTGATGATGATGAATTTATGTCTTACTTCCACCTATATTGGGGAAGTTAAACCCAAATGCATGGGATGGTTGGGATTCTTTTATATTTTACCTATTTGTACATCTCTATTATAAACTATTTGATAGAGAATAGAATAGAGTGGCTAATAGATAGTTTATTCTTTATGAACAATGTATTAGTTTCATGGCTATGATAATAGATTCATAGAGAGATCTTGGTTAAAGAGTCTTATTAACTCTATCATAGTGTCAGACAGTCCCTAACTACCATTTTTCCATTGTTTGTTTACTTTTTAGATAAGTTGTATGGTTTCTTTTAAGATCTAAGTTTTTTAATTCATATTCAAAACACCTCTATTATGGAGAGTTTTTGGTTTTGAGTATGTTTATATCTATTATGTTTAGATCTAATCAATTATAATAAAAAATTTCATTTGAGTTACTTAGATATATTGTACTAGCCATACATTTTTTTTTGAGATTTTTTTTTTAAAGAAAATTGTGACTATCTTGTATATCAATTTTTTCTCATAGGTGTCTGATTCAAAAAATTATTTAATGATGGAAATATGACTTCAATAGGTTTCCCTAAACTATTCATAATAAATATTCTAACCAATATCTAAGGAGATATGAGGCGCTGAAGTTAAACCTGCGATTTTGTTTTTCTACAATTTTTTTATGCATGATCAAGGAAAAAAAGTCAAATCCTGTATTTAAAGTGAAAAACCAGCATGGAAGATTGATCTATGTGGAAGACTGTTCTTTTCCTTTGCTACAAATTTATTCAAATCCACTTTTTATAGATTTGGTAGAAATAATTTAATTTTCTCCAAACATTTAATTTTTTTGTGCATTGTTTTATTTTTGACCCATTTATGATGGGATAACCTTGTAAAAACTATATTTTTTATTGGTAACTTAAAATTAAGTGTTATTTTTATTTAAAGTGTATGTTTTTATATGTTCAAATTATTGGTGTCATTTATTTTGTAAAAATACACTAAAATATAAAGTTCCATATTCAGGGGGTTGTTTATGCTATGGGCCCCACTACTTTTGACATTGAACTTTGCACATGCATTATCTCGAATGCATTTTTGGTTGAGCCTAGCATCCTTTTGCATGTAATTTGTAGATTTTTATTTTTGGTTACTGATCTTTTTTTGGTGTATCTTTGCATTCATGATGTTTTTTTTGCCATTTACCACACTCTTTTATTAGCCCACGACATGCTCTACTCTAGTTTGTGCATTGGAACTTTGACAGACTTGTAGTTTGTGTCATGTCTCCATTAATGCCCCTTTCTTAGTTCCTTTCCGTATTATTCTAAGAAGACATTTTTTTATTTCCTTGTTTTTTAGAGCATCTCTCATGATACTTGATGGATTTTTTGATAGGTCGATGGTCTCCTTGTGTAGAGCTATTCTAGTGAATCTTAGTGTTTTTTGTGTATGGGATATATTGTACTCATACTAATTTGTAAATTTCTATGGAGGGATTTGTTGATGTAGAATTGTGTACCTTCATGTGTTTGTGTTCTCTATTTTGGTCACCTTTTCACTTCTTCGGTTGTTTGTCTCTTCCATCATTTTCTAATCCATCCTCTTTGAGATACCTTATCTATATTTTTGACACCACTTTTTTGATAGTTTACAATCTCCCATAACTTGAAGTGTAGCTACTCTGGTGAATCACAGTGTCATCTTATCTTATTTAACAGTTTGATAGTCTTTTTCAGCATGATATGGAGTTATTCTAGTGCATACAATGTTAGCTTGTTTGGTGTTTGAGTAGCAGATTCAAAACACTCGTACAGACCTTTTTATTCCACTCCACACATTTAACATCATGGGAGGAGTGTAAATATATATATTTTTTGCATCACTCCACCCAGTCAGCAGTATGGGGGGTATGGTGTAGATTTTACTTCTTAGGTGCTAAACATTCCTTGCATATATATTACTATTTTGTACTTTTATCACCGTTGATAGTCTCCTTGTTTGAAGCTATTTTGATGAAGTCCAGTGTCAATTTTTTTATGATCGAGTAGTGGATTAGACCACTCGTGTAGATTGAGTTTCTTTGTGACTTTTGAGTGTTTGGAGTGTAGACTACTTCAACATCATCTTTGGGGGGCTTTCTAGTTCTCTCTTTTTTTAGGGGAGGAAGTTTTTCCTATAGGTTTTATCCTTTTATCTACTTTATGAGAGTTATATGTATAATTTGCATTTTGTGAGTTTTTTCTAGATTCTTACTTTGTACATGGGTATCTTATTCAGGAACTTTATTTATTAGAAACCATATGAGGATTTTTTATTTGACTCCATGGGCTTCTTAGTGATGCTATAGTGACACTATTTTGGTATTCCCACCAGTGGTACCAATGGAGCATCCCCACTAGTTTTTATGCTCATTTATCACCATCTTGTTGGAGGGTGTTTAAGTAATACTTCCTTAGGTTCATCATTCTACCTAGTATTTTGGAGTATATTGTTCATATTTAGTGATCCTCATATTTGACATCATTCCTAATTTTAGTTTGTGATTATAGCAACTCGACATCCATGTACTAAGAAATATGGATTGATATCCATAAGGACACATGGCTTCATATTACATATTTTATTATACCCACCTAAGCTACACTTAAGGGGGGTTTTGGTGTAGGATATTACATTCCTACTCTTTAGCTTAGGTGTTATTTCATTGGAGATGTTTATCCCATATTTATGATGATGATGGGTTTATGCCTTACTTCCACCTATATTGGGGAGGTTAATCCCGCATGCATGGGATGGTTGGGATTGTCCTATATTTTATCTATTTGTACATCTCTATTATAAACTATTTAATAGAGAATATAATAGAGCGGATTATAGATAATTTTCTCTTTATGAGAAATGCATTAGTTTCATGGTTGTAATAATGGATTCATGGAGAGATATAGGTTGAAGAGTCTTCTTAACCTTATCAGTTTGCAACACCTCAACTCATATTGATTTTCTATATTTATAAACTAGTATGTAGTTATCAACATGTTTTTCTACTAATTAATCATAAATGGTGATGCGAAATGTGTCGATCCAAATTTTTTTACATAGTTTATTCCCAAAAATCCCATTCTCAATTTTTACTCACTATATATTTTTGAAAATTTCAAGTATTGTAACATTCTACAGTTAACCAATTAAAATGCTAATAAAAAATAATACTATGAATAATAATTTTTTACTATGTTTACCTCGGCATAAAAATTATCTTTATTTTTTTAATGTTAAATTAGATAATTAATAATAAAAATTTACTACAATATTCTTCATCATGTCCTACACATCCATAAAAATAATGAAAAAAAAAAAATTTTAACTTTAAAAAGGCATGCAAGAAACATGATCACTCTTAATGAACCTATAAAAATATAAGAAGAGGTACATTAAAATTTAAAAAAAAAACATTTTTAAAGTTTAAATTATTTGAAAAAACTTTAGTCTCATTATAAACTACATTCAAAATACCACAACTTCTCTTTTTACACTATGACAAAATTTCTCGTGAAAACCCCTCAAATCATCAACCAAAGTTGAGGTACATATTTTTTATGAAATTTAATTTATATTTAAGTTCCCATTTTGGCCCCTTAATTATTTCACTCACCTTTCCTTTCGATAAGATCATGAAAGGATAAAAAATATAAACCCAATGTCTCCAAGTGCCCAAACAATGTTGTTCTCACCATGAATAATAAACAACTTTGCATCCTACAAACAAGTATCAAGACTACATCCCAATTAAAAATAAATGAAAGAGTCATAATAATAAATGGAAATTCTCTAAAAACCATACATTAAAACTAGTTATATCTATCACTAATAAAAGGTGTTCCTATAAAATCTCCAAATGGCTTACAAGAGACAATAAATAAATTTGACCCAATTCATATAATGCACAAATATGACACTCCTAAATTTTGAATTTAACTTATTTATAGTGTGAATCTATGAAAATAAATAATAATCCACCCCACCTTTGGAAAAATCTATGATGGAAAAATAAACCCAATGAGTCATACCTATAGCACCATGCAAATGCAAAACCTAAAATAAAGTCCCATCACTACATCCATAGACTCATAAAAGTTACCAAAAATTAAATAATGAGTTGGGAGATCAACATTCCCATGAACATGTGTCACAAATATATTCATTTATACATATATGTGTCATACCATCACATGCTACAACATGAAGAGAAAGCAAGTAGAATAATCATGCCTACTACCAAGTGGCTCAAACTTATCAAAGAAGAGTTACTATAAATGGTATATGAAAAGGCTCCCACATTATATAATAAAATACCCATAGATGCAACATTATAAAAATAAGAAAAGAGATTCGTATATTTTACCTTAATCAAACTAAGACCATATAATCCACTTTTCCTCACAAAATCAATGGAAGAAGTCATAGAAGTGATGTCACATAAGGAAGAATTTAGTGAAATGTCATCTTCATCCATTGAAGTAATTTCATCCTAAATTTCCTCCACATAAATGGAACAAACTAAAATGAGTTTTTCATAATGAATATACTCCCCTATAGCATCATCATCATGTATATCTCACATAGAACATATAAGAAGATGACAAGAGGTATCAAAATTCCATTAAAAATCCTCCACACTCATGAAAAGAGAAAATATATATGTATGTGATAAAATATGTTCATAATCCATAAAATTATTAATAACATAAGATAATACATATCCTCAACATGAACCTCATCAAAAAAAGTATTATGGTAATTAGGTCCTCCACAATCTCAATTATCATCACCTTCAAAATTATTTTTCACCACATCAAAAAAAGATTAATCGTAAGTGTCATAAAGGATACCATTTCCAAAATGATGATAAATCTCATGTATAACATGTGAGACTATAATATGAAATACTCAATAAGTATATGAATCTCCTCCCAAAAGAATGACTATAAAATCAATGAAAGAAGAATCCATTACATCATGAATATCATTACACTAAATGCAATTGTCATATCATGAAGTGTAATATCACATGAGTCACCAATATGATGATTACCATAATGTATAAGATGAATCACATTAATATAATAAGTCTTAATAAAGATGGCATTAACAAACTCATACAATTAGCATCAAATTCTTCCATAACACAAGTGGAATAATAAACTAGATCCTAGGAGTAAGAAATGTTGCCATCAATTGATGAGTGAGATAAACAATGTCCATAATACATGAGATACATAACCAAGTGATAAGATGAATAATAATTCATAAAAATAACCTTATCACTCCATACCTCATGAATGGCCTTTAAGTCTTCACCAATTGAAAGAACAAAACAATTTGACTTACCACCATCACCAACCAAAGTGTCTAGCATAATAAATCCCCACATTCTATAATCCAATCACCATGAGTAAAGGATGAGAGAGCATCATCCTCACCACAAACTATGTAAAAATAGTAATTTCAATAAACAAGAGATATAAAATGTTAAAAATAAGCTTCATTAACACAATCATCCCTAAAAGCAATATCATAGTCCTCAATGTAATAGGTGTAAACCAATGTGTCATAAGGATCCACTTTCTCAAACTCTACTCAACTATCAAAATAAATTTGAGATATAGAATACATACCATCCATATACAAGGTACATATCACTAAGGGAATGAAATGAGGCTTTAAAATTATAATATAACCTAAAATGATAGTAAAAAAACACCCATAACTATCTTAGACTCCTGTTATAATAACCAATAAAGTCCATAGTTGTGGGAACGTGAAGGGTTCTATAAATATTATGTTTATCAGAGTATGTTTTCACTTCATCAATGTCGATTAAAGAATCAAAATCTCTAATAATTTTATGCATGTTATGCCACCACTTGGTTTTTTTTTATTCCATAAAAGTGGATAAGATCTTCGCTAACCCTCAACATGAAATCCATGATGTACTCAAAATAGAAAAATACATAATGAAAAGGCCTTCTAAATGACTAGCTGATTTTATAATGAGGTTGTTCTAAAATTAAAAAATTCAAATAATAAACCCGCCATAAATTTTCCTGAGCTATGAAATCATAAAGTTTCCAAAAATTGCAACCATAGGAGTGAATTTATAGAAAACTCTAAAATTATAATAACTTGGTCAAAATAGATCGTATAAGTCTAGACATTTTACTGTATCTTTTCTGCATGAATTATCGATTTCATTTAAAAAATCATAGAAAAAAATATCAACAGATTGTGAGATGTGCATGATTATATAAAATAAAGGTTTCTACCCAAAATTATGCCAAAAGAAGTAGAACCCTAAAAATGGATTTATGACGATTGATAATTTCACTCTTGCTCTAAAACCATGTAATATTTTTCACAAGATCTATCAACAAATCATTCACTTCAAGAATATATTGAAAGAAGATATGAAACTGAATTATAAATTTTCATAGCAAAATCACTATAATAAGAATAATGAAATGTAGTAATGAGTTGTAAAATTTTATCATCTTAGTGTAGTTGTGCATTTATGACTTATTGGTCTAGATTAGGTTCTTACTGTCATAGTTTTCAAATTTTTGAATCATCTTGAATTTTTTTTCTTGCTGTTATCTTATTTTCTTTTCATCTCCTAACATTTCTTCCTTTTGTGAAATTTTTAGCTTTCCTAATAATTGTAGAGTGTACAATCATGGACCCCAAAAGTGATAATTTTACAATTATAAGGTGATAAGTGCTTTTAGTCAATTTGGGGTGCATCCAAATTATGTGGTCCTAATTTTTCAATTTTTTTGGTCTATTGGGTGTCAATTGCATGCCAATAACACTTTTCTAGATTTGAATACAAGAGGTTTATAAATAAACAAGGGCATAAGTGCATGTAGTAAATGGAATTATTAAGGCATGATTTTTTTGTTTTAAAATCTATTTAGAAATTATAAGAGCATAATTCAAGCATTTAGAATAGAATTGGAGCATTTATTTCCTTTATAATGTATTCTTTATAGCATGAAAAATCATATAGAACTAGGCCCTACATTCACATATTGCTTGCTAAATTCCATTGAGTGTTGTGTTCAAAATTTTATATATCATATGGGTCTAATAATAATCGAGGGATAACATAGGCTTCCATTCAACCCCTTTTTTTTATTAGTTTTTGATGAGTTGTTATGGTTTTGAAGAAGGAGATTAGTTTCTCAAAAAAAGGTGAGAAAATTATTAAAAGTGACAGAGGTTTTCAGAGCCTTGGAAAACACAAACGAGATCATTAAATATTTTCACTTTTTAGAATTAGGAACATCTTCACTTTAGTAGAAGAGTGCACTATAAAAATGTCTCTATTCATCCTTAGTTTTATGGGTTTTTTTCCCTCATTTATGGGATTTGTTTTTCACTTTTTGTTTCTCACTACTATCTCTAGATTTGTAACAAATGAAGATACTTTCATAAATCCTTTTTTTAATCATTTATTATAGATTCTATAGTATTCATTATTATAATTTAGATTTGATTTACTATTTTATTTGATTAAATATAATTAGGCCTAGTTTAAAAAATAATATGGTTAGATGTATTGCATTTCAAATTAAAACCACTTTCCCATACTACATTATGAAGTGTTATACCACCTACTTAATTTATAATAAATATTTAGATGGGTGAGTTGTTACATCTTGATTTCTCACTAAACAAATTTACTTGATTATACATGGATATTTATAGTTGGTGATTTGATTTGATTATTATTTGACCAAGTTATAACTCATATGTTGTTATGGGATATTCGTATGTTATTTTGATTTCATGATTGGATTGATATAAGTTAGTTTTATTATATATTATTTATAATGTGATCATGTTGATTTATTATTTCAATAGTATTTTATGAGATATATCATGATGTTATGGACTAACTACCTTCTTGTTGTGAGTTTGATGCATGAGAGACTCATCCCTAAGATCATGTTAGAGGGAGACCATCATCAAAGAGGGTGATAGAGATGGAGGTGTTGGGGGATGATAGAAGAATATCTAGAACCCATACACACACCACATTATATAGTACATGTTATATGCATTGTTTGAATTATTAGCACTAGTATGTTCTTTGTGTTATCTGTATTTAGATAATGATTTATGAATATTAGTTGTATATTATCTCAATTTATTGTTTATGTTCAAATAATCTTGTGTGATTACATTATGGATATTAAATGAAGATTTAGTATATAATTCTATTATGTGGTTATGTCATTGTATTCATCATTATTAATGTTTCATGAGAATGTAAATTTGTATGAATAAGTATCTAGAACTACCATATGTAGACTAACCTATGAACTAAACCTAGATGTTGTTTAAAATTATTAGGCAGTTTCTTAATAGAATATTGAACACACTGACAAAATCAGTAGGCTAATTATTGTTAAATCACTATATAAATAGATATGCTTTAAAGGCTTTTAGAAGATAAAATCTATTAATTTAATTATCATCTTGAAATTAGAAAAATAAAAATAGGAAATAAAATAAATAAAACAAATAATTAGGAAATAAAAAGAGAGAGAAAGAAAAGACAAGCTTTAAAAGAAAAAACACCAAAAATAAGAAAAGGTAAAGTAAAGCTTCATGGCTTAGAAGTTTTCATCAAAATAGAAAAAAAGGAAAGCAAGTAAAGGGCACGGTATAGGAAGAAAGTCAAGAGCAAAAGGAAAATAATAAAAATAGATAAGCACAAACTATAGAGGATGAGAGAGAATAGTGGAGCTTAGAGGAGAAGGAAGATCTAAGTGAAGGAGAGAGTTATCTCTAAACTAAACAATTCTAAGTGGGAGCTTTTACTAGGTAGGCACCATTATTTTTATGAAATCTAGAAATTTTTGTGTACTTTTATAAGTTTAAGGACTGTGTGTATTCCTATTTTATAAATTAAGGAATTATATAATTGTACAGACTATGTATACAAATAATATTTGAATCATGATTATAATTATGAGTGGACAGAAGGTAGTGGATTTGTGGACTTTATGGTATGGATATATGTAGTGAACTAGTCTAGATTTACAGTGAATTATATGTAAATAAGCATTAAAGAGTATATATCTAGATAATAACAAATAAATAATGTTATATTCATATTCACTATTGAATAAATTGGATACTTAATACTCACTCTCCAAAATAAGATGTCTTATTCCTACAGCCAAAACATTTCCTCAATTCTATTTTTTTTATCCTAGAGGTTTATTTCTTATAGTGCCTATAATTATGTTAGACATCTTTTAGCTCATTGACATTTTACATAAGTTTATAACAAAATAATTATCTCAACCTAAAATATGGAATCTCCATAACACTCTATGCCTAAGGAAGCTCATCATGATCATTCACAGGTTTGGTGTTAACCTTATTCTCAATATGTTTAGAAACCAGTCATTGTATGATCTTAAATTAAAAAATTGACTTATGTAGCAGGCTGTGTATATGCAACAATCTAAAATTTGATTTGGAATAAATAATATATAACAATTTATATATTCTCATATCACATAAAAAAATGATATGTTATTGGCGTACAGTGATTTAATCCTATATATTTTAATAATACTAAGATTGAAATACAATGATATAACTTAATACATATAGATTCAAATACCCATCAAATTTTATATTGTTATCTTATATTGTTGTAAATATAGTATTAGCTATATGACTTTTGGCATTATGAGCTAACCTATATTGTTATATTGAAATGAGTATTAGTGATCTGAACAATATAAACATACATAGAATGATGACATGTATATATGATTGCAGGTAGCGATATGTAAAAATATAAAACTATGAGAATATGCATATATGTATATGTTTATATATATATATATATACATATATGCATATTCTCATAGTTTTATAGTTTTACATATCGCTACCTGCAATCATATATACATGTCATCATTCTATGTATGTTTATATTGTTCAGATCACTAATACTCATTTCAATATAACAATATAGGTTAGCTCATAATGCCAAAACTCATATAGCTAATACTATATTTACAACAATATAAGATAATAATATAAAATTTGATGACATACATAGAATGATGACATGTATATATGATTGCAGGTAGCGATATGTAAAAATATAAAACTATGAGAATATATATATATATATATATATATATATATATATATATATATATATATATATATATATATATATATATATAATAACAAGTTGTGAGACCATTATAATAGTCATGTAAATAAGATATTGAGTCTTGGATTATAATTCAGACTGTGTAATGGTAAGTAATTGCATATAGCAATTTGTTTTAGATAGACTCAATTTTGGCGGGATCTTTACCCTTATATTCTTTTAACCGGAGCTCCAACCAATCTGGGACACAATTGGGGGTCCAGATGCCCAAGTATGCAAGTACCAATAAAACCAATAATGATTACAATTAGCTCAGGAATACCAATGATTGACTACAACCAACCTCCAATACCATTTGAGATTTAAACTTGGGTGGTGCTTGTAGCAACCAAGTCACTTTACCAACTCACCCACTTCTCATCTATACATATAGTGATTTTATTCTATAGCTAGAAGAGTTTTGAAACAAAACTATTATCTATAAAAAGCATGAAAATTTGTGATGAAATAAATAAATTAAATATTTATAGAGCATATCTTAGATATCTGTATTGATATTATATAATATTTTATGGATATCTATGATCATAGTCTTGATCATGGATATTATGAACCATATTTGATATAGTACATCCCTAACACCAATTAAGATATGTATGTACATGGATATAGTGAGATGGATAGTATTATATAGCTTATTAATAGGGATATCACTGACAGTTAGCTATAAAGCATCAATTAAGATATGTATAGCTTAGTAAGTTATATATGAGTAACCATCTTAAGCTATATGATGTTATAGTTTTCAATACGAATTATAACATTCATAATATGTATTGTCAAGAAAAAACCAATGATACCTATATAATTGGATTTATATTATCCATACATTATGATTTCCATATGAGAATTGATATACTATTACTTTAGTGTATTAAGATGATCTTCATGATGTGGTATTAAAATAAAATATTGATATGGCATTATAACTAAATATAATCTATCCATTTTATGTTTATTAAGATGATTAAGGAATATGGAGTTATATATGTTTTAAATATATCATGATGAAAATATATGGAGTATTACATTGTTGAATCCCTTGTCTTATAAAAGATCCTCAATATGTTTTGTGAACAAGTAAGCTATAATGATTGTTGAAATCATATGGAGTTCTTGATTAAAGCAATATAAATGACTGTTGATATAGTATTTATATATTATTGATTACTTATATGCAATACATAGTATGAGTATAGTCAATATGTACAAGTGTACATGTATAGAAAATATATCTATATATCGACTTAAAAATTTATGTAAATATATAACAAAAATTGGTGTGTTGGGTCATGTGCCTATAACTATAGTTTTATTGACTGTTAAAAATAAGTCATAGGATCTTGAGGGTCATGAAACTATAACCATATGAATATAGTGTCATAGAAATGTAATAATTGATTAAATGAAATATTATGGTCACACAAGATATAACTTGGCTTATAAGTTATTTGATTCTCTGAAATTATTATGACTAACTATTTGAAAGTGAGTAGTGTGTACATAAAATGGTGGATTGTGATATTATTACTTATAATATATATTTGAATCTACTTATAGAAATTAGATTATACAGTCTTAACATATATTCTAATTGGTTGGTATAAACTACACTTGTTTGCTTATTATTTTTATGATAAATAATATCGTGGATATTCATTCATACATTTGTTAGACTAAATATATGCATTTTGATTATTCATGTGTTTATCATGTTTTATGAATGCTAGTAGTAATTAATCTGTATAAATATGTTGGTTATAATTATATTAACCAAACTCATATTTATGGTACTAAGTAGTGAGATGGACTTCACTAGTTTACTAGCATCACATTATTAGATGAAGGTAATCTGATTGAGTAGTGTGTATGAAATTGACTGATTCTAGAGATCAATAACTATTGAAAACTTTGGACAAAGTAATGTTAGTTAGACATTGTCATTTCATATGTATGATTTACATGTTTTCATGATATCATGTTAGAATGAATTTCTTTATGGTGCACTGTATGTTTTTAAAAATTATACAGTACACAAGTATTAGCTTGTCTCTCTGGATTCTTGCATCATCACTATCTACTCATCTATGAAGGGAGGCTCATTCCCTGATGGGGGATTGTGCAAGGGATCGATGGTCCATAGTTAGGTTGAAAAATTGCTTAGATGATGCTTTTCCTCCCCATAATAGTACTTCTTTGGAGATGATACTTAAGATTACCATAGATACTGGAGTTCGATAACTCTTGCTCTATAGAGCCTTTTATCTTATATCTTGTAAATTATATTATATTTATTATTATTATTGAGAAATTATTTTAATAAGATGTAATTATTTATTTATTGTACCATGATAATAGTGGCTACATATTTATACTAGTTGTGGCTAAAAATATGTAATTACTTTCTATATTTAGTTATATGTGGTGCTTCATCTGATGATAGTGATCAGTGACTGATAACTATCATATGCTTATTTTATAGTTAATATACTCAGAGTTTTTTATCTGGATTAATATTAATATTTTTGTGATGAAATCTAATGAAAGAATACATTGATTAATTTTTAAAAAAAATCATATTAGTCTAGATAAATCATAGTGGGGATGTTATATTAATTATATATAGTCCACCTCTACAAATCATGATTCATGTGAATGTACCTAAATAAATACTCGTCATAGAATAACAATTCATACAATGTTAAATCATGACCATTAATCATAAAATTAGAGTAATAAATATATAATATATATGAAAGATTTAAGTGATATGCCATATAATGTCTAAGTCACAAGTCAATTTTAACATTAAAAAAATATAGATTCCATTAATCAAAACATGTTTTTTACCTGAACAATTTTTTTTTAAGAAATCTTAACATCTAGAAAGAAAAATTTATCACTTTTGTAAAGTTATATAGAATAAGATTTTTTTTAACACATTTTCTAAAATATTTTAGATATCTAAAAATTTAAACTTATATTTTAAAACTTATGCATATCACAAGTCTCTCATCACTATACTTATTATTGTAAATAATAAATTTACACTAAGAAATAATAAATTCACATTAATAAATAAACTAACTAAAATAAATGTCCTCATTCAAATAATATTAAGTTAAAACTATTATTAATATATTTATAATTATCAAAATTATACATAGATGAAGTTTGCTCTTAAAAAGGGAGTATGACTCCCACTCACATAATTACAAACCAAAAACATGAACCCTATGTGCAAATTCGTACATATTATAATTTTTTTTATAAAAATGTAATTTATAATAAATTTATAAATAATTATTTTTACTTAAGTTTTGAGATACTATTCAATTATTCCTTTTAAAACTTTTGTTGAATTATTGATGTAAATAAATTAACACTATCTTGTTTATTTCCAAACTTGATGATCGTGAAGTATATGTAAGTATGTATTATCATTATCTAAATTGGTGTGCTACCTAATATTGATGTTAAAAATAATGTCCATATTTCAAACATTTTCATATTTATGGAATAAGTTATTTATTTTCAAACATTATACTTGTAAAATTAAAATTCATTTTAAAAATTTTATCAATATACATGGCATTTCCATGTTAGTGTGCAAATGGAAATTCCTTACTTTGATGAAGGGAAAGCTTTCTCTAAATCCTAAATAATAGAGAATAGATTGGTTCGTGCATAATTCAAGTTCCTATTTTTTTAAATCTTCAACCAATTTAATTTTTTTAAATAAATTTTTTTAATTCTAATTTTTAATTTTTATTAAATATAATTAAATTATTGTTAATTAGCATTACATTAAAAAAAAATTAATATTCTTTTATGTATTATCAAATTTTTTTAGGTGTTTGTTTACTCAATAGATTAAATTACTAACATATATGATAATATAAACAACTATAAGCCAATTTTTTTAAAAAACTAATTGAAATGTACAACAAATTTGATTCTTTTAATGTTAAATTAAGAAGTGAGAAATGTATGAAACTGTCTAATACATAAATATGTCCTTAATAAATAGTGAATTATTTTATAAATATTTTTCTATTGAAAGATAATGGCCATTGTAAGATTTTATAGTTTCTTTTTTCTATTGAAACTCGTAGATATATTTATTATTCATAGAAATACTATTACATATATAGTTACAACAAAAAGGTAGTTGGTTGGTATTTGTAATTTTTTATTTATGTTGAAACAAAAATATAGTTATCCATTAAACATAAAAACATAAAATTAAATCAAATTATTAAATCACAAAGCAATCGAGAAATTTAAGCACATACAATAACACTCGATCGAGGTGAGGGTGGATAATCCTTTAGGAGTTAAGCAATCTAAAAAGAAAGTCTAGCCAAAGGAGGATAATGTGTCACTCACCCATCCTAATTAATTTTTTATGGAGCCAAAAAAAATGTAATCTCTAAATCGGTGATAGTGGGTCCTAAATCAAGATGCAGAATCACATAGTACCCCATTGGCTCACTACCCTGCATAGGCAAGGTCTATTGAGCCATGCTAGCATAATTATTTCTATAAGGGAGTGGAATTAAACCCCTTTTGAGGAGTATGGGAGGATAATCCATTGTGGGAGTGGCTTTGTCGATGCCTACAAGTTAGTGGAGGATTTCCATGCAAGGGCTAGTTAAAAGGATCACGACTCATGATACAAGAAGCATTCCTTTTTGAGAATATCTTGAAGACTCATATTAAGCTTCATACTATTTATTTTAAATATCTCTTAAAAATTATACTTTGATCCATATTTATAACCAATAAAACTACACCTTTTTTTAATTAAAATATTTGATTCAGCTAAACTTGGATGAATTTTTGAATTAGTACTTTCAATAATCAAGAAACAAGGCCATGCAATGGTTAATCTTTTTGAAGTTGATACATTTTTAAAAAGTAATGAAAGATGACATAATAACATATTTCAAAGTTTTAATTTGAATTGTAATTTATAAAATCAAATTACAATTAAAATAGTTTGAAGTCTATATAAACTCATTGGGAAAGTCACTTTGTGGGAGAAAAACTAACATTGAAGTGAAAGTTGGAAAAGTAAAGTTGAGATTTTTTTGAAAATAATGATAATGGCAATGCAAGAAAAAAAAATTTTAGAAAAATTGGCAAGGGTTATAAGGGTATTGGTCATTGAATTTTAAGATACAATATATATATTACAAAGTTAATGTTCAACATGGCATGTGTTCAAGGAAATAAAATTACACTGACTCTATGAATTAGCCATATTAATATGGTAGGATTAATTGGAGATGTAAGTGTAATATCATTAAATTTCATTAGTAGATGTGTGTACTTAGCATTGGGATTATATTTTTTTTTTGTAATTAGATTAAACAAAATAAGACCTAGTAAATGGAAATTAATGAAATTTTACCATGTGTATCATGAAGTTAGATCATAAAAATATACACACTCTATTCAAGTTCCAAAATTAAATTTGTTGGAAACATAAACATGTATCCTAAACTGATATGTCACACATTATCTACCTCACATTTCATATAATTTACGTACCCTTAAAATTAATAGACCTAACTACTATTCAAAAATAAAATCAATAAACCAACACACCCACAAAAGCTTTGTTCACTTCAAAACTTGAATCACACTTTATGACCCTATGACCAAATTTGGCATGCCATGTATTAGTTCACTTTGTTGTGATCACACATGTACTAATTAATTATTTATTTAAAATATATGATCACAAACTGATTTATTTATTTTATGCAATCGATAAAGGTAGATTTGTATAAATATCAAGCGAAGTTAATTACGTAATGGATCCACAAACATCACTGTGGCCACTTTGGAAATAAAAATAACTGCATGACTGGTTTAATCATTTTTTATTTAAATTCAAAGGTGAAAGTAGACCCCTTGAAAACATAAATCTTAAAGTTATTTAAAATTTAAAAAACCACTTTATGACTCTATTGATATAAAAAATTAAAGGCAATCACGTGTTTTAATTTAATTAGACATAATAAACTTAGGAATCATGGCTCAAGTGAGGATGTATTGCATAATTTTTTCCATTTAGCCATGGTAGAATTGAAGGAAAGGCACATACTTTAAAAAGAAAATATAATGAATTTCATATTCCAGCATATTCATGTAAATCTTAAATTCATTTGAAAAGCTAAATTAATCCTATGAACTTTTTTAATTTCTGACCAATAAAAGGCTACCACATGTGTTAATGTGATTAATTTAGAAAAAGGTTATAAAAAAGGAAATACATGGTTGCATGATTTAGTGACTGTGTTTTGACTTTGTGAATTTTTGACACTTTCCACATGTTATAATGGGCCACAATTGAGGACTAATATGAATCCAACACGCTAAACTCTCAACATACAAAATGAAATATGTAGAAAGAGTCATGTTGTGAGAGAGAGAAACTGAAACATGAGCATAATAAAAATGTGTACTCAAAATTGATGAAAATATCTTGGAAGAGAGGTACATAAATGGGAATATTTAAGAATCATAAATCTATTTACATTTGGCAATGTGAAAATAGGTCAATTTCTAAATGAATAGTGGACACCATGTGTTAAATGTCAACATTGGTTACCAAATGAATAGTGCATGCACATCAACCAAGTTGACTAAATTTTATACATGTGAATGTTCATCTAATATCTATCTTAATGACCTTATTATTACACCTAAGTGACCTCATTATTACACCTAATCAAGCTAAATACATGTGTAAGAAAAACCATAAAATGGAATAAAAAACCTACACTAGCAACCCCCCTTAAACATATCTTAGGTTAGTAGAAGAATTAGGTCTTAGAAATAAAGATTGATTAGGTACCCAAGTATATAATCAATCCCATTATAATAATATAGATAAGCTCCCCCCATAATTAGAGAAATAAGAATAGAGGACTATAAAGTCCCCTAGAAGATGAAGCTGAAGCCCTACACCCCAAAAAGAGCTTGTAAATGAAGATACTTGCTCTTAGTGATGGGTTTGGTGAATATATCAACTATCTATTATGTATTTTGTTAAAATATGAGATCAATGACCTATCCATTAATTATCTCTTAAATTAAGTGTATGTGAATATAGATGTGCTTAGTTTGTTGGTGTTGGACAAGATTCTTGTAGGTTTAGATGGTGCTTTGATTATCATAAGTGATGATTATGGGTCCCTTAAACTAGATAAAATAACTCAATAAGTATCCCCTAAATATAAATATCCTTATTATAATCATTAATATATCCTCTATACTTAGCCTTAATAGATGATAAAATTATAGCATTCTACTTCTTTCTAGACCAACTAATTGAACCTGGACCAAGTGAGAAATTGCATCTTGAAGTGGACTTATGATGTTGAATATCATTAACCTAGTATAATTTTGTCTACCCAAACAAGTTAACATTAATACCTACTCCATAGTGAATCCCAAAACTATGAGTACCTTGAATGTAGTGGAGAAACCATATGGATATCTTCTTGTGTAGCTCATGCGGTGTCTACATAAACTAATGACCATGCCCACTACATATTAAATGTCAGTTCTAGTGTGATTTAGATAGATGAAGCTACTGATAAGTTATAAATACTAGGTAACATCAACCAATGGATAAAAACACTTGATCTCAATCTTGAGCCCAAAAATAAAGGGAGTTGGAATTGTCTTATATTCAACCATGTGAAACCATGCAAGAAAATCAAGAGAATACTTTAATTATGTAATAATGATGCCTAAGCTCAAGTGTGAAATCTCAATCCCAAGGAATTAATGAAATAAACCCAACTTAGTAATGGATAACGTGTCATGCAAATTAGTTTTCACTATTGAAATGGAGGATGAATGTGATTAATATGTCATCAACATATATAACTAAAATCAAAAGTGAGTCATCCTACCATAAAATGTAAACTTTGGATTAGAATAGAATATAGTGAACATAAATTTAAAGTGAAGGAATCCATCTTGTCATACTAATATTGAAGGGCCATTTTGAGGTCATAAATAGATTTTATAAGACTACATACTAAGGAATAATCTTTCACAAAACCTTCTAGCTGATCTATATATCTCCTCCTCAAGGTTACCATGAAGAAATGGAATCTTTACATCCATATAATGAACTTCCAAATGATGAGTTTTAGAAATGAGATTTCACCTTTACAATTTATGCAAAGGTATTGATATCTTCAATTCCAAGAACCTATCAAAAACCTTTTACAACCAATCATGATTTGAACTTAGCCACTTACCCATCTAATACAAATTTTGTTTAATATATCCATATACAATGAACAAGTGTCTTTTCCTTAATAATGAGTACTAAATCCTAATTTTGGTTCTTAATCAAGGAATGATACTCCTCATGCATAGTTTTATCCCACTTAGGAGTGCCAAATGTATCATGAAAAGACTTTGGATTATAAGTAGAAGTAATAAAGACATGTGGAATAACCTAAAACTATGAGCATGTTTTCCTAGTATTTGATAGATCCCCAACCCAATCAATCACACTTTGTAGTGTCTGTCTATCCCAAAGAAGACATGAATTCAAAGATTTCAGAGGAGATTCCTTAACATATAAAAAGTGTTTAGGAGAGGAAGGAGGTGAATCCCTATAGATATGATTTTCATCTAAACTATTAGAATAATCCTCATCATCAAGAATCTACTCAGGCTAATTTGAATCATCATAACTATCATAAATCCCAATGAGTCCAAGGATGAGGGTGAAGTGTCAAGAGTGGAGTATAAATGACCCTCTTGAAATCAAACACACCTCTCAGTTAATAGCGCAAGTGTGGTAGGATGAATAATCCTATATCCATTTATGTCATTTGGATGCCCAAAAAATTTGTTAGGCCTACTCTATAGATCCACCACCTTACATTTATTTTTTAGGAATTTGTGTCATATCTGGTTATCAAAAAAATCTAATAATTATGTATTTTTAACTAATCTAAGCTTAAAAACAAGTGGTTCCTTTTAAGGATTGATGAGGAACCTAGTTCTTGATGTAACATGCACAATTAATGGATTTTGCCTAGTACTGAGGTGTAAGACTTTGAGGTGTATCATATAGTTATCCATTTCCTTCCAGGACCCATTCTTGTGTTCTTCCACACCATTTTATTGAGGACTATATGGAGTTTTACATTTTAAATTAATCACATCTGAAGTATATAACTTATTAAAATTATTGTTAACATACTCACCACTATTGTTTATGTGAAAAACCATAATGGTTTTCCTTGATTGTTTTTCCATAAAGCCCTGAAGTCCTGAAAATGATCAAAGACCTCAAACCTTTTTGTAATAAATTACATCCAAGTATACCTTGAAAATTCATCAATGAAGATAAGAATATATTTGGTCTTACTAAATGAAGGTTATAGAAATAGACTAAAAATATCCCTGTGAACTAGATCTAAATTTTGTGTATCTCTCCATGATTTTCCTTTGTTATACTTTTCTTCAGAATGTTTACCAAGTATGAAACCCTAGAATTTTTTTTAGAAAAGTGAACACAAGGAATCCCTATAAACATATCATGCCAACTAAGTTTCTCCAAGTAGTGATAGTTAAGATGGACAAATCACTCATGCCATAGCTTACTTACCTCATTAGAGTGAGTGAGTAGTGTAGTAGAAGGGTGATTAGGATAAAAGTGTGATAAGGTGTACAAAAATGTTTGGTGATATTCTTTCCCAACTTACACTATAGAATCACTATAAAACTCCTTAATGACCATAGAATATGAGGTAAACTCAACTCTCTTGCTTGAACCAATATGAGTGTTCTGATAAATAGATATGAGATTAGTTAATAGTGATGGAACACATAAAACATTCTCAAATGTTTAATCACTCACTTCAATAGATCCTCTCCCAAAAAATTTTACACAAGTATCATCACCCATTAAAATAGAAGGCATATAATATGGCTCCAAGGATGAGAAAGGGTCTTGTGATGAAGCCATGTGATGTGAATCACCATAATCAATCACCCATTTGTAAGGCTAGGATACATTTATAAAAAGGGTGTTTCCCTTTCCTTTCCCCTTACCATTATATTTTGCCTTAGAGGACTCATGAGTTGATGAACTCTTTTTGATAGAATCAAGGAGACCTATGTTGTTTTTCTAAATATTTTTTGTCAAGTGATCTATTTTTTTCATACATATATGTTTATCATGCCTATTTATATTACAATAAGCAAATTTTACCTTTTATTTCTTAGGTTTGGAATCTAAATATGAGGTCTCAATTTTTGATTTGAAAGTAGCATTAGTTTTCAAATCCTTTTTTTTCTCATTATCCTTTCTATTTTATTTCTTATACTCATTATTTTAAGCCTTTTGTTTTTTATGACTAGCAATCAGGGCATGGGACTTAGAGGAATTTAATATACCCATTTGAATAATCTTATTGTGTTACCTATTAAATGAGGTATCAAAATCATTCAAGGATAACATGGTCCATGTAGTTCATGGGTCACTCTTAGTGGTATGGAAGGTAGAAACAAAAATAAAATAATCATGACATAACTTAGCAATCATTGAAAGAAATATTTGTTCATATTTTTTATCTATGACACATAATTTCAAATACAAACTAAGTGACTTGAAATTGTTGAAGAAGTCTTGTATTGTGTCAAATTTTCTTGAACTCAAACTAATGAGCTCATTCTCCAGCTTATGACCCCTCATTACACCTTGCTTCCCAAAGAGTTGTTCTAAAAGGGTATAGACCTCATTAAGTTATTTTATAGATTCAATGGGAAATAAAAAGTCAAGATATGTTGAAAAGCATAGTATACAATAGGACTCATCACATCTGTTAAACAACTTATCTTTTTATGTATCTAATGTCAGATTAGTTTCAATACCTATAATAATTTTGTGTAAACCCTTACTCCTCAAAATTATTTTTACTTTGGTTTTACACTCATGATAGTTATACGGTGTCAGAAGTGGAACCAGATTATATTCCATAATTTTTAAATCCCTACTAGGTTTACTAAGAATCTACTCAATTTTTATTATTAATAATAATCATATGTTATTGTATGAGAATTGCTTAATGCATTTAAAACATTTCCATTTTTTTTACTAATAACATATTCCTACTATATATACATCAGTACATATCATACCCTATTGATTATAATTTGATACATCTACTACAACAATTACATCATATATAAAATTTCATTAATAAGCATTAATTACTCATAAGGATGTAAATACAACAAGAGTATGAACAACACAAGAATGTAGTTTTTAAGAGTAAAAATCATAGTGGTATTTTAACTTCATGGACAACAATGTGCAGTATAACATCCATAATCTATAAATACAGCCACTGTTGTAATTCTATATAATAAATATTCATTTAGGTTGCAGCCACTACTACCTTTGCCAAATTATACAATAATGTCAATTTACACAAATTTAATAATACAATAGGCCTTTCATAGTACAACTTATAAAATTAAATAATATATATGAGTATATCTATGTAACAATATGGATCTAGCTATAAAGAGGGAGATCATCATCTAGGTGTTTTTCCTCTAACCACAGACTGACAGTCCCTCACAAACCTCCCCATTGGGAGTGGACCTTCTCTTCATGAAGGAGAAAATAACAACAATGTAAACATCGATAACTAATCCATAACAATGTATTGTGCAATCACTAACACATATAATAGTCATACAAACCATGGAATACATCCTCTATATATTATTACATTACATATATATGCAAACTAGAAGGTACAATGGAAAGACAATGTATACATCTATAACATTACTTTGGAATTTTTTATTATAGTTTCAATCTTTAAATGAAGCTGAGTATTGTCCACAACACAATACTCTCTGCTAAATATATCATCCTAAAATATAACCAATAATGAGTACTTTATATAAAGGCCTCCTACCTTGCGTTAATCATTATCCCTTAACTTGGGGGATAATTCATGAAAAAACATTACAAAGTATTTATATATAGGAATACATCACAAATAGTTTAAAATAACTAAAATATACTTTATGTAGGTATTCACTAGATTTCAGCATCATAATAATTCAGTATGAAAGGTACAATTTCTACAAAATAACTTTCTAAAGAATTATAGTCTTATGCCATATATGTTCATATGAAATTTTACTTAAACTATACATTAAGGAACTATAATATACCTAAAATACTTTAATAAATAACTATTGCAATAATTACAATTCCATCCCAAGTAGTAATTTCCAACACACACACACACAAATTTCAATGTTTATAATATTAAAACCACATATTAATATCAAACAATATGAATTAAAATAATTTCATTTATTTAGTTCTACTTGGGATCCCTAATGTCCCCTAAAATAGTTCACTACAACTTCTAGGTCCCTCAAGATAATATAAATCAAAAAGGAATATGCACTCTAAGCACTTCATTGTTATGCTATGTAAATGGGTTGAATATTAATATGTTTAAATGATTGAAGTTCTACATTAATAACAATAATATATTTTTAATAATAAATCTCATACTGATATTAAACCATGCATAAATTCGTATTCACCTAAAATGCCTCTAAACTAAATCTTATACCAATATCACTCAAAATCTCTAAATTGTATATGATATCACATGGTCATTCTCAAACTAGTATCTAAGACTCCCAAAATAACACTATAGTTTCAAGCTAAATGTTATAGATGACTACAATCATTCTATCATATCTAATATAAACATATATAAACTTAATAATGCAAGATTATTTATAATCGACCCAATGAAAATTATTATATTTATTCTTCACCAAAAGCTTATCATAGTCTTAAGTCATTAAAAATAACCAATCATCTACACATGCTAACATAATATTGGATTTTAATCTCATTATAATCAATAAAGTATCAAACCATCTGTATATATCTTCAACTCAAGTGATTCCTTTCTAACACAGTCAAATAATCCTTTTACAATTCCCAAATGCAAATTAAACTTATTAAGGACATGTTTTATTCCCAAATTCTTATGGAAACTTCAAAACAACCTAAAATAGAGGTTCTAAAACATATTTAAACATTAATAACTCAAAAATAACAACAAATCTTTAACCTTTCAAATTAACTACAAAAAGCTACATGATTTGTTCATATTATAAGATAGAGGAGGTTGTTATTAGACCTGTAGGTGGCTATTACCACCACCTACAAGTATAAAAATAGACCTAAAATTTATTATAGATGAAGCATGATATCCCCATATGAACCTATAGGTCTATAAACAAACCTACAAATTTTCAAACCATACTTGGTAAATTCTATAACCCATTCAAACATTGTTACCAACAAGAAACATAATAGGGTTCATGTTAAATATTCATTATTCCCTTATGGGTTAGGGAGAATTTGCATTAATCATACAAATTTCCATCTCTTTTAAGAATTTTTTCTTCCTCTTTGCTACACCATTCTACTAAGGTGTGTATGCAACTGAATACTGAAGGTCAATTCTTTCAAGAGCATAGAATTATTCAAACTTGTTGTTCACATATTCCCTCCCATTATCGGTGTGGAAGATCTTAACATACTTCCTAGATTGTTTCTCTGCTAGATCTTTGAACTCTAGAAATCTATCAAATACTTCACTCTTGAATTTTAAAAAATAAACCCAAGTATATTTGGAATAGTCATCAATAAATGTGAGAACATAACGGGCTTTACTAAAAGACAAAGTATGGGTCCACCCACAAGGGCATAATGAGTATTTAACATGAACCCTATTATGTTTCTTATTGGTAAGAATGTTTGAATGGGTTATAGAATTTACCAAGCATGGTTTGAAAATTTGTAGGTTTGTTTATAGACCTATAGGTTCATATGGGGATATCATGCTTCATCTAATAAGGGTTTTTAAATGAATATCTATCTAGTGAAAAAGAAAATGAATATTTTTATATCAAGTAAGAAACTATATCAGTTCATAAAATTAATCGTCAAATTTATTCTACAACCATTTTCACAAAAAGTAAAACCCAATATATATTTTAAATAGGATTCACTAAATGATGAATGTCTAGAACCCCAAAGAGAATCTCGATCATTATTTTCCATAATTGAAATTATAACTTCTTGTTCTAAATGGTAGCTTGCCATGTTGAATGTATGCCACATTCCAAGTCCAAATAGCTCTTTATTCCCTTGAACTAAATCTCCAAAAAAAAAAAGATATTACTTTTCATCCCTAACAACTCCCCATACACAAAATGAAACTCAAATTGACTCATAATCCTAATCATGCCTTTGACATAATCTAAACCAATAATCATTTAATAATTTTAAAAACTATGTAATAATATATATTTACACTCCATGCAACTTTTAAACCAAACTAACTTTTAAATAAACCAAAATATGCCATGAGGGGTATAATGTTCCCTTGGGATCTGTTGTTGTTCTGTTTGACACAACCACACGAACTCTAGGGGAAAGGGAGGGGGAGAGTAAAGGCTCAACTAGTGAGGATTTCACCCCTTATTCTTCCCTTCCACCTCACTTGAAAGGAATTAGACTGTGGCAAAAACTTCCCCAAGGTCTCTATCTACTAGGTCATAGCATACCAAATACCTCAGTTAGCTAATGCAATTTGTTCCATATCAAGGGACATGTTTTGAGTATTTATTTGAGACTCATGAAAGATATTTTGCTCTTTCTTATGTCAAGAAGAACTAGATAGTTTATATTTATTGATGAAATCACTATTGGTTATCACCTACCTCTAGTTTATTGATTTCAACAATGCAAATAAGTTAGGTGAAAGGATGAACATGTAGTCTAGATAAATCTTGAACAATTGATTGGAATTTAGACTAAACTAAACTAATTAACATTTATATAAGGAAAAAAAAGAGATAAGGGAGGGAGAAAGGAAATATGAGTTCAATTTTTAATGAAAATAATTTTGGCTATGTTAAAAATATAAATCTAATGAGAAACCAATCTTAGTTTAGACATCATAGCACAATCAAAAGGCAGAGATGGTGCAAGAGACTAAGGAATAAGTAGCTATGTGGAATAGGGAAGCAAAGTCACCATTAAACATGTGCAGATAATGGATACCATTCAAAAAATATTTCTTATAAAGTATAGTTCATGAAAAATAAGTTCAAAATTTATCAATGTTCATATGAGTTATAGAAGAAGTCTTCACACATCCTCAACTCATGATAAAATAAAATCTAACCTAAGAAAGTAGGATATTACAATAAAATATGTCTAATTTTATATTAAATTTCACCACTAATAAACCATCCCCTAATTCAGTCTCATGGATGGATTTATATAGATTTCAATAGCCTCATCCCTTAGGCAAGTGGTTGAAAGTATTCAATAGAGGCACCAACTATGCCCCTGAATTAAATGTATGCATATCCTCAAAGATAATGGTTTTATTCATTAGATCACTGGTAACATGATATTATAAGACTAATGGATCACTAATTGACATAAAATTAAGTTTAATTCTAATCTATTTGATGTATTAATATTATTTTAAATATACAGGATACATGTTTCCCTCCTCTAGTTGTGAACAATCTTATTGAAAATTGATTATGTTCATGCATTACTTGTCTTTTTGTGATCTTTAGCTAGTTTGATCTTGATGTGTATGCCACTACTTCACCTAGCCTAGTATCTAATTTTCATTTGGATGTATGTTGATGATATTTTGGAATAGGCAACAAGATATTCAATGATTAATTAGATATGATTGGACTCACAATCCAATTTATATATCTTGATGGCTTAGATAGGAGAAATTGGTATCAACTTCATTTTATAAATCAGTTCGTAGAATTCCATGTATTAGATTTGGGAAGATCACCCTATGTGAATCTTCTTAGGGAATTGAATTTTCTTTAAACATGATCTAATGGGATTTTGAAAATTAGTAGGATCCCACTCACTTAGAGCTTTATGGTCCCTCAATCTTTGCTATATGCCTTAGTTAACTTGGAGTCCTAAGATTATGCCATGTGGAATGATCTTAGGGACTCACTCAATCCATTTTTTTGTACTAGTCTTGTTTGTTCCAGAAGCACAAAGAAGTGGGATGATGCCATGTGGCATCATTCCATTCAACCAAGATTTTTTTGCTTGTTCACTTTGTGTGGATGATCTTGAGGGCCTAGATAACTAGGAACATGCCTTGGGGCATGATCCTAAGAGCTCAGGGGGTTGAAGGCTTAGCTCTATGTTCAAAGTATTTTAGAGTTTTTGAGCTCTAAGATGTTAAAAAATGGCAACTGCTTGGTGAGTCTAGACTTGCAGGTATAAAATGATCATTAGACTTTAAATAAAAAGAATATTAATTAGATTTTAAACTCATAAACTAGTTGTTAGATTGTAAACTCTAAGAAAATTAACTAAGGAAAAAATTTGAACAAAGATCTTATAAAATATAAATCCAAAAAGGGATTTTTGTTGAGAACATAATTGATCTAGTCCATCAGATAAATAATTAAGTCAATCTAGAAAAAAATAGAAAATCCTAGTCATTTTCAAATTTCAATCCCTTTAAGTGATGAATTGGACTCAGGGTCCAAATACTTTAGTAAATTCAATAGTTAAGTTCAAAGGAAAAAGCATGCTAGGTCTATGATGGTCTTGACAAGATAAATGACTACCAATTTTAAATAAGTGAAAATCTAACATGGATGCCAACATATTATCTAGTTAGAAGTTGATGCCATGTGGCATATATTCACTCACTTGAGGCATGATTCAGTGTATAGTTGGGATGACGTTAAATAATATTGTGGTGAAATGAGATCTTAACACATGTCCATATCTCATTCACAAGGGCATAATGGTGGACTCACAAGGAAATAGACTACCTTAGGGGTTCAGAGAGGTAGTATTGTATCACCGAACACAATACACAACATATAAAATATTGAATATCATAGGAAGTATAAATACTATGTTGAAGGCCCAAATAAATGAGATTATGCCACATGGCATGATCTCACTCATCTAAAGGGTCAATGGTATATTAAATAAATTGAGGGGGTTTGGGGAAGGTGCAGATGTGATATTATGCCATGTGGCACAATATTGGGCACCTAGAGAGTTAGTCAAAAATGCCTAAGGGGGAAAAAGTATTAATAAAGTAGGCAAGCACTAAGTGGTAGCTCCTCACTTGCCTAAGGACTCATAGGGAGATTCAAATGACCATTGATCTATGAGAAATAAAATAACTGTTATAATATGACAATAAGAATCTAAAAACAAATGGTTAAGATTATTTAACAAAAAATGACTAACTTTGAATTACATTACAAAGACTAGAACATTGGATCAATCCCAAAGCTAAATATCAGTCCATTTTATGAAAAATGACTAAGTAAATAAATGTTTTTTTTATAAATTATTAGTCATTATAGAGGGGGAAAAATAGACCAAATTGCTTAGAACAAGAGGTGGAAAACTTTGAAAACATCGAGTAACTTGTAGAAATATGAGGTGAAATAGATTGAAAATGTGAATTTTAATATCATTCAAAACTTAATGTAAAATAGACTAGGACTTATCATATTTGTCTATTTAATAGAGCCACAACTATCTATATTAAAAAGTGAGCTCATCTTTCCTTTCTCCCTGCCCTATCTCTCATTTAATTTTTATTATATCAGTGTTAGATTAGATATAGTTTAGTCTAAATTATAGCCAATTGTTCAAGATTTATTTGGACTGCATGTTCATCCTTTCACCTATCTTTTATGCATTATTGAAATTAGTAGAATATAGGCAGGTGTTAACCAACAGTGAGTTCATTGACAAATATGAAGTAGTTGGTTCTTCTAGACACAAGATAAAATAAAATATCTTGCATGAGTCTCAAATAAATACTACAAATAGACCCATTGATATGGAACAAACTACAATAGCCAACTAAGGTATCTGGTATGCCATGACATATTAGATAGAGACATTAGGGAAGTTGCTACCATAACATGCTTCCTTTTAGGAGAGGTGTAAGGGAATAATAAGGGGGAAACACTCACTTGTTGAACCTTTTCTTCTCCCTCTCTCTTCCCCTTAGAGTTGGTGTGGTTATGCCAAATAAATCACCAACAAGGTTTAAGGACCTCAAAAAGGGACTTTTAATACTTTTTCAAATTCAAAAAGATGTTATAACCATGGCACTCTAAAGACATACTAAACAAAACCTTCAAAAGAAGTAAATACTACTATGCATAATTTACTAAACTCACGCACATAGATGTAAGAAAAGTTTTTATTAAAAAAACTAAGTATAACTCAATAAGTAACTCAACATAGTATATTAATCACTAAAATAATCGGCAATCATCACCAAAATAAAATATGCATGTATAGAACAATTCAAGTAAAGACATGCTAAGTGGAACAAGATATAAATCAATAAATCATGAGTGTGTGTGTGTGTGAATATTTTGGACATAATTTTTTATACTCATAACTATTGTCATTTACCACCTGATCCCCTATGATGCTCTTTCTCTAGCTTATATTGTGATGGGTACACTATCCTACATCCACCTCATTAGAAAATGGGTAGTTAGTCTGAGTCGAATGAAAAAGAGATAAATAAAATATACATAATTTAAATATATTAAATGAAATTTTACTTAATTAATATGAAATCATCTCAATATATAGTTTCCAATATCAAAGTATTACTACACAAATTAGATACATGTGTGTGTATACATACATACATGCATGCATGCATACATACATATATGTGTGTGTGTGTGTGTATGTGTACGTGTGTGTGTGCATGTGCACCGTGTGTGTGTGTGTGTGTGTGTGTGTGTGTGTGTGTGTGTGTGTGTGTGTGTGTGTGTGTGTGTGTGTGTGTGTGTGTGCCAACATCATGTAACTCTCATTATCCAATACATGAATAAAATTAAATAAAGTTAATAGGACATGTTTGATTATGTTGATTAACTAATCAAATTAATAAGTCTAATATCTTATTTAACATCAAGGATGAGGATAGGATGTAACATCCTTCCCCTCTAAAAGGGTCATCATCCTGATGATGTTATTTGAAAATAAATAATCATGTATGAAAATGTATATTGTTTTAAAAACATATCAAGCAAATAAATGAGGAAATAATTTTAGAAAATCCTCAAGATCCTCACAAGTGGCACTATTATCAAAAAATTGGTCCCATTAGACCTTGAATTGTGCCAATTTTTTAGTATGCAAATTGAGCTTGCATGTTTCAAGTATTATAATTGTTTCTATTATTACCACTCTTGGATCCAAAACTTGTATTGCATTGAAATCAAGAATGTGTGAGGGATTAATTATATACCTTTTCAAATAAGATACATGAAAATCTTTATGAATTTGAGTTAAGGTTGATGGTAAATCAAATTTTTATGCTACAATATTTATCACTACTAGAACCTCAAAGGGTTTCACATATCTAGGTTCTAGTTTATCTAATTTCCAAAACTTAATAGAAATATTTTGGGGTTTGAATTGCATAAAAACTTTGTCTCCAACTAAGAACTATTTTATTATTGTTTTTAAATCAACATAGCTTTTCTACCTATCTTTGGCTTTAACCAACCTCTAACTAATTAGCTTCACTTGTTCTTCTATTTTAGCAAGCATATCAAGTCTAAATACCACTCTATCCCTAATTCATCTCAACTGATAGGAGTTGTACACCTCCTACTATAATTTTTTTCAAAAGGAGCTATTTTTAATGTTGATTAAAATGTGTTATTGTAGGAAAACTTGACTAGTGGAAGGTATTCCTCCCATTTGTATCATTGATCCATGAAATACATTTTTAAAATATCATCCATCACATGATTTAAACTTTATTTTTCCCAATTGAATTCTAGATGGTAGGTTGTACTAAATTTCAACTATGTGCCTAAGGCATCATTGAGTGTTTTCTAAACCTTAAGGTCATACAAGGGTTTCTATCAGAAATGATTTTCTCTAGAAACCCATGCAACCTATAAATTTATTCCATAAATCTACTTGGCTAACACTAGTACATCATCAATCAAGTTACTTGGAATAAAATGTGCCACCTTGGTGAGTTTATCAATAACCACTAAAATCATATCATGTCAATTTCTTGAAAGGGGAAATCTTTGGATGAATAACTTACCATTTCCACTCTAGAACATCATGTGGGCACAAAAACTCAATAGGATGCACATGTTCAACCTTAAATCACTAACATTCTAAGCATCTTGACATAAACTATGATGCCTTTCTAGATTTATTTTCAAAAATATAGAGGTTATAGCTCTACCAAGAGCTTAGTTACACTAGGATGACCTGAATAAGGACTATTATGTTGTAAGGATGACCTAAATAAGGAACATTATGATGAAATAACTATGGTGTCATCATTCTATATGGAGCCTTGGATTGAGGCTCAAGTCCTAAAATGATGTCAATCATGAAGTATAATTCTCTTTCAGGAGGTAAGCTATGCAAATCTTCTAAAAAAAATCCTAAATTCTTAAAAAAAAGGGGTAGTATTCAAAGGTTGGTTCTTTGGTTTCTTCATTTTCATTGAGCTTGACAAAGAATACCTAACATCCTTTTCATTGAGACTTATTCAATTGAATGGCTAAAATGTGTCCTAATTTTAACTCTTTCTTTTCACCTTGAATTTGGGTTTGATTTCCAAAATCATATAGGTAGACAACCTTCTCAAAGAAATAATCAACCTTCACCTTATGCTTGTAAAGCGATTTTACTCCTAGGATCACATCATATAACCCCAAAGGAGTTATAAATAGATCTACTACTATGGTGAATTCAATAAAATTCACTTGTGCCTCTACTAAACATCTTCCTATGTTGACCTTAGATTCATTCTTATACTACACCAAATAAATATTTTTTGTATGACCAACTTTCTTAGGTTTTTTTTTTAACATACTAGGAGAGATAAAACATTTAGTGGCTCCATTATATATGAAAATTGAAATAGGATGCAAAAATAAGTTACCTAAAACTTTGATGGGAGAGGATTGAAAATCATCTTAAAAATTATCAACAACTACATAGATCTATTACTAAAATGTTCCATGTTGCATTGTAGAGGTAGGCTCTATAACTTGCCTTTTGTATTCCATAGAGGATAGTCCTTGGCATAATGATCACCTCCACATGTAAAACATCTACCAAGCAGTCGCTTTCTCTCAGATTGGCTGCCTCCATTGAACCCTTCCTTGAAACCATTACTAGGTTTATTATTCCCTGAAGTGTTACCAAACCTTGGATTCTAATTATGATGTTTGTTTTTGTAATTCCCATTATTCTTCTAATTCTTCTTTTTGAAGGTGGTTTTCAAGACATCAAACTTTTTTTGATATTTGTCTCTAACCTCTACAATATATTTGAGCTTTTGATCCTACTTGATTATCTTCTCAAAAACCTCATCCATGGTATTAGTTCTATGAAGGTCCACTCTAAAACCAATGTATGGCCTCATACCCATGATGAATTAATTAATCTTAAAACATTCATCCTTTTGATATTAGGGAACATACTTTAGGAGCTTAGTAAATTATTCCTAGTATTCAGTCACTAACATATTTCCTTGCTTCATATTTTAGAGTTCAACCAATTTATGATCAAAATATAGATGTGGAATCCATTGAGTCCTAAACAAGGCTAAAAAATTCTCCCAATTGGTGGTGATGGAGTCTATAACTATTTCAAGTTTATTTTGGCCCACCAAGTTGTTGCTTCAACAAGTTGATAAGTTATCCAAAATGCCTTTATCATTTTAGATTAATTTATAATATTTATATACTTCTCCATTTTTTTGATTCATCCTTATAATTCATCACTTGAAGCTATCCCATCAAACTTAGGTGGGTTTACATTTTTCATATCGTTCACAATGACTGCATCCACTTGTGCTCTTGTGGCTTGCTACCCTTTAACATGCTCATGATATTGATGCACTTCTTAATTATCCTAATTCACCTTGGGTTATTCTTCCATGTCATTTCCATGTACTTCCTAATCTAGGGATGCTACTCTATCTTGAGTTTCTATCAAGAATGTGAGGATTTGGTTGATCTTTGTAGCTTGCTCAACTACTAGTTGATTAGAATCTAGTTGATGATCATGATTCAAATTTCCTTTAGCAATAATTTTTCTATGTGTCATCTTATCCTATTGAAAGATGATGGATAGGTTTATATTAGTGTACTCATTAGGTCTGAGTGTTTAAACCTATGCTCTAATACTACATGTTAAAACCCTACTAGGTTTACTAAGAATCTACTCAATTTTTTATTAATAACAATCAATTTTTATTAAATAAAAAATGCTTAATGCATTTAAAACATTTATGTTTTTCACTAATAGCATATTCCTACTATATATACATCTATACATACCATACCATGTTGATTATAGTTTAATACATCTACTAAAATAATTACATCATATATAACATTTCATTAATAAGCATTAATTACTTTCAAGGATGCACATACAACAAGAATATATAAAAACACATGAATGTAAGTTTTAAAAGTACAACTTAGATTAGTATTTCAACCTCAAGTACAATAATGTGTAATATAATATCCATAAGCCATAAATGCAACCACTATTATAATTTTATAAAATAAATATTCATTTAGTTGTATCCATTGTTGCATTTGCCCAATTATAAAATAATGTAAATTTACACAAATTTAATAATATAATAGATATTTCATAGTATATCTCATCAAATCAAAAATTAGTTGAGTATATCTATGTAACACTCTATATCTAGATGTAAGGAGGGAAAGCATCATCTAGGCACTTTTCCTCCAACTATAGACCGATGATCTTGCACACATCTCCCCACTGTGAGTGGCCCTTCCCTTCATGAAGGGTAAGATAAAAATGATGTGAACATTGAGAATTAATCCAAAATAGTGTTGTTTTATAATCACTATCACATACAATAGTCATACATACCATGGAATACGTCTTATATCTATTATGGCATCACACATGCAAGTAAAGTACAAGGTAGAGTGGAAAGATAATGTATACATATATAACATTACCCTGGCTGAATTTTTCATTAAAGTTGCAATCTTCAAATGAAGTTGAGTCTTGTCTAAAACATAATACTCTTTATTGAATATATTATCCTATGTGTTGACTAATAATGAGTACTTTATATAAAGGCCTCATAACTTTTGTTACTCATTATCCCTTAATGTGGGGGATGATTCATGAATAGACCTTAAAAAGTAGCTATACATAGGAATACATCCCAAATAGTTTAAAATAACTATAATATGCTTTATGCAAGTATTCACTAGATTTCAACATCATAATAATTCAGTATGAAAGGTACACTTACTATATAATGGTTTTTAAATAATTGTAGTCTTATAACATATATGTTCATGTGCAAGTTTACCTAAACCATACATAAAAAAACTATCACATTTTTAAAATATAAGCAATAACTACAATGATAATTACAATTTCATCTCAAGTAGTAATTTTTGACATACACACACACACACACACAAATGTTTATAATAGTAAAGCAACATTGTAATATCAAACAGGATGAATTAAAATAGTTTCTTTTTGTGTTTCTATTTGGGATCCAAAATGTTCCCTAGAATAGTTCACTACAGCTTCTAGGTCCCTCAATAAAATATAAATAAAAAAGGAATATACATTCTAATAACTTCACTGTTACATAATACAAATAGTTTGAATGTTAATATGTCTAAATGACTATAGTTCTAAATTAATAACAATAATAAAATTGTTCTAATAAATCTCAAATTGATATTAAATTGTATATAAAGTAATATTCACCCAAAATTCATCCAAACTAAATATTAATCCAATATCACTCAAAATTCTCTAAATTATAAATGATATCGCATGGTCATTCTCAAACTAGTATCTAAGAGTCCCAAAAGACCACTACAATTACAAGTTAAATTTTATGGATGACTAGATTTATTCCATCATAACTAATATAAACATTTATAAACTTAATAATTCAATTTTATTTATAATCAACCCAATGAAAATTATTTTATTTATCCTTCACCAAAATCTTATCACAATCTTAAGTCATTATAAATAACCAATCATCTACACATGCTAACAAAATATTGGATTATTATTTCATTAAAATAATCAAGCGAGTATCAAAATATCTATATATCATCAACTCAATTGATTCCTTTCTAATGCAGTCAAAAAATCATTTTATGATTCCCAATTGCAAATTAAACTTATTAAGGATGTGTCTTATTCCCAAATTCTTACTATAACTTCAAAATGTCTTAAAATGGAGGTTCTAAAATGTATTTCAACATTAATAACTCAACAATAATATCAATTCTTTAACCTTTAAAAATAACCATAACAAGCTACAAGATTTTGTCTATATTATAACATAAAGGAGGATGTTATTGTGCTTTTAGGTGGTTGTTACCACCACTTGCATGTATAGACCTTCAATTTATTTTAGAGGAAACTTGATGGTTCCATATAAACATACAGGTCCTAATATCGTTACCAACAAGAAACATAATAGGGGTCATGCTAAATATTCATTATGGCCTTTTGGGTGAGGGCAAACCATCACACCCAAGCCCATAATGAGGGTTTTTTAATGAATACATATCTAAAGAATAATAAAATGAATATTTTTATAGTGAGTAAGAAACTACAACATCTCAAAAAATTAATCATATGACTTATTCCAACCATTTTCATAAAAAATAAAACCTAATATATTTTTTAAACAAGATTCACTAAATGATGAATGTCTAAAACCCCAAAGAGAATTTTGACCACCATTTCCATTTCCTTTTCATTTCTCATCTAAGGTTTTTATAGTTTTCAATTTTTCCAACAAGATTTAAATCAACATGGCAAACCCATAAAATTTTAAAAAAATATATATATAAAATATGTTACTTACCTGTATATAGAAAATGGAAGCTGAGAATCTCCTTGCAAGTATTCTACTTCCAAAAACTTTTTTTTCTCCTTGCAAAAAACTATGAATCCTTATCTTTCCTCTATTAATGCCATGTCTATGGCCAAAGAATTTGTTTATTTTATGCACAATGTTTTTCAATAAAACCCTAATATCCACCATAATTGAAATTACAACTTCTTATTCCAAATGGTAGCTTGTTATGTTAAATGCATGCCACATTCTAAGTCCAAATAACATTTTTTCCCCCATAACTAATTCTCTAAGAAGAATGCATAGTTCCATCACTTTTTAGCCTTACAAACTCCCCATGCACAAAATACAACTCAAATCACTTCATAACCCTAATCATGCCTTTGACCAAATATAAACCAATAATAATTTAATCATTTTAAAAACTATGTAATAAAATATATTTCCACTCCATGTAATTGTTAAACCAAATTAACTTTTAAATGAATCAAAATATGCCATAATGGGTCTAATGTCCCTTAGGGTTTAAGGACCTCAAAAGGGGGATTTTAATACTTTTTCTAATTAAAACACATGTTATAACCAAGGCACTAAAAATACACACTAAACAAAACCTTCACAATAATTAAGTGCTACTATGCATAATTCAATGGACTCACACACATTAATGCAAAAAAAAAATTATTGACACAACTAAGTGAAACTCAACATAGTCTAATAATCACTAAAAGAGTCATCAATTATTATTAAAATAAATTATGCATGCATAGAACTATTCACGTAAAGACATGTTAAATGAAACAAGATGTAAATCAATAAATCATGAATTTGTGCATGTGCTTTTTTTTACTTCATTATTTATGCCCACAGTTGTTGTCATTTGTCACCCTCTCCCCTATGATTCCCTCCCTTTGACTTATATTATGAGGTCTACACTATCCTACATCCACCTCATCAGTAAAGGGGTAGTTAGTCTGAGTCATATAAAAAGAGATATCTTAAATATTCACAATGTAAATGCATTAAATTAATTGTTTATTAATCAAAATGAAATCTTCTCATTATATAGTTTCAGATATCATAGTACTAATACAAAAATAAGATACATATATATTTATGTATGCCAAGATCATCATGTAACACTCATGTAGTGATATATTAAAATAAGTTAACAGAACATTTATGATTATGTTTTTAAATTAATAAAATCAATAATGACACTTCAAAAGTAATTGCCTATAGAAATTTATGTGATTTACAAATTGATTCTTGCACAAAATAAATTCATCCTTTCAAAAATTATTCTTGTCCAAAATAAATTTGGCCTTTAAAAAAAAAATATTATCGAAGAAAAATAATTTTTAGTCTTCAGAAAAAAATTAAGCCCTCTTGGGTTGGTTGTGTCCATGGGTTAAATACCCATGTGACTAGGGACTAAGGTTTAGAAGGGCAACACACAAAATGAAATATGCAGAGAGATTCATGTTACAAGAGAGATGAACCAACATGAGTAGAATAACAATTTGTATTTAGAATTGATGAAAATATATTTTAAAAGAGGTACATAAATAGGAAGAAGAGAGACATAAATCCACCTACATTTGAAAATGTGAAAATAGGTCAGATATGAAATAAATAGTGAGTATCAAATGAATAGTGCATGCACATGAACCAAGTTGACTATGATTTAGATGTGCATGTGCAAATTTATTCTAATTACCTTATATTATACTTAAGTGAACTCATTATTACCCGTAAGCAAATTAAATACGTGTGTATGAAAAACCATAAATGGAATAAAAAACTTACACTAACAATGTGTTCCTATACTTTGGCAATCATAACTTTTTTTTAAATATTAGTCATAATTTATCTTTTGTAATGTGATCACCCAATTTATTCATTACATTTTAAAATAAAAAGAGATGGATTTTTATTAATGTATTAAAATCATTGATTATTTATTCGCATGTGAAAGTTGATCCTTTTAAATCATAAAATCTATTAAAATCATAAAGTGGATTTTAAAACTCAACGTGTTCATGTAGTCACTTGAATTTATTCAAATGTTGAAAAGCCTCTCCTTGATTCCATTGATACCAGCCATTAAATGCATCCATATGTTATAATTTGATTCAACACAATAAAGTGAGAAATCACAGCTCATGAGAGGATGTATTGCACATCATTTTCCATGTGGGCACAACATAAGAAAGGGAAAGGTGCATAATTAAAAAATAAAACATAGTGAATTACATATTTTAATAAATCTGGATTGAGATTAAATTCATTTAAATATCTAAAGTGACCCTGTGAACTCCATTTAACTCATGACCAATAAGATCTAGTCATGTGTTTCAATGTGATTAGACACATCAAAAGAGGTACAAGAAAAGAAAATCGTGGATATTTTTGAAGTCATATTACATGGTCATTATATGTGTCATAAACAAATGCAAAGAGTAGAGATAAATGTTAATTCACTAATCCCAAAAATTTGGACAAAGTTTAAAGTTTTTTGAAATCCAAAATCAAAATTTGGAGATCCATTTATGCAAAGCAATTATAAGTCTCCAAATATTGAAATATGATTGGTCATAATAAAAGAAAAAATAAAAAAAACTCACAACTCAGTGAAGGCATACACTACATGATCACTCCACATGGTAGTGATCAATGCAAGGATGAAATATAAATGAAAATCTATAGTATAATGCATCCCTTAAAGATAACATGAAAAATGAACTCATGGAAAAAAAATTATTTATACCTTTATGATTATGACACATGGACAATTGGGATGTTTGTATGTGATCAAAGCCTAAATTACATAAATAGCCACTTCTATTTTATAGTCTTGACGAATAGTTAATTCATAATGACAAATATTGAATATATTCAACTATTAATTTTTAAAATAATACATCTAAAGTTGGATTTATATTTTAATTTATTTTCCATATAAATAATATTTGTTAAATCCTAAGGCAATCAATTAAAACCCCTTTCATATATATTTAATTCTAAGGATCACTTTAAATTTTATCACTTGAGACTTTTTTTTGTTGAGTGAACACAGTCGCATTATAAAGCAAATTATATATCTTAATGGAATCCATTGAGCCTCACTTTACTTCAAATTAAAAAATACATCTCATAGCCTCCATGACTCTATGAATCTGTTGGACTAATGGGTGTCCATTTTTGGCTGAAATATTTTATGAATGTGTTTGGTTGCATGAATGTTTTCTTTGTCATAGTGTTGTGAACTTTCCACTTGTTAATGTTTTTATAATAAGTTTTATTAATCACATACTTAATTTTAAAAATGTGATCATGGTTTATTTGTTACGCATAAGTGGAAATATGAGGAATATAATTATGACCACTTCGTTAATCTGTGACTCCATTGCCTATAAGCGATCACCACACATATTTGTCTTATTTAGAAACTTTATTAGAGTGGTCTAATTTTTTATAAATAAAATATTATTTTAATTATTTCCATTTTTGTCATAGGGAATCAGACTCATTAAAAACCTAAATTAGATTTTAAAACTCAACGTGTTCACAGAGTTCTATGTAAAGTTATTCAAAATTAAAAAGGTACTCCATGACTCCATTGATATGAGCCAATATGAGGCAACCATGTGTATGAATTCCATTGGACATGGAAAATTTAAAAACATATAAAGAGTCACAACTCAATTGAGGATGTATTGCACAACATTTTTCCACATGGCCACAACATATGCAAAGCCAATGTAGCAGACACCAAAGAACATACAATGAATTTGAAAATTTTCACAAATCCACCTAAAGCATATAAACCCATCTAAAATCCAAAATCCACATTATAATCCCATATAACTCTGTCACCAATATAAATAAACCACATGTCACTCTATGATTGGACAAAGGAAAGGTCATCGAAAAAGTTAGCATAAAGTCATTTGAAATGCTAAAGACACTCTATGAACTTTGTTAACCTATGAGCAAATGGAATCCACCACATGTTATGATTTGATTGGATGCAATAAAGGATAAAAGAAAAGGTAAATCATAGCTTAGCAAAAACATGCATTATGTAGGATCATTACACATGATAGATACATAGGAAAAGATTAGAGATTGATGCCAATTATATTTTAAAATGATATGCTTTTGTCAACCTTGTGAATATAATTGTGACTTTTTTAATATCTTTTGGAACATAAAGGAGAGGACATAAAAGGGGTTTAAAGATACTTAAATAACTCAACATTTCCATAGAGTTAATCATGGCCACTTTGAAAATAAAATGGAACTTTGTGACCACACATGATTGCATGACTACAAGATGATCACCACATGCCTTCTTTTATAACATAAGTTATATTAAAATAAATATATATGCTTTCATATGTTTCATTCTAAAGGTGGAAAGTTATTTTATTGTGTAGGTGAATGTGCATATATCAAATATATACAAAGTAGAACTGATGAACCAACATGTTCATAGAATTCTCATTGAATATTTTTAAGACTAAAAACCCTCCATTAACCTATGATTTCAAGGAAATCAATGATTGTCACATGTTGAATTCAAAATGAGTTGTGTAAAGTCAAAATGAAAATGAAACTTATAATCAATGAAGGCATGTTTCAAAAGAACTTTCTATGTGGATGAAATATATGTGATTAGGTAAAAATGGTGTAACCAAAGGAAACTATAAATAAGAGGCAATAATTTAAATCCCATCTCAACTAGATATAAGATATATTCTTCATCTTCCTAAACCAACTATGGTATGGTAAGGAATGGAAAACACCCAAATGAATTTTTTGGGTTGACAAGTTAATCCTTAAATGAATCAATCACCACTCATATTTATTTGGGTCCCCATATCTCTCTTCTATGTAGATATACCCAACCCTACCCTACAAATATGGGGGGAGAGATATTCATATAATTTATCATATAATTCTAGTTGACCTTCTAGGAAAATAAGTGAAGTGGGCTGTTCACACTAACCAAACCCTGAACAGAGTAGCCAAGTCCAAGTAGATACTATTTTATTAGCTAACTTCAATGATTGTGTTCACTGAGATCATACTATTATACTATAGAATTGATTATTCCTATATATTATTTTTAAGAAGAGTATATGAATGGGATCTATGATTCCTAGAATGAAGGAAGATCTTGGGATCAAAAGAGCCATATTATAGGGTGTCTACCAAATATAAACTTTAATAAACCACCTACCTCATATATAGATAGTGGTCCTCAACCTCTCAGTTCCCTCTTCCCCCTCAACCTATCAATAAATTTAACCTCCGACACTTAGAAAGTCTCATCTCCATGCCTCAACCTCCTCTCATCAAAAAACATCCTCTCCATATATGTTATGTGCCCCCCCATTCTTATTTATATATGGGGAGATAGTGGCTCAACAACCTACTAGATATAGTTAGGTTAGCTAGATATAGCTAAGAAATGGTTGATATATGCCCTCAATCTATCAAGATCCAACCCCAACTTATATAATATAAGGTAGATAGAGTGATCTACCTAGGCATCCATCTAATGCATCATATATTATGTAATACAATAGTTAGTTAAATTTATATAGATGACCAACCCACTGATTAATGATGAGTCCAAAAGCACAAAAATTCTAAAAGCCACCACAAATTACATGGAAAATTCTTGAGTATAAACCAATTCTAATTCTTTTTTATTCTTCTAATAAATACATTAGAGTTTTTAAATAAATAAAAAATTGAAACTAGAGTTTCAAGGCATAATTAAAAAGGCTAATAAAAGTTTAAAAACTATGTAGAGTTAACCAAACTTGTTATTTTTAGTAACTTTTGCAAGCAAGTTTAAATGGGCTTACTAACTGTCTATTATTATCTACATGTCTAAATAAAGCCTAAGAGTGATTTACAATTCAACTTCATGTCTAGTTACAAATACATTAAATTTAAAAAAAAATTAAAAATACCAAAAAATAGATTAAAATGTAATTTGAGCCTTTAGATGGTTGATTTAGGTCCCAAAATTTTGTCAAAATGGTTGATAAGAGGCTACCATAAATTATGGATACATAGATCTCTTTAAGATTTAAGTTTTAAAAAAAAAGCTCAAATGGGTTCCTAGATCAAAAGTTATGGCCTTCGCAGGGTCTACTCCCACATCACTTTTCATGTAGATGAAATATATTCAATAAAGGAAAACAAATATAGTTAAAGGGAACTATAAATAAGAGGTAATAATTTAACACCTCTATTGACTTAAAATAGATGAATTTAAAGTCCAAAATCACTATGTGAGTGCAATGTTATGAGGAGTGGCCACGTGTGTCACTTTGATTGGACATGATAAAGGTGAAATATATTAAAGCTTTAGATTTTAGTAGACAAATATAAAATCATAATATAACACATTTTTAGGAGGAAGATGGATATCACATTGATCATTGCACTATGTGCAATTCTTTGCAGATGATAACTCTACATGGACTTGATAAAAAAATAAATTTTGTTAGTGGCCTCTACAACTGGTAAAGCTATTTTGAAATCTAAAAAAAACTTCTCTAAGATTAAAATATTTATTCAAAATATTTTCTTCAGATATATTTATGTGAATAATGCAACACTCACATCTTTCTCAAAGTTACTTATCAATTAAAAACTATCAAATAAAATCAAATGAATATATACAAACTCTAATAAATTCTAAATTCAAATATAAGCATAAATCAGTGAACAAGCTTTTCCTTTTTTGATTATTTTTTATATTACTATTTTTCTCTTAAAATCCTCACATGTATTAGTTCTAATCAGTGAGATGTATTTATATTAATGTTTTTCACATTTATGTGTCTTTAGTAAAATGCTTTTAAAATATTTTTAAAATGATAATTACATGTTTTCGGTTTTATTTGTTATTGAAAAAAATTGAACTGACAATAAATGTGATCATAGTTATTTTACTAATGAATATAATTTTTAATATTCATAAAATTTACTACTCTTAATTTTCCAACACAAAATACTTTTTATTATTTCTGACAAAAACTAGCCATTACATAGCCCTTATTATATTTAAGAAGAATAAATATGCAAATTTTATATATATATATATATATATATATATATATATGTCATTTTTCATATTAAAAAGTGGGCACCAAAAAAGGAAAATTTTGGCATTTTTTAATTTAAAAAATATTATGGGTATTTCTAATGTAGCTTTTTGTGTGAATATAAAACAATAACAAGGCTTCATATGCAACAAAAAAAAATCTTGTGATTGTCTTTATATAATTGGACATTGGTTTTTGGCAAAGACATTTTAAATTTTTTTTAAAGTTCAAAATATCATATTAAATATTTTTAATATTTACAAAATTACACCCAAATTCAATCAAAACATAGCATATTTGAGACATTGTGTAGAAAATCACAACTATCACTAATTTGGATAAAGAAACAATGCAACAAGCAAAAATAATTCAAATCAATTGAGAAATCCATCTTAACTAAATAAATTCTTTATTAATTCTTGTGCAAATTAGGGTGCATTAAAAGCATGTGTTATATAGTTTTAAGCTTATGTAATATGAGAAGTAGTTGATGAATAATTTTAACATTGCATAGACATTCATTTTATTTTTTGATACAAGTCCACTAACATTAGAAATAATGCTTTATTGCGGCCATATTGAGTCTACCACTAAAAAAAATTGAAATTGATTTAAGAAATATGAACTTACATATACGCGTAATAGATAAAATATAAATGTATTTAAAGTGTGTAAAAATAAGTTTTCTATTAATAAATATAGATATTGTCAAATGCCTAATTAATGTTGATTAAATAGAGTAACGTTGAATAATTATGCAATATCCATGTATAAGTTTTTATTTTGTTATAGAAGATGGGGAAAAAAGATAAGTTTTGAAACAAAAACATGGGAAATAAACTTATGGTGTACAAGCTAATTTTTCATAGTGTGGAGTTATTTATTTTTTTCATTTATGTGAGCATGTAAATTAGATTTAAAACATATTGACCATTGTAAAATATATCTAGAACCTACACAAAATTATTTTGTTGGTGAGTTGTCATTAAGAATGAAAATAACATGGGTTTTTATGAAATGTATAAAATGAAAAATGTTCACTAATCTACAATCTACAACCAAGACTCAATATTTATTGATGGTTGCAATATTGTTGTCAAACATGACAATAAATGTCCAATTAATTTGGAATTGTTGCAGAATAAAAATTGTATTTGAAATGTTTTTTTGGTGTTATTCATATGAAATAAAAATGGTTTTCAAGAAGATTGTGTTAAGAAATAGTTGTTTAAGAGTACAACCCAAGGCACCATCCTTATTATAGATTATATATTTTAAGGCATGCACATAATGAAATCATGTTTATTAGCTAAATTTTTCATAGTAAGAATAATTATATACTCTAGATGCACATGTATCAACAAACTGTCTACAATATATGTAAAATGGCTGGAGTGGAAAGGGTATATACTCTTTGAATTTAAGAGTTCAATATTTTAAAATGATTGTGTAATTAAATGAAAAAATGAAAGTGGTATAAATAAAAAAACAAATTGAAAATGTATGAAGATAATCAAGGACATGACTACATGCCTCGATGTTGGCTTTTGCAATAAATTCTAAATATGCTTTCTTGCAATTAACATTAAGTGGGTCAATAAACAAGGCAAGTTTTGTATGGATAGTCTTAATGCATTTAGGCACATACATATAAACATTATTTAATAATAAAATTGGCATGATTCAAGAATACATATTTTCTTAGTTTTTTTGGAAAATAAATAAATGTTGATTAGTTGATTGCACCTAAAATGGAAAACAATGACAATTGTATAATAGTGATGCATGATACCAAGGAAAAATCATTAAAGCTAAAAAAAAAAAGAATAAAATCATCACTTAACATTGAAATATCATGATTAGTTTTTCCATCTTTGATGTAGAGGTTATTTTCTCATTAATTTGATGTATTCCTTTAACATTTGCACCAAAAGATCCAATTGAACATGCATTGTTTAAATCCATAAGCTCTTGTATTTCATATAGTGTGAACCTGCAATCTTTGAAAATGCATGGAATATTTTTTATCTTAGTTTTAATAGTAATCATAATATAGTAATCAACATCACCTCTTTCACCTTGATTTTATTCTAAGTGAGAAATTTGTGATACTCATAACCATGCCTGCAACTAGATATTCTGATTTTTTTAATGAAGTAATTGTTAATGTTAGTTGTAATTTTCATTTGACCATTTTGATCAATGAGATCAGCATATATTTTTTTTGCTTTAATAGATGAATTTATTTTTGTGTGCATGACTATAAACCACCAATATATCACCCTCAAACACTTGTGTAGGTTTTCATGTGCATAGTTAAAGTATGGTGCATGGAACATGTGAGGTTAAGTTGATGTTGGATATAAAAAATAATTATTAAGTTTTAAAAAAAAGGTATCAAAGAAATCAAATATAAATAAGGGTTTGTTTCTACTGTGTATAAAGAATTTGCATCTTGCTTTGTTACTTTGAAAGAAAATGTCACTTTGAAATATAGTATTTTCCATATATTTTCTCTTGTTCATCACTATAATTTGTGAATAAGAAACAAACTATTATTGCATGATGTTTTTTGAAGAAAAAACCAATAAGAGTGAATAAATATGTTTAATGGTATTTTGAGTGAATGCTTACTTGGTTATTATGGTTATTTTGTGTGAATAAAGATCAAGTTTAATAAATTCATCAAATTGTGTTTTTTCATTATCAACATTGTCCATATCCACGAGGAATGAGATTTTGTAGGAAAAGCCTCTCAGAAGAAACTTGTAGCTTTTAAAAACCATAAAAAGTTACAAATATATGCATTATTATCCATTTATAGCCATAAAAGGTTTATGGGATGATAAAAGTAAGTTTCAAATAAGAAGTTGCAAAAATTAAGTCTCAACATATTTTCACTATAAAAAATAAAATGAATATATGTATTATTTTCCACTAATAACTATAATAATTTAATGAGATTATAATAAAATTAAGTTTTAAATATAATCTTGCAAGAAAAAAACATCAAAGATTAAATGGATATTCACTATAATGATAATGTCGCATGTTTTTCCAACATCACAATCTATTTAAAACATGGGTATTCTCATGGGGCATTGACATTGTTTACCAAATGCAATGAATGGGCATCCAACCCAATGAGTTCACCTTTTTTCACCATATCCATAACATCTATCAAAATAAATAAGTGAAAACATTGCACCAAAATCCAAATAGAAATTTTTTTTAAATAAAAGGGTGCCACAATAGGGAAAAGAAAAAAATCATATAAATATAATTAAATCAGGGGAAAATATGGTATGGACATCCATCAACAAATAAAGAATCATAAAAGAATTAATATTGTTGGTCTAAACATTTCTTAAAGGAACTTCCATTGTGAACGTGTCTAACCTAAGTGATTTAGTTATTCATCATAATGATTATAGTTATACACAACAAAGTATGCTATGTAAATACATGGGTGATCAATTAAATTAGTCATCATTATTATTCACAATATAGATTATTAGCATATCCACATGAATTCCATGCAATTGGCCACTTTGAAAAAATTATTCACATATTTTGGGTAGACTGGAAAATGCAACATTGGGAAACACCAAAACATTAGAAACACCTGATCGTATTTAGCATAAGAAGGTTGACATTGTAGGGAAATCCATAAATAAGCTAGGAAACATAGAAATGCAATATGCCAATTTTTTATGCATCTATGATAGTCAAACCTGCAATAAATATGAAAACATTGTGCTTATTAGGACCATTGAGGAGATTTAAGAAATAAATATATGCCTATCAAAAAAAATTACACCTCTTGAATGTGTCACCCATCCATCATAGTTCAAGTGAAAGAGAAATAAATAAAGAATGAGTAAACTTACAAATCAATTTTGATTTGTGTCCTTGTTGAGAAGAAAGAAAAGTGTAGGATGATTAGTCTATTGTTAATGCCTTTCAAATGTTTGATAGTAGGATTGTCCATAATTCGACCATACATGGTGAAATATTTTTTAATAAAGAATTGAAAATTATGACTTTCTATGTGTTTATTGAGAAGCTTTGCATTTTTTTGTATTTATGGATATCAATATTGAAGTCTCCAAAAATTATCACTAAATTTTTGGAAATAAATTATTAAATATGTGGTCAAGAATGGACATGATATTCTAAAAAATATTATTTGGCAAAGTGTACAGATTTATTATTATTAACAGCTTCCCATGAATGAATACAGTTACCAAAAATGACTCAACATTGGTATTTTCAATTTATTTTATTTTCAAAAAGGGTATGTGCACATAATATGTGAAAATACAACAAAAATTGGGAGTAAATAATTTTTCTTGCAAAATGACATGATTTTTTTACAAGCAAAGTATGTCAAATTGCATTAAGTCATGATTATGGATAATGTCCTCTATGTGGGTTTGAATGTTGCATGTATTCAATGAAGAAATTAAAATGTATGAGTAAACATTTTGGAGGGAAAGTAATTTTATAGCTACCATTATGCTTCTAATTCAAAATAGATGTCTTAGTAAGAGTCTTATATTTGCTTTTTGAAATCTTTCATAATAGAAGTTTATGTAATCCTAACACAAGAAAGAGAAATATAAACCAATCCATGAATGGTCATTCCAAGAATACTAAATGAAAATCCATCTATTGTAAGTCCTTGGGCTCTATGAATTGTACATGCACAAGAAATCTTTAAAGAAAACTTTTTTTGGATTTTAAAGTTACTTTTGTATGATTGTTTTCATAAAAGTGTATCCACCTAAAGGATTGGCACCCAATATGATTGAATATGACTTGTGTACATATGAGCATATTTTGTAATCCGCTGATAGTTAATGTTCTGATCACTTAATTTTACCCATAATATATCAAGTTTTTTATGTTGACGTGTAGGCTTTGAAAGTTCCACCAAAGCCATTCACTAGGCCATATTGGATATCATAGTTACCAACATAAAGCTCAACCAAAGTATCTTATTTTTATATTATTTTATCTGAAAGGGAAATTTTATGCACATATGTACTTTTTTCATCATAGGTTGTTTCTTCTTTGTTTATTAAATTGATGAAATCTAAAGAGCAAGTGCAAGCATTTTGGTGTTTTGATTTTCAACATCAATTTTTTTTATAAAAAATACATGCAAATATAGGATCATGTGGTCATGACCAAAAAAAATGTTCTTGAGGTATGAGACACCAATCTATGTTTGAGTACCTATCTGAGTTATATTAATAATTGATACAAAAAAATGCTCTTTTTGTCACGTAATTTTCGTCCATTGGTAAAGTTTCACTTGGTTTTTCAAAAAATCATATAGAAATTTTAGGAATTTTAGGGATAATATAGCCATTAATAATTATTCTTCATATAATTCACCATAAATATGATGTAAATATTTTCAAAGTATGAAGGCATGAGTTTTATTTCTCATAGTCTTTTTCAGTAAAGTATAGTACTTTTCCATCAACAAGGGGAAATTTTGTTTATTAAAACAAGGTGTAATTATTGATAGTATTTTAACAAAGTGTGAAAGCATTCAACACTCAGTGAAATAATTTTGAATATGTTGAAAGACAATAAAAAATATAAATTATGTGTTACACCACTTGAATTATATCATGTGAATGATAGAATCAAACCTGTTTGTTTTGTTGACCCAGATTACAATGCAAACAATGAAGAAATTACATTGTAAAAGTAGATATTTGACAAAACCATAATATTGTATTATTTACAAAGCATATGAAAAGCTTTATAGGATTTTCATGGGTGTTTATGGGTTAAAACCAACTTTCCTATGAACCAACAATTTACTAACAAAACTTAACAAAGTAAAAATATTAACTAACTTAACTAAAAAACTTTGGATCCATAAAAATTAATCCAACAAACTCCCCCTTGATCCAAAGCGTATATAAAAAAATAGAGAAATGAACTATGAGTCATCCAAGTAGACTCTGTCATAACTGCAATTGGTACACTGTGCATCCTAGATTTATGCACACCTCGATCATCCCCACACTATAGTAGAACATGATCATGTACTATCCAACTACATTGATCCTCACATAGAATCTATCCAACAAGTGACTACACTTTGTACTATATATGGCACATCTCAAACTAATGCCCAACAATCGCCAACATCTCTTGTAAGCCTTTACTTAGCACTAAAAATGATAGAAACATAATGCTGACTTGTATCGCATATCACTGATGACTGATCGAAAAACTAATATGCAATATCTTCTCCCCCTATTAGTCAAGAGGTGAGAATTATGCAAAAAATAAACCAAGTACAAACCACTAAAATTCTCCACATCAAAGATCATAAAAATACTACATTTATGAAAGAAAAGTACACAAGCCAAAAAATGCTACTACATCAAATTCCAATCTTGAGCCTAGCAGCTCACACAAGATGGGTGAGTCACTATCTCAGAAGATATAGTCATCAATTACGGAGCATGTAACTTCAAAATCATCTCATCTATTAGATGTAGAAGAATAGCCATAAGAAGACTCATAATGACTAGAGTGCCCAACAAAGTGTGATTCTACCTTTTGTCGAGGTTGACAGGACCTCCATTAGGAGGGAAATTATGTAGAGAGATGTCTTATGCCACCACAATTAGAGCATATGGTCTCACATCCATTGGAATGAGAGGAAGAATAGCCACCTTAAAAATAACTCTGGTGCTTACGCTTGTGTCCATGTGAATGTTTGTGGTAATGCTCATACTTTGGAGAACCAAATTGATGTTTATTCTTAGGAGAGCCTAAATGTTCCCTATGTCTAGATTGAAGCTGCCATCTCAAAGAATTAGAAAGATGATTATGCTTAGAAGTGTGCCTATGAGAGTGTCTCTATTTCTCGTTATGTCTTTTGTTGGATTTATATAATGGATTGCTTATTTTAGAATAATGTGTCTCCTCAGTAGGTTATTCTTTCTTCTTTGAAAATTGTCACTCATGTTGAGTGAGTAACTCACAAATGGATCAAAAGTATATTTATTAAACTTATCACTGAGCTATAACATCTCTAGAAAGTTCCTATAGATTGGACTAAGGCTATTCAAAACAATAAAAATATGAATTTCATCATCAAATTTTCTACCAGTAGTGCCATATTCTTGTTTCAAATTCTTAATACGTGACACATACTCTAAAACATCTTCATCATCAAAGAGTTTAGTGTTGAGTAACTACATAAGAAGGTCAATTTTATTGATAGCAATTTGCTTATCATACAAGTCTTTTAGAGCTTTACATGCTTTCCAAGCTTTATATTTAATCACCTATATGTGAATTATGAGTTGTGCACTGTAAGTGGATTTTAACAATGTAAGTGCTCGCTTGTCACATTTGTGAAATTCCATAAGTTTTGTGGCTTCAATGGGAAATGTGGGTTATTTATCAACAACGACCCACAAGTTGCTGAAGATTAATGTGTTTTCCATATTCATTGACCATTATTTATAATTCTTAGGAGTTAGGCATCTAGTGTCAGAAATAAGGCTCACAATTTTAGCCATGATACAAAAAAATAAGGAATGCTATCAAGGTTTTGCCTTTACCTTAAAAATAGATTCCATTTTAAAAATGATCCTAGGACTTGTGAGAGATTATATGTTCTCTGAGAATACAAGCATAATGAAAAAGGAAAAAACTTGCATTTTGAAGGTGTCGATTTTAATCAAAAATGCACCTTGATACATCATTTGTAATACATTTATTTCAAAAATATATATAAATAAGTATAAAAACATAAATTTTATCATTCTAATATATCCATAATGTCAAAAACCATGAAGATCACTTGGTCATATGACCACCTTCGTAAATAAGAGGATGTACAACTAGTGTTTGCAAGAATGATGACCTACACCCTTATGTCTTCATATGAATCAAATAAGATTATCAAAAGAGAATATCCCTCAAAAAGATTCTCCAAAAATAATATTATTTCAAGAAGAAATATTTGAACCCTTGACCTCCCCTTTTTAAACCACTTCACAAAATTAAGCTATCCAAGTGCTCTATGAGCATTTACAAGTTTATAAAGATAGGAATTTCTATATGAACTTAATGTTTTTGCTCTAGTACAATAAATAAATAAATTAATTGGGTGAAAAAATTTAATTTTAATCATGAAATGATTTTCAAAAGTAAAACTTCAATCTGCCAAAGCTTGTTATGGGACCCACAAAACCCTAAATATCTATCAAGCTCTAGAAAAACTTTAAAAAATCTTTTTTTCATTATCCTGAGACTTCCAATGCCATACAAAATCTCTAAAATTACATGGCTGATCTGAAAAAAAATTGGACTCTTTTTGCAACCCTTAGGCCATACAAAACCCATACAATATTGAATCTTTTACCATTGGGTAGTGTTTGAGACTTTCAGAGAGGATTTTGACTGAAAAAATTTGATTTTTGAAGAAGTAGGATGTTATGGAGGTCTTAATTCTACAAATTTAGGCCGTATAACTTAATATGGTAGCTTGAAAATCTTTTATATGTCTTTGGTATTGATTTCTAGTCTTGAGGAACTCGGATTCACTTTTATAAATAAGCAGATCAATTGTCAAAAAAATGGAAGCTATTTTATCCAAACACAGGCATATCTAGAATGGAAAGGCTATAAAAATACATATATGGGTTGTATAATTTAATTTTCTAACTCGAAAAAACTCCAAGATGCTTGTTAGTATTGGAATTTGATCTTCAGAGATTCAAAACACACCAAAACTCAGCAAATAGATTGAATGAAGTTTGAATTCATTTTTCACATTTCACAGAGACTTCCAAGTTAAACAAGGCTATAAAAATGGATTTTTATTAGGTTTTGGGGTTTGAAAAACATGTCTGAGTCAATATATGACTTAAAAAACCAATCTTGAATGCTCAAAATGAAGTTTGGATGTACTACTAGGGAGTAAGCCATACATAGGCTATTTTCTCAAACTTTCTAATGTAAAATTATTTGAAAAATTAAAATATTTTAATAATTTTCCAAAAATCTCAACATTAGGCTAATAAGTATTGAACAGAAAAGACAAAATTTAAGAAGGGCATACCATATACTATTCATCCAAATTCTAGAATTTGATTTCTCATGAGGTTTTTCAATCCACGTGAATCAACTTTTCACTTTGCCTCTCCCATATTCACCTTGAATTCACCATGCTTCAATAACCTTGCTATGATACCATTGTTGACCCATATTACAATGCAAACAATGAATAAATTACATTGTAAAAGTAGATATTTGACAAAACTATATTATTGCATTATTTTCAAATTATTTACAAAGCACGTGAAAAGCTTTATAGGCTTTTCATGGGTGGTTACAGGTTAAAACCAACTTTCTCATGAACCAACAATTTATTAACAAAACTTAACAAAGTAAAAATATTAACTAATTAACTAAAAAACTTTGGATCAATATAAGTTAATCCAATAGGTTTGCAAGGGTTAATTTAACCGAGTTATTATAGATATTGTTGGGTGAATATTTTGTCACCAGCTGACTGACGAAAAAATAGTTACATCAACCATAGCATAAGGAGATTTATGTGGCAAAATGGGTGTGGTGACCACAACTAGAATGAAATAAATCTCTCCTCTCAGCAAGCGAAGGTTCCCTATAAACTATAGTATATATATATATATATATATATATATATATATATATAAGCTCAAAATACACATAGGGGTGAAATCATACCATCCATCTCTCTTTTTTCAGAGATGATGTTCACAAAATAGAGGAGAATTTTGGTGTAATTACTGAAGGCACTTCTCTTCTTTCAGAAGTGATATTCAGCCAATAGCAGGATTCTTCCTGGGTAGTAACAGAAACCACAAGAAACCAATGAAAGCACAAAGTCTTTCATTATCTCTCCCACTTATTAGGACAAAGGAACACAATAGTTTGGAGCATAGCCCAAAGTCTCCACTTTAACTACAATAGAGTAAAAGTTTATGAAGGATAAGGGGAGCTCAAAGTCTCTCTGATATCTTTTACATAAAACACAGACTGAAGGCAATTATGGTAACGCAAAGTCTCCCATAGTCAGCTTCAGGACATCTTCCAGCTTATTTCCACTTGTTCTACTTATTTAATTAAATGGACAAGACTATATTTAGGAAAAAGACATCAAAATAATTTCCTAGATGACACAAGCTATTCCAACACAAAGTCTGAAAGGTCACTTCCTTTCTCATTCATTCAAAAAAATATGATTAATAGTCTGAGCTCAAAGTCTCAAGATTGCCTTTCAATTTGGGTAGAGCTTCACTTCTAATAACAGAGAGATCTCCCTTGTAAAAAATGAGAGATTACAATATATAACATCATAAGAAAGACTTGGGCACTTGTTTTCATGAAAATGGCCCATGCTGAATTGAATGCATTGAATATCTGTGAAAGGGCCATGCTAAAACAGGTCATCAACCTTGACTTTGGCATTCTAAATCATCTCAAAATGTCTCCTCCTAAGCATGGGTTGTCTGGTCTTCTTTATGATGCTTACACAGCTGTCTATTCACCTTTACTTAATGCCAAAAAAATAGGTCATGCTTTTGAATGTTTATGTTCTCTGATGTCCACGTGGTGGACTGTTCCACCTACTTAAATGAATCTTCTACATATATTTCTAGATTTCCTATAGTTTTTCTATCTTTCCTTGCCATGTTATATCTCTTATTGGTGATCTGGGCTCTCGAGGCTATCTTCTCATTTTCTGCTGGATCTTTCAGCGCCTTTTTGTGCTGGTCGTTGAGCTTGTTCTCTAGTCTTTTTAAAACCAATGATTATTCCATCACCCTAAATTTGACATCTATGGGGACATCACCGATCATTTGAACCTCTTTGAACCTTCAACCTTGAACTCTTTTGGTTCAATGGTTCAAAGGTTCAATGGTTTGGTGATTGAATGTTTTGTAAAGGGCTGCGTTTGCTCTCTTTTTCTTCTTCGGTTGAACCATTTGGTTGAAATTATTTATAGAATCTTTTGCTTCCTTCATTCGCTCGAAGCTTCCTTTTTAACTTTGAACTCTTTGAACCCTTTGAACCATTTTAGTTCAAGGTTCAATGGTTCATTCTCTTTCTTCAAATCCTTTGAAGCTTCAAACTCTCTGGATCCTTTCTTTTTCTAAGTCCGTCAAAATCTTTGAACTTGTTGAACCTTTGAACTCTTTTTGGTTCAAGGTTCAATGGTTCAATGGTTCAATCTTCACTCTTTGAATCCTTTTATTCTCTAAGTCCTTTGAACTTATTGAACTCATTGAACCTTTGAACCTTTTGAAGTTCAAGGTTCAACAGTTCAATGGCTCAATATTAACTCTTTGAATCCTTCTTTTCTCTAAGTCCACTGAAGTCGTTGAACCTTTGAACTCATTGAACCTTTGAACCTTGTGGAGGTGGGGTTCAATGGTTCAATAGTTCAAAGTGGTTCATTCTAATTGTTTGAAGCCCGTCGTTAAGTTTTTTGATCGAACCTAGGCATTGAACCATCCTTAAAACACTAAGGAAAATCCTTAAGTGTTTTGAACTTCCTTTGAAGAAATCCCACCTGTTGAACTTACGACTTCCTAAGCTTAAAAAGGCTTGAATATTTAAAAAACATAACTGCTCAGAACATTTTTGAGAAAGAAAAGAGAGAGTTTTGGTCTATGGGACCAAAATGGTCAGTATGTTGTCTACAAAAGCAAATGATAGATTTTGGGAACAACAGTTGGCTCCAGTTAGGGAACTTTCATCGATTGAAATTGAAGAAATCAAAGGGAGTAGAATCTAGAATCTCAGTGCTTTCATATATGACATTGGGCTATGGAGTCATGCTACCCAAAAAGAAAGGCACCAAAAACAAATGATGCCAAAAACAATTGAAAAACACAAAACAAAGAAAGACTATACATATATACAAATGTACAACTTGACTTATTTGATACTTCAAAGATTGAAGTGCTTCAGATGCTACCCACTATGAGGCAAAATAAATGGCATTCCATCTTGATATTTCAGCAAGAAACTATTTTCACCATTTAAATGATGAATGGCAAATGGGCCTCTCCACAGGGAATCTAATCTTCCATGCATTCCTTTTGGTTATCTCCTCTTGTCCCATAATAAGACTTGATCTCCAATCTAAAAATCATAGATCCTTACTTTCTAGTCGAAGAGTCTCTTTACCAGACTTTGATGCACAGCAATTCGGTCTACCACCATAGTTTGTTACTCATTTAGTTCAGTCAAGCACATGATCCTTTTGTTGATGGAACTTTCAAAAGTTGAATCTTCCACTGCCTTTGCTAAATTTAACGCTGGTAATTCCAGGGTGATTGGTATCTTTTCATTGAGACCATACAGAAGTTGAAATGGGGACATACCTATCACCCTCTTGGGTGTAATTCTGTCTACCCATAAAGCATCAAGCAATACTTTATGCCATGTTCTCTGATTGTCATCTACCAATTTCTTGATAATGGTCACCAAGTTCTTGTTGCTTGATTCTGCTTGACCATTTCCTTGCAGATAATAGTCAAAAGAGTGGGAGAGAATAATTTCATAATAGTAGTAGAACTGGGTGATCTCATGAGAAGAGAAATAGGCTACATTGTCTGTTACAATCTTGGTTGGGACCCCAAACTTATAAATGATGTTTTTCTTAAGTAAATTGCATACCACCTCTGAAGTGTCATGCTTGACTAGAATGGCTTCCACCCACTTGGTAAAGAAGTCTGTGGCTGTAAGGACATAATCATTTCCAGCACTTGAGGATGGATTTACAGTGCCAATGAAATCAATTCCCCATTACTGAAATGGCTCTTTTATCACCATAGGCTTGAGAGGTAATGCCACCAACTTGGGTTCGCCAATGAACTATTGACACAGCTCGCATCTACGCACCCAAGTGTATGAATCTCAAAATAGAGTAGGCCAATAATACCTGGCTCGTAGAATCTTATGGGTAGTCATAGGCACATAAAAATTTCTTCCATAAGCCAAATTGTGGAAGGACTCTAAAATTTTATTCTACTGCACTTTATCCATGCAGCGAAGGAATACCCCATCAAGGTTCCTCTTATATAGACCATTATCCCACAGGACAAAATTGGAAGCTTTCAACTTAACAGTTCTCTTTTTTAATGAGACAGGTGAGCAAGACACTCACCATATGTATGGAAATGAGCAATATTCAAATACCACTCATTCTTAGTGGTGATAAAGAGATCTATTGGCGTGTCTTCAACTCCTATTTCTTCATACTCTACTTCTTCTAGTATGTTATCAATAATTAATTGGTAGAGACCCTTTCCCTGCACAAGCTTTGTTTGTTTGATAACAAGATCAAACTCCTAGATTTTAGCAATCCAATTTCCCCTTTTAGTTCCAAACTCCTGCTGATTTAGTATGGACTTGACAGTTATATCAGGGACTAGAGCAATGGTGTGTGAGTTCCAGATGTAAAAATAGAAGTGCTTTATCGCCTTTACCATAGCATAAGCATGCTTCTCCATGTTTGAATACTTCAGCTCATGAGCTTTGAGAGGACAACTCATGAAAGATATGGGAGATTCCACAACTTTATTCTATTAAACCAAAATGGCTAAAAGCGTGTATTCAAAAGCATAGCTGTACATCATGAAGTCTTTGGTGTAATCAGGACAAACCAGGATTGTGGCATGGGTGATAGCTTCCTTGATGTCCTGAAATGTTGATTTGCCTTCTTCAGTCCAACTGAAAGTAGCTTTACCCTTCATCATATTGATAATGTGGCAAGTCTTCTCTACAAATTTAGGAATGAACATTCGTAGAAAGTTCACCTTTCTAAAAAAAGAGTGAAATGCAATCTTATTGGTAGGAAGAGCAAGCTCTTGAATGGATTTAACCCTATTTGGGTTGATCTTTGTGCCTTCTTGAGATACAATGTGTTTGAGAAGTCTACCTTCTGTAACCCCAAAAATTGATTTCTTGGGATTAAGAAAAATACCATTCTACCTACATCGCTCTAGCACTTGTTGTAGATGATGCACATGATCAGGATGATGTTTGAAAAAGACTGTCAAGCCATCAAGGTATACCATAATGAATTTACCCCTTTCATTTATGAAAGCAAGATCCATCGCTCTTTAGAAGGTGGTGCTGGCAGGACCCTGTGATATGCAAAGGTGCCCCAAGGTGTTATGAAAGTGGTCTTATGTTGGTATGCTTCACCAACTTCTACTTGATTACATCTTAAAAAACTATCTAGCATTGATAACATCTCAGCACCAGTCACTGTCTGTAGCAGCTGATCCATGATGGGTAGGGGATAGTTGTCTTTTAAAGATGACTGATTCAGATTTTTGAAATCAACACACAGGTGAATTTCTCTATTCTTCTTTCTCACAGAGACTATGTTCACAATCTAGATGGAATGATGGATTGGGAAAATAATCCTTGCATTCAGCATTTTTTGTATTTCAGACAAAATCATGCCTGATATCCTAGGTTGTACTGCCTTTGCTTCTACTTGTGGGGCAACGACCCAATCTTGAGAGGAATTTCATTCTGAATTTCTTTAGGTCTGAGAGGTTTCAGATCATCATAAGAGTATGCCAAAACATCAATGTAATGGTGAAGTAGAGTGATAAATTTGAGTTTTTCATCAAGGGTACAGTGATTCTCAATGTTGACCATTTTTGGATTATCTTCTGTACTCAAATTGATTTGATCAAAATCCTTGGAGGATTTTGAATCCATTTGATTTTCCTTGATAAACCTATCATGCTTGTTGAAAAGTTTTACAAGAGAAACTAATCCTTTAGGAATTTTATTCTCTTTGAGCTGAAAGAACTCTTTATCAGCTTTTTAATTTGTTTTAGGAGCTTATTCCCATGGTGGAGATTCATTACCTTCAAATTGAAGCTTCTCAAAGCTGTCCATCTATTCCAAAAAAATAATGATTTGGTTGTCACCATTGAACACCTACCAATGGCTAGCATTATCAGGTACACTTGGTCGAAAGACCAACTCGATAGTGTATGTGTCTTCTTTGAAATCTTGGTGAGGGACCAAGAGAGTTGCAGAGACGGCCAATGCATCTACACGATTGTTGAATTCTCTGGGCACAGTATAAATACTAAAAGCATCAAAGCTTTCAATGCAATCCCACACCATATTGTGATAATATCACAATCTCTCATTCTTGGTTTGATATAGGTTCCTCACCTGACAAACCACCAACTCAACATCTCCTTTGGCATAAAGGAGTTTAACACCTTTATCTTGAGTAGCCTTTAATCTGAGCAGCAGCAATTCATACTCTGTAGTGTTGTTAGTGTTGCTAAATTACAACTTATATGCATAGGGGAAAATATCTCCTTGAGGAGATATCAAAACAACTCCAGCTCCAGAACTAGTAGAAGAATTACTGCCATCAAATTCCAAAATCTAAACATCATTAGAATCTAATCTTCTTTTGGATTTTTCTTCATTAAGAAGGTAAGATCCTTTTTCATCTATAATGCACCCCACTAATTCTTCTAATGTCTTATCTAAATTTTTTGGATTGTTACTTAGTAAGCTTTCATTAACTGAAACAGGAACATCCTTAGTAGACAAAAAGTAATCGCCCATGCCTGAAGACTCAAACATAATTTGAGATTTAGGGGTTGATGTTTGGGTGACAATGTACTTCTACTCCTTCTTAGGAAGTAACCTTTACATGACACCCTTGACAGGAATCCTCACCTCAGAAAGGTTCATTCTTAATTCTCTACCATCATCCTTGCAAACAAATTTTCCAAAAATAATGTTGTAGGAGGCTGGGACGTCAGCCACCAGGATTGTCATTTTGATTCTCTTATTTGGGAAGGCCACAAATTAAAATTAAGCATCTTTGATTTGTCCCAGCAGAGGTACTTATTTGTTTCCATGAAGAAACATCTCCCAAATGTTTTAGTTAGCGTGAGACCAAGAGAGTATGCTACTTTGGCGGGTATGACATTGTTAGAAGCTCTTGAGTCGATAATGCAATTGTTCAACTAATGATCATTTATCAATAGGGAGACATAAAATAGTTCTATCTTTCCAGGGGTAGTTAGAGCAGTAATCACAAGATTATTTTAGGTGAGTGTGTTCTTTGGGGGACCAGGAGTTACTTTCTAAATTTCTTGTCCTGCAGGGACAGTTTTATTCTTGATGCATTAAACTAACCTATCCAACTACTCAGGGTTGGATTGCAAGAATTCAAACTCAAACATTTGAATTTTGGTCTTCTTAGCATGGTTAATTATATCAAATGACTGAAATGAATTTGAAATAGAGGAAGGCAGTCCATCAATTTGGGTTTTACTGGGTGTAGGACTAGTCTATGATTTGAAGCAGAAGGTGAAGGAATATTTGAGGTACTTACTATTTTAGTGATCACTGGGTCCTTTGATTGGAAAGGCAAAGAAGTTTCTCATTTAGCAATTGAAATTTTTGGGTGTGATTCTTCCTCTATTTTTTATTTATCAGTTGGTTGAGCTGACTAGTTCTAGGACTTGGTAAATACAGCTTATGATCCATCAAACACTTCTCCTTTACTTCTCACTTCATCTTGGTAATTTAGGAAACCAATGTTGGAGTCACTAATTGATTCTTCTTGGCCTTCTGCAAAGAGATCAGCGTCATCTTCTTGGTTCAACTCAGGCTGAAAAGAAAAATCATATTCAATTTCAAGATAACCAACTACTGAGTTAGCTGGTACTGCTTCAATGGCAAGCTTCCCTAGTGGGGGAGGAAGGCAATTTGGTTGCCCTTGATTTATGGCAATATTACCCTGATACGACTAGTTGGGAAACATCCTCCTTGGTATATCTTGATAAGAAGGAGGAGCAGACGTCCCTTGTGCCATTTGTTTTTTCAGAGCTAACAATTCATTTACTAGCTTTTGCACCATAGGATCAGTGGTGCCTATAGAATAATATTTAGAAGATGAAGAACATTTACTTCTATTAGGATCTCTTATTATCTTTCCTGCCAAGATAAGATCATCTTCAACCTTAGTGGCCAAAATTTGAGCTGCAGTAAGATCTATGTGGCCAACCCACCTCAATAGGAAACTCACTTTAGGAAGTTAAGAATTGATGAAGAAGCATTTGAGATTATTAGGAGTCAGCTGAGCAATTGTGAGAATCTTGTTCCTCAGCTTATAAAATCTAGCAATGAAGTGTCTCATGGGTTCATGAGGCTCCTTCTTCATTTATGTAAGATGGGATAACAGGGCATGTGCATCTTCTACAGGTTTGAATCTAGCCTCAAATTTAGCCTTGAGAGTGTTCTAGTCAGTCATTGTTTGTGCTTGCAGATGATAAAAATAGTCTGCAGTAGCACCTTGCAATGTTTCCATAAATAGTTTGACTACAATGTCTTCATATTCAATGCCTATTACACCATAGGCTATGCAAAAGGCTGAAATATGTTCATCAGGATGAACCTTCCCATCACCATAAAATTTGGAGAAATTTTTCCTTGAGCTACGGGGTAGCTCATGTAGAGGTGGGGTTAGATTCTGAGGACCAAAAGTATTACCCCAGGGGCCTTGAGCTGCCATGATATGGCTATTGAAAGGAGGGATAATAAATCTCTATGGGATATGTATGGACAAATCTCTACTAGCAGAAGAAAGAGCAGCTTTGCCTGGTATTGGGGACCTCATGTTTGTATGAAGAAAACTCGTGGTTCACTGAAGGCAAGATGGTGGAGGAAAAAGATGAAAATTACTCAGCTGCACCAACTCAAATACAAGGTCAACAATACCTTGAGCTCTCTGTCTTCGCGTGTACGATGGATCTGCTAGAGTGTAAAATGAAAATGGAAAAGAACTAGAATTGCTTCAATTTGAAGCTTGAGGCTTCAAGCTGCTTGTTTTTCCCCAGCAGAGTCACCAAAAACTATGGCATAGAGTTTGCTAGAAAAAGATCAAAATTACTCATTCTTCCCTAGCAGAGTCGCTAAAAACTGTTGGGTGAATATTTTGTCACCCACTGACTGACGACAAAATGGTTACATTAACCATAGCATAAGGAGATTTATGCAGCAAAATGGGTGTGGTGACCATAGCCAGAATGAAATAAATCTCTCCTCTCAGTAAGGGGAGGTTCCCTATAAACTATATATATATATATATATATATATATATATATATATATATATATATATATATATAAGTTGAAAATACACACATGGGTGAAATCATAACATCCATTTCTCTTTTTTTAGAGATGATGTTTACAGAACATAGGAGAATTTTGGTGTAATTACTGAAGGCACTTCTCTTCTTTCAGAAGTGATATTTAGCCAATAGCAGGATTCTTACTAGGTAGTAACAAAAATCACAAGAAACCAATGAAAGCACAAAGTCTTTTGTTTTCTCTCCCACTTATTAGGACAAAGGAACACAGTAGTTTGGAGTGTAGCCTAAAGTTTCCACTTCAACTACAACAAAGTACAAGGTTACAAAGGATAAGGGGAGCTCAAAGTCTCTCCTGTATCTTTTACACAAAACACAGACTAATGGCAATTATGGTAGCACAAAGTCTCCCACAGTCAACTTCAGGACATCTTCTAGTTTATTTCCACTTGTTTTGATTATATTTAGGAAAAAGACATCAGAACAAATTTCTAGATGACACAAGCTATTCCAACACAAAGTCTGAAAGGTCACTTGCTTTCTCATTCATTCAACAAAATATGATTAACAGCCTAAGCTCAAAGTCTCAAGATTACCTTTCAATTTGGGCAAAGTTTCACTTCTAATAATAGAGAGATCTCCCTTATAAAAAATAAGAGATTACAATATATAGCATCACAAAAAAGACTAGGGCACTTGTTTTCATGAAAATGGCCCATGTTGAATTGAATGCATTAAATATCTATGAAAGGGCTATGCTAGATTAAGTCATCGGCCTTAACTTTGGCATTCTAAATCATCTCAAAATGTCTCCTCCTAAGCATGGGTTATATGGTCTTCTTTATGACACTTACACGGCTGTCTAATCACCTTTACTTAATGCAAAAAAATTAGGCCATGACTTTGAATGTTTATGTTCTTTGATGTCCACCTGGTGGACTATTCCACCTACTTGAATAAATCTCCTACAGATATTTATGGATTTCCTATAGTTGTTCTATCTTTCTTTGCCATGTTATGTCTCTTCTTGGCGATCTAGGATCTTGGGGCTATCTTCTCATTTTTTGTTGGCTCTTTCAACTCCTTTTTGGGCTGGTCATTGAGCTTGTTCTCAGGTCTTTTGAAAACCAACGGTTATTCCATCACCCTGAATTTGACGTCCACGGGAATGTCACAGGTTTTTTGAAACTCTTTGAACCTTGAACCTTGAACTCTTTTGGTTCAAAGGTTCAACGGTTCGGTGATTGAATGTTTTGTAAAGGGCCACGTTCGCTCTCTTTTTCTTCTTCGATTGAACCATTTGGTTGAACTTCTTTCTGGAATCTTCTGCTTCCTTCATTCACTTGAATCTTCCTTTCAAACTTTTAACTCTTTGAACCCTTTGAACCTTTGAACCATTTTGGTTCAAGGTTCAATGGTTCATTCTCTTTCTTCGAATCCTTTGAAGCTTCGAACTCTCTAGATCCTTTCCTTTTCTAAGTCCATCAAACTCTTTGAACTTGTTGAACCTTTAAACCCTTGAACTCTTTTTGGTTCAAGGTTTAATGGTTCAATGGTTCAATCTTCACTCTTTGAATCCTTTTATTATCTAAGTCCTTTGAACTTGTTGAACTCATTGAACCTTTGAACCTTTCGAAGTTCAAGGTTCAACGATTCAATCTTAACTCTTTGAATCCTTCTTTTCTCTAAGTCCACTGAAGTCATTGAACCTTTGAACTCGTTGAACCTTTGAACCTTGTGGAGGCAAGGTTCAATGGTTCAATAGTTCAAAGTGGTTCATTTTAATTGTTTGAAGCCTGTCGTTAAGTTTTTTTTATTAAACCTGGGCATTGAACCATCCTAAAAACACTAAGGAAAAGCCTTAAGTGTTTTGAACTTCCTTTGAAGAAAGCCCACCTGTTGAACCTGCGACTTCCTTAGCTAAAAAATGCTTGAATATTTGAAAAACTTAACTGCTCATAACATTTTTGAGAAAGAAAAGAGAGAGTTTTGGTCTACATGACCAAAATGGTCAGTATGTTGTCCACAAAAGCAAGTGAAAGATTTTGGGAACAACAGATATGAAACAAAGTTTCAAAGATGAATTTGGTAGTGAATCTTTTCCTTATACCAACACCATCTATAAATAAAAGTTAAAATGGACTTGGAATTTTGTAATTTTTTAAAATGCAATCTCTTTATGATTTATTGTTATTTTTTTGTTTAGAATTCTAATTTATCTGAAATATGTTACATTTTCTATTATAAATGGATGTTTATAAATTTCAAATGGTCTTATTTTTTTATATGCTATTGAATTATGCAAAGGAAGGTTAAGACTGTATTATATTTTTCATATGAATCCTCTCGACTTTATTGGGTTAAAAATGTTGTAACATAGGAGTGCATATCATATTCTAATTTATTGACAATAGCTTGTATACCACCCCACTTTGGGTCAATTTCATAAGAAAATAAGATTCATTTTGTGTTATGGTTTTTCAATGGAATGTATATGCTTTTTTCCATGTTAAAAAAAAAGGGGGGTTATCTTCAGTTTCATTAAATGAAACATATGGCAAAATCCTTTCTTGAAAATAATTCTCATTATTTATTGTAATTAACAAATCATATGGATTTACTTAGTATAGGTCTGAAGGAGCGATGAGCGAAATACTGCCTGGGAGTGGAGGGCGTGAGAAGGACGGCCTGGGCGAGCCTTCAGGTGGGCCGCGGCTGCAGAATTTGGTGAGCGAAAAAGGTAAGGATCCGGTCTATGCAAATGGGTGCCCCAAGGTGCTTAAGATTAGTGGATGTTTTCCTAAGGCCCAGGAAAGACCTATTTTGATTATCCCTGTAGAGGCGGTTAAAGAAGATGTCGAGTATTTATCAGTTCATACCCTGATCTACAAATTCATAAGAATTCAGATCTCCCAATCGGCCTTGGAAGTGTGGTTGCACCGTACCTAGTAGGTAGAGGGAGATATGGACATAATGTTGGCTGTGAACTTCTCCTCTGTCTCTGATAGGAACAAGATTTTTGAGGGAGGACCCTACTTCTTCGATCGAATTGGATTGTTTATCAAGCCTTGGCATGCTAGATTCAATTCTGCGAAGGACTTACCTACTCGCGTGCCTGTATGGGTTCGCCTTCCAAGGCTCCCACTGGAATTTTGGTGGGAGGACATTCTCTGTCAAATAGCTGCTCTGCTTGGAGTGCCTGTTGCTATAGCCCATCAGTCACTGGATAGAAAACTCATCTCATATGCTCAAATTTGTGTTGAAATGGACCTGAATAATCCTCTCTCGGACGCTTTGGAAATCTGTATGGGAGGATCATCCTGGGTTCAACAAATTGACTACAAAGCTATACCTTTCGGATGTCGAATTTGCCATGCCTATGGGCATCTGCATCGCCAATGCCCCCAAGTGGCACATGGAAATGGAGCTGAATCTTCTAAAAGAATCAAAGCAGATAAGCTGGCCCAAATGGGACCAATTAAGACAGCTTCGGGTGGCACTGTAAAAGGTAAATCTCATATTTTTGGGGATAACCCATCCCAGGGCCAGGCCGCTTCTGATGGACCAGATAACGAAGGTTTTACTCAAGTTTGACGACGGGTCAAAGGTCGGGCGCAGAAGCGAAGGAACTAGGACAGACCTCTTGAAGCGGGCTTCAACCGATTTGACACCTTGGAGAGCATGGCCGTAGATGATGGTATTCCCCTTGATGATCTGGAGGGACCCGTGGAGGTTGGAGGAGTATGTAATCTCCCCACTGAACCCCAAGTTCTTGTGTCCCAGGTGAACAGAGAGAGTGAGATGATCCCGAAAGAAGGGGAGGTGGCCGCAACTTTGGACTAGCAGAATAAGGACTTCTGATGGGCTGACCTGGTGAAAGTCATGGATACTCCTGGGAAATTAAAGAGCTCAATGCCAACATTGGGTTTGATCCAGAGACCTCTCAAGAAACTTTCTGCTACTAATCCGACTAAAGCAGGGCGCCGAAAGGATCAGGAGAAAATCCAATGCACAGGGGACTTATTGGTTGAATTGGGGGCAGTTAAGACCCTGGATGAACACTTCACTCAGTCCACCCAATGATAGTCCTATTTTGGAATGTGAGGGGACGGCATAGTATCCCCAAAAAAAGAGCTATGCGGAATTTGGTGAGGGATCATCACCCAGATATACTATGTATTCAAGAGACAAAGCTCTCAGTAGATGCTATTTTCAGCTGTATGCCAAAGTTTTGGGCCTAGGGACAAGGCCAGTGTGTGGGGGCTCGTGGTAGTGCCGGAGGATTGGCAATATTCTGGGACCCTAGGAAGATCACACCTTGTCATTGGGTGGCTAGTAGCTCATCACTCTCTATGATTGCTTCCTCCCCAGAGTGTGGGGAAACGGTTTTGATCACCAATGTCTATGCACCTGGGGATATCTCAAGACAGCATAAGCTATGGGCACACTTGCGGTTTGTCTGGAGCTATTTTCCTTATCTACCTTGGGTAGTTAATGGAGACTTTAATGCTGTCCTTAGCCTGGAGGAGAAGAGGGGAGGGCTTCCATGACTTGAGCCGTCTTCTGAGCTCTTTAGACACAATATTGATAGGCTACGCCTTATGGATCTCAAGCCATCCAATGGGCTCTTCACTTGGAGTAATCAAAGGTCAGGTAAGGACTCAATTTCTGAGCGCCTTGATAGATTTTTATTATCTAGCTTTTGGCTTTCTAGTGCCTTTTCTTTGGCTTCCAAAATTTTGGATTAGCAAGGGTCTGATCATTGGCCCATTAAGCTGACAACCAGGTACATTCTTGGACCAAAGAAACCCCCCTTCAATTTTTAGCTTATGTGGCTCCGGGATCCTTCGCTTCACTCTCTTATGACTAGTTGGTGGAGGCATGGGAAACCAGATTATGGGACTGCCATGTTTTCTTTTGCCAAGAAGTTACAGTATGTGAAGCGAAAGTTACAGGAATGGAACAGGGACAGCTTTGGGAATCTTCATGTTATGAAGAAACGAGCACAAGAACGGCTGAATATTGTTACCAGACAAATCCTTGACTTTGGCTTGACAGATGATCTTCACAGGGCTGAATTTGTGGCTCTAAATGAGCTATCGGAATGGGAACTCTGTGAAGAAATCTTTTGGAAATAGAAAGCCCGTAATGACTGGCTTCAGGAAGGGGACAGGAACACTGGCTTTTTCCATAAGTCAGTCCAGGCAAGGCGTAATAAGAACTTTATAGTTTCTCTGGATGCTTTGGATGGTACCCGGGTTACTTGAACTTTTGATATATCGGAGGAAGCGGTTGGTTTTTATTTTGAGTTCCTCTCCGGCATTCCACAGCTCGCTGATATTGAGGAGAAAGAGATCTTGGCCTGCATTCCCCCTCTTATCATGCCAAGGATGAATGAAGACCTTATGAAACCGGTTGAGTTGGCTGAAGTTGAGAGAATTGTGTTTAGCATGCGTAGAGGCAAAGCTCCAGGGACGGATGGTTTTCCGGCTGATTTTTATCAAGAATTCTAGAGTATTATTAGCCAAAACTTGCTTGATGTTGTACAGGAATCCTACCTCAACAAGAAAATGCTTAGAGCCTTTAATGCTACATTCTTGGTGCTGATTCCGAAAGAGGAACAGGTCAATAAGCTGGACCAATTCAGACCTATCGCTCTTTGCAACACGATCTACAAAATCATTACTAAACTTATTGCAGAGAGAATCAAAGTATGGCTGCCCTTGATCATCTCTGAAGAACAAGGGGGCTTTGTAGCTGGGAGGCAAATTCTGGATGGCATGGTGATTGCTTCGGAAGCAATCCACTCCATGAACTCTTCACAGGAGAGGGCGATGTTCATAAAACTTGACTTATCCAAAGCTTATGACAGAGCTGAGTGGGGCTTTTTGCAGAAAATTCTTCTTGCATATGGATTTGGGCAGGACTTGGTAAAATGGGTTCTAAGCTGTGTTACAATGCCATCATACTCTGTCTTTATTAATGGGGAGCCCTCCAGATTATTTGGAGCCTCTAGAGGGCTTCGTCAAGGTGATCCGATTTCTCCTTATCTGTTTATTATTCTTGCTGAGGGGTTGGGGCGCTTCATTAAGTATCAGGCTTCTCAAAATGTGATTCAGGGTTGGCAGTGGGGGAATGGATTAGCCCAGTTGACCCACCTTCAGTTTGTGGATGACACCATCCTAGCTAGCAAGGCTCAGATTAAGGAGGCGCAGGCTTTTCGACGTACTTTGGATGTGTATTTAGCGGCCTCGGGTCAGAAGATCAATGAACATAAATCCTCTATCTTTTTCTTCAATACCCCTGAGGCCATTCCGCACAAGATTGCTGATATTTTCAGATTTCAGACTCAGAACGTCCCAATGACCTACCTGGGGATTCCCATTGCGGTTGGCAGGCAGCCCAGACTCTTTTGGCAGAATGTTCTTGATAAACTGAAACAGAGGATTAATCATTGGACCCATCGTTGGCTCATAATGGCTGGGAGGGTGACGCTTCTGCAATCTGTGATTCAAGCTTTACCCACATATCATAGCATGGTCCAGGTAACTCCTTTGTACTTCCTAAAGGAGTATGATGCTCTTTCACAGCAGTTTCTCTAGAGTGGTAATCTCAAGAATTCGAAATGGAGCCTGGTTAATTGGAGCACAGTCTGTCAGCCTAAGAAGGATGGGGGATTGGGATTGCGTTCAGCTATTCTATCTAGTCAGGCTCTGGCGGCTAAACTGTATTGGAGGTGGTGCACCAGCCAAAACCAGCTTTGGGCCCGTATTTTGTCTCATAAGTATTGCCCTGGAGTTGACCCGAATGAGATTCCCAGGATCCCGCTTGAGGGGAGAGGATCTATGGTGTGGAACACTCTTAAACTTGGAGCTCAGTTGGTGCAGCCCAGTCTTTTCTGGATTTGTAATAGAGGGTCGAAAGCGCTATTCTGGGAAGACTCTTAGAATGGAGCGCCACCTATCCGGGTTTCGCATCCCAACTTGCAGCCATTGTGTGATGCCTTTCTCAATGCTGGTTGGACCACTGTTGAGAATTACAAAGAAGCTTTCAATTTGGGGCCCATTATTGCCTTTAGATGGAAGACTGAGACTGAGTGGCCGCAGGGAGGGATGGAGGAGCTCCAGCAAGAGTTGGCTCTTATCCTGGCTAGAAGAAGATGCAGTTCCCTTCTATAAAGTGATACTCTGGCATGGGGGGTGAAGCTAATGGCCATTATTCAGTCTCTTCAGGATATCAGGCTCTCACTAAGAATTGTTTTGGGGCTGTTGATTTTGCTTGGGGTCAGAGAATCTGGAATTCAGCTGCATGGCCGAAATGTAATTTTTTTCTCTGGATTCTCACCTATAGCCGTTGCCTTACATGGGAAAATTTGTGTAGAAGAGGTTATCAGGGACCGTCAATGTGTGTTCTCTGCAGGAACAATGAGGAGAATACAGAGCACCTGTTCTTTCAATGTTCCTTTGCCAAGAACCTTTGGCATCTATGGTGGGTGGCTTGGGGCTGCTCCTGTTGGCATGCTTCTTCCTTAACTGAGTTTTGGCAGCGCCTGGGCCGTCCCCCTACCAAAGCACCCATTCTGCAGATCACGTGGGCTATTGGACCTACATTTATTTTTTGGAATATCTAGATTGAGTGTAATGGTCGTATCTTCAGAGAGGCCTGCGATGGTGTGAGGAAAGTATGGTTAAAAATTCTCAGTGCCTTGCAAGAAACACTTCTTGCAAACTGTGGCAGTTCGCAGGACTCAGACCCAGCTACAAAGTCCATCCTGAACCGCCTCTACCCTGCCAAGCCTGGCATGGACGCCCCTGCTTTTAAGTTGCATCCCACACATAAGACACGCCAACTGCTGCGTCTAATCTACCGCACTGGAAGATGGTCTCGGCCTGTGGAGGGGCGCATAAAAATTAATGTTGACGGCTCTTCCAAGGGCAATCCTGGACCGGTCGGGATTGGGGGCGTGGGTAGAGATTACAAGAGGGAGCTCTATTTTTTATTTTCCATTTATAAAGGCCATTACACTAATAACTTGATGGAGGCGCTTATGATTCTGGAAGTGATCCATTGTTGCTGTAAGCTTGGGTATCTCAGCGTTCTCTGCGAATCCGATTCGCAAGTGCTTATTAACCTGTTGAATAATGGCAATACTGATGGTGTGGATTGGCAGTTGGCTGCAGTGACAAGGTAGATTCGGCAGATAAGTGTCTCTTTTGAGTTTATCTCGTTTAATCATATTCCCCACGAGTGGAATTGTGTGGCTGATGGGTTGGCCAAATGGGCTTCAGAGAATGGACCGGAGTGGTGTATCCAGGATCGGCAGATGCTACCTGCTAGACTAACCCCTGTTCTGGCTCAACTTCTTGAGCAAGACTTGGGTATGTAATTGTATGTTGTCCGGTTTCTTTCAATAAATTTTTACCCCTTTTAGTTGCAACAAATCATATGACATGTGGATTTCATATTGCTTGTATATTTTTCCATTTTGTATTATGCAAAAGAACATTTAACAAGGAAAATGTTGTGGATATATGTTGGACATGGAATAAAATAGTTTATAAAAGAGTGGCACATAATGTTTTCAAAATGGTCAAATTATTACCATATCAAAACCAAAGGATTTATAATGAATGTACATTCTTTGTGAGTGGAAATGTTTATGAATATAAACTTTCGGTTAATGTTATAAGCAAATATAGACTCATTTTGTGTTATAATTTTTTGATGTAATTTATATACTTCTTGCCATGTTAAAAACCATTTTTAGGCTGTCTTCAATTTCATCAAATGGAACATATGGAAAAAGCCTTTCTCTACAAAAATTCTCATTATCTAAGTGTTTATTGTAATTTACAAATCATGTGACATGTGGATTTGATTTGATCATATATTTTTCCTTCTTTTTAGTATGAAAAATAAAATATAGCAAAAAAAATGTTATGTATAGATGTTGGGCATGCAATATAATAGTCTATAAAATAATGGCACACAATGTTCTCAACATGGTTATGTTCTTCGGTTTGTGGATAAAAATTCTTCGGTTAGCTACCATTCGACCTGTGCACGCTTTATGGTTGAGATGGATGTTTCAAAGGGCCTACCAGAGGTGATTTGCCTGGACTCCCCAAGGGGAACTTGGACACAAATGTTGGATTTTGAGGGTGTACCTTTTCGGTGCAGAAGATGTCACCAAATGGGTCATTTGGCTACTCGTTGTTTGGCTAGGGTTTCAAAGTCCAGAAGACCACCTTCTTGGTGGGCCGATGCTTCCTCCGAACATTATATAGCTAAACAACCTATGGAAGATATGGCTAATTCTGAGAATGAAGATAGCATCCATTTCGAGCCGATGATTGAGGAAGAGTCGCCGGTGAAAGATTCCATAGATCGTCCTGTTGAGACTGGGATTAATGATCTTTCAAAGCCAGTTGTTGTCGAGGCTTTGGTTTCTCCCCCTGTTTTGGAGGATCCAATTAGGAGCCAGAATTTGGTTGGTGTTCATAAGGATATTGCTGAGTCATCTGTGTCCCATGGGCTTAATGGATCACCATCTTCTGAGGTATGGATGACAGAGGCAGCTAAGGTAGAGGATGGATGGACTGTTGTGAAGAGGAAGAAGTCTAAGCCTTTGGTCCCCCCTCTAGATATGAATCTCCATTCGTGTAAAAGGTAATTAAATATTTTTTGAAGGTTAAAGGATGCTGTTCCTGTCTGTTGACGGTCCGTTCTGTGTAGTGTCAGCGGATTCATCTAGTCTTTTCTGCTGTTTTCGGGTTCCTGTTTAACCTGGTTTGGTTTGTACCTATTTTGGTGTTTTTTGAACTTAGTAGGGCTTTAAGGTTTATCTTTTTTTGTTGTAAAGGGTTTCGGGGTCCCTTCAAAACCTGCTTTTACCATAATCTAAAACATGGTTATGTTCTTGACATATCAAAACCAAAGGATTTAGAACAATAATTATTTACAAGTGGAAGTGTTTATGGCTATACATTTTCTTGAACTATTTTTCAATGAAATAAGGAGAACAATGTGTGTATCATGTTGTGCAAACACTTGTTGAGAATTTAGAATCCCATTCCCTAGTTTGCATATCATTTGAATAACATCAAGATGCAATGCTTAGTGATTTGCACAAATTTTTATAAATGGTTTTGTCAATGATCTATAATTTTTTTTCATGTATAATCTATAGTTAGTTGTTGTTGCATATGCATTGAAAACAAACTGGGCATCTGTATTTGCTTACCATAGTGATGTAATTTGTTTTCCAAAGCTATTGTTCCATATTTGTGAAGGTTTCATCTCTTACATTTTTTTGGATATTTTAACATTGTTTGTATTGAATTTAAGTATTCATTTTCATCCATGTGTATTTTATTGAAAAATATATTAAAGGAAATAGAACTTTCATATCATTTTTTTCAATAATCGAGAAAATGTGTTTTGCATTTTCAACAACAAGTGCATCATTATTGTTATATGGTTTAAGTATTTTGGTATGTTTCATTAGAAATAAAGGAAATCTATATTTGCATTTTTTTTATTTTGGAATTACTTCATCTTTTTATATGATGATGTTCATGCAATTTTAAAATATTTAGAATAAAGGTTCAATATTTAAAGTTATGAGCCAATGGACAAAGAATTAATTAGTTAAATTTTTAGTGTTTCTATAAATGGTGTGTTTTTTTTTTCCATATCAACCAATGAATATGGGAATTGCCTCTATTTTTAAACTCGGGAACCCACAAAAAAGTCACTAATATCTCAAAAAACTGATTTATTTTGATAAAGAATTTGTTTTAATGCACATTTGATTTTTGTTTATAGTAATGATTGCAAGTGATCGAATCATTTTTTATAAGTAAATTATCATATTTGATATCATAAAATTTTAGTTTTTCCATAATTGACTATTGCTCATCTTTTTCATATAGCTATATTAAGGTGGTTGTAAGAGGCTACCAACAATGTTCTACATTTGAAAAAGTAGAAAAATTAGTTGGAGGACCTAATTGGCATATCATGGCAAAGACATTTTTATTAATTTTCTATATGTAGTCAAGTGAGATTCAATTTTATTAAAATCAACGTATCCAATATCATATTTTTTTTTATTTTTTTATACTAGGTGTGTATTTAAAATATTTTTTCAATATTTTTAGCCTTTTAATTATTCTTTTCTTATTTGAGCCCACATGCATTTACCGACTTGCTCAATAATGATCTTAATTATTTTAAATAAAAGGTCAATAATTTGATAATTAAACTTTTAGTCACAATTCAATAAGTCCATCATGCAATTTTTTGTTATGAAATTATTTTCGTAGTGTTTTCATCATGGGATTCACCAAAGAACAAGTTAAGAATTTCATTTCCTTTGACAATCTGCCTTGGAAAATACCAAGTGGTCATTGTCGTTCAGCTAGAGTAGTTTTTATTAATTTATCTTGGAGGTCATGAATGCATGATGGGTATGTAAACCCATAAATATAAATATCACTAGTATCCTCATCTGTAGTGGATTCATCCATATGACTATTATCAAATGGATTTTTAGCTTCCTCAGTCTCATCATAATTAGCGTGGAGGAGATGGTCCCAATCATGGTTTAATTGCACATTTTCCATGTGATACAATGTTCTTTTACAAAATTATTTTAAATATTTCATGGTGACATTTTTGCATATATTTATTAAATTTGAATGATACTTGTATTTCACCTAATGTTTCAACTCAACAATATTATTTTTTGTTTCTTCTTTGCATTGAGATAATGCTCTTTGTATTACTTTAATATTTATTTTTTAAACACTAAAATCTAGTAATTGATCCTTGACAATGTCATTTTTGACTTACCTTCAACCTACATGACTTGTGCATACATACATGAAGTTTTCATTCACCATTATCTCACATTTGCATGCCTTCTATAGGTCTAACCTTCCCAATTTGTTATTAACCACCTAAAATAATCCCCATGGTCTATGTCAAACTAGTTATTTATATTATTGAAAAATACCCATATCATCATATTGGTGCAACTGTCTCTTAGATAGTAATGTCAAACTTAAAACATACTATCTAACAATACCACCTTAGTCTGACAATTTCATCCCATGCTAAGCAACTATCACATTTGAAACTCAAATCATTATTATGGTTTGAGCCATCTATCTATTGTGTCAGTGGCATGATAAATTACCCAAAGAGTCTCATATTAATACAAAACATGTGTAAGCATATTTCCCATCTATCTAGTATCTATCAAGCATATTCAAACACTTACACATTCAAAGGCACTACCTTTTTATTCTCAATTTACCAATCAATCACAAGAAGTAGATCCTAGTCAAGTTTTAAGAACCTCAAACCCAAGCCAAAGTTTTAATTTTTCAAATATCAAGAGATAAATTATAGGCTACATACATTCAAAGAGCACTATTTCAGACATTCATCTAATGAGGATAATTACTTATCATTTGAATTTCATCTTTAGAGTATTAGATATATAGGTAACACTCAACCATTCAGTGGGGAATGGTTGAGGTTAGCTCAAACCACATTTATTCCCAATTTTAAAGCCTAATTATATCATTACAAGTGGACCTATTATTTGAAGTGAAGGGGACAGATTTATAGGAGTTACACACATAATCAAAACTTAAGATCATGCATAGGCATAATAGAAGCATTTGTAACAACTTGTATTGGAATAAAAGTGTAAGATTTACACATACACAACCATTAAAATTGGAACATAATTACTAATGGTAAAGACTGAGATTGATGGTAACATCCAAGTGAGCCCAAAAGTCCAACTCTTGATTTAAGTGACTCATAGTCCAACTTTCTACCTACCCTACCATTTGTGCACAATCTCAATCCCTCATAAAGTAGTTAAACACTAAGTATCTTATTCTTGTATTATACTTTCTATATTTAGTAAGTGTAATTATTACACTAACTTCAATGATTAACATTCAGATTAATATTTAATTTTTATAGATTATATTTTGAATTATACACATAATTTCTATCTTATTAGGTTTATCATTAATCTAAAATAAGTTAAAACATATTGTTGAACAATTATTTTCCTTGAACACTGCCAAACCCCAGGTTTACCTTAGGGTTTCATCCTATTTTTAGGGTTTCATATTTTTGTCTTAGGGTTCTAATTTATTTTTCTAATTTCCCCTTACAAATGATGACAAATATTTTTTCATCTTTGGCCCTAGCTTTATGCCTATCCACATGATTTCATCTTGTGCCATCCAAGAAGGCTAGTTCCATTATCCTACTAAGGCAAATTGATAGATTAAGTAGTGAAAATATTGAGCATAATCATATTTATTTGACTTCATCTAAAATGGTTAAAGTAAATGTAATGAATGTTAATTATTCTTCTTTTGATGCTACAATTATCAATGAATATGCGAAAATAAACGATTATGTTGATATGCCTAATTTAGAACATATTAATTAAGATAATTATGAATACCAAGATAAAATATATCCTAGTGACCTTAATGGGGTAGATCCTAACCAACCTAAAGTTTTGTGACTCTGTGACATCAAGGTCGATAGATTATGACAAGTATGTGGTCAATATTCTTAATAAATTCATGGAGTTCACTGAAGAAATCCTAAGAACAAAACATGCACCTCGTGGCTATGTGACCCCATGGCCCCATGATTATTGCCATGTGTTTTATCATAATATTATATGGGATCTCACCATTATCACGTGGTTGTGTTACACCAAAAAATAAGGTATTCGAGTCTATAAAAAGATAAAACATTAGTTTTATGACTCCATGGCCTTTGTAACATTAATGGTATTATATTATGACATGTGTGTGATAAAGTCTTGATGATATTAATAGTAACGAATCACCAAATAGAATTCAAGGTTTATTTCACACATCAGGTAGGATTTTCTCACAAATATTTAAAAAAATACAAGTATAATGCACTGTGAATAAAGTAAATGTTGTGATAACTGTTAAACAACCATGGATGACATTCTCACTATAAAATTCCCATAACTTCATTTAAACTATGTTTTTATTTAAAAACCACACATAAAAACATAGGTGGAATCAGAAAACTTGAAGGCCAAATAACATCAACAACATCACCCATCACAACTGTGGCCTCTCACAATGACACCTTTTAAGATTTCATGCAAATTTCTAGTTAATCTTCTCCAAGATGCATAATCTACAATCCAAACGTAGCAGGAGTATTTTCTAATGTAAAAAGAGAGGGAAACCCTTCGAACATTATCCACTATTAAAAAAAATAAAAACTTAAAATTGTTTAAACCATTAAACCCAACTATGTTGACCTTTGGTAAATTTAAGTTTTTGGTGGAAAGGATCTTCTTACCTCTTACGCCACTCTTTTTAAATGAAGTTAAAGTGAGCGAGCTCAAAGACAATATTCTTCTGAAGAGGAAGAAAAATACTAATCTCTGTGATGCATTGAATATGACAAAGACATTAATCATAGAAAAGAACGACAATGTACACAATAATAAATTTTCACTATGATCAATGACTAACAAAACCATTACTTTTTAAAATGTTGACAATACATTATATATAATATTAATATATTAAATTAAATTGATTAAAAATATAATATATAATAATTAAAAACATTGATAAAAATCGAAAAGTTATCGATTCATTAAAAAAAAAATACATTACTTGATCCATCTTTAATTATTTATATTTATTTATTTCGGGTGGTGGATCCGCAAAAACTGGGCCGCTCACATGCTCGCCTCTTAAACGAACTCCCATCTTTAATGATGCACATAAATCCTTTGGACTTATTCCCCATTAATAATTATTTTCTTCACCCTTAATCAACTCTGTGGTATCTGACTCGTTTTTCTCATTGGGCCTCATTTTATCTATTTATATTATATTGCCTACCATTACATTACTGTTATTATTATTATTATTATTATTTTTTGTTTTGCTTTTATTTGGGTGGCCCGTAAACGGGGGCGGCGGCGGCCACTCGCGCTGCCCGTCTTGTCTCCGTCAAGGTTAACGTAAAATTATTCTAATACATTTTTTTTAATTCTTTTTCATTTTTGGCTTCATGGATATCATCGATCGACATTTAACTGCCGTGTTTCCCGGTTATAGGGAAAACCCCCACACTTTTTTCCATGGTTGACCACCGGCAGCATTAGACATCTAAAGCACTAGCTTGTTTGTGAGTTGATCGGACGGCGCCCGATCTCGTCCCGGAATAGTGGTGGATGATCGGGCCGTTGGAAGGCATCAGACGTCAGACCCACGTTCCCCCACGAACTATCTGATGTTGACAGGTGTCGGATGGAAATCTACGGCCTTTTTATCCATTGCTGTTTCTGTTGTTTGTGTTGGTACCACACAAGAAAAATGTGAATGTTAGAGGACCCAATTAATCACCTCCTGCATACGTTATAAGACCAGTGCCACGTTTTGGAAGCTTTGTCATTATGAGCATAAAACTCCAAACGATGAAGAATGGCCGGTTTGAAAGAGATTGCTACTGGTCTCTGACTGAGACCGTACAAACACTCATAGAAAGAGATTGCTCCTCGAAAACTGATTCATCGAGTCTATTCCTCTGCAAACTGCCCCAATCACTTATTTCCATATTTTACTTGCATTCACCCGTGTCTACGAGTGATATGTAGTACTAGATGATCAAACAAGTCATCTTACCGGTCTTTTTTTAGATGATTGGATTCAATTTTGACAAAATTGGTATGCATGTCGATTTTTAATAACAAAAAGTGAGAAAAATGAAGAAGAGTAGACAACACCGTTTTTAATTAAGAGGGAGGTACAAGCAAGGAGTTCATAGCTGTAATCACAGTATCGACACAAGACAAAAGTCACAAAATGACAACAAGGGTCATATGGGATTGAATGCAAAGAGTTTCAAGTCATTATAAGTCACCAATACATGGACAAATGTAGATGAATCATATAAGATAATATGAAAGTAAGATGAAGGGGTTATTTTTTAGCAATTATATTTTACATTATTTTGAGGTGCATGTTTAGTTGTAAAGTGGGTGGTGTGAGTACACACTTCAAAATATATTATATAGAAGGATACAAAAAGAAATAGTAGTTATTACCAATCTAAGTCTCTGAGTCACCAGGGCATTAAGTCTTGGAACTTGTAAAACCACACTTACCTTTCCTACATAAACATGGATGAGTGAGAAGAAAAGTAATGGCTAATCCAAAAACAAGACAACTCTTTTATGGGTGAGTGAGAAGAAAAGTAATTGATAATTCAAAAATAAGACACCTCTTTTTTTATTAGCATGCCATGAAAATCACATGAATCCATCATACCATCAAAGAAAGTTACAAAAAGATATGGAGATTGAAACATTAAACCTCTGTGCATATCACCCATAACATGAATCCAAGGTCTATCAAACAAACTATAATAAGTGATATTATTGGGCATGCCATGACACAGAGAAGATATAAGCCTAAAATAGTGTTTAATATAAGGATCTTTTAAAAGGAAAATATAGAATTCCATTTTATATCCAACATACACACAATATGCCATTCCAAAAAGTGATTCGAGGTCGTGTCCACAAATTTTGATCCGTCAATTTAAAATTTCATACGTAATTCCACCCATCATTTATTTATTTACAAAATTTACCTTTGTTTTAATTGAAAGCATGTATATCATATTTCTATAAATTAAAATCATATTACACATTTGATTAAAAAGGTAGATGGCATGAGATCACAACCTGAGCAAAAACTACTAAAAAATTTAGACCAAGGCTAACTTCGAGAATAAAGAAGAGTTAAAGTATCAAGGCCACAATAACATCATTACAAAATTGTATAGCAAGTGATATCAGAAATAACAAACTCCCATAAATAGCAAAGAACAAAATACTATACCACCAATGCAACTAGCATTATAGAGGGAAGAGATGGCAAAGGATTATCTGGCAACCATCCCCAAGGTGGTGTGTAATATAAAGTATAGAGCCCTAGCTATCTTGTTTTGCATTTTCTTTAGTGTCTTTTTAAGTCTATCGATGAGGAGGTAAAATATCTAGAGATAATTTGGACATTTTGTCTGGCCCATTCTAAACAAAAGAATCAAAACCAAAAGATCCATAACCAACCTGAAGAGAAAGGCACCCTTCATGACCCCTCGACGGTCAAACCCTATAACAAAGAGGAGGAAAAGGAATGAATAATGTAGAGCCATTGCACAATCTACATTGACCCCTACCTATATCCCTCTACCTTTACTCCTTTTAAGAAAACTCTTTTAAAAAAAAATCTAAATATACTCTATTAACAAATCAAATAACGTTATCCTAAATACTGATGAAAGTGTGAAGGTATCCCCCTCCAATACAACTTTTATTTTTTAAATAAAAATGTAATTTTATTTTATTTTATTTTTCAAATAAATATAATAACATGCTTTCAATTTTTCTTTTAAATTTATCTTGCTTGATAATGCACAATGAAGTCGAGTACCTAACGCACCAAAATATTCTAAGTACCTCCGTACGCCACAAAATCGTGGCCATCTATTCCCCAAATAGGAAGGAAAATATGAATACTTCTAAAAAAATTACCTTATGTGGCAAGCCGTGGTTTGACCTTTTTCAACCATATGAATATTGTTAACTACCAAATCTAATGAGCCAAATGAGGCAAGTTAATGTCAGATGTGAGTTGGAAATTAATGTCAGAAATGAGTTGGATTTTTTTTTTCTAACCCTACACACACACACACACACACACACACACACACACACACACACACACACATAAAAGTTTGGGAGATTCCTTGACCAAAAACATGGAAGTCGCCAATTTTTGTATATAGTAAACAAATTAAGATCATTATAAAATCAAACCTCACAAACTATTGAAAAATGAGTTAAATGGAGATATACATCACAAAAAAGTAGGTAGGGAAATGATTCAAAATATGTATTTTATGTTTTGAGTTTAATAAGTATATTATAGATTAATTAATCAGTTGTCGATTAATTAATAAGGTTATGGTTCATTAATTTATTATTTTGATTTTTCATGTTTAATTAATGAAAAATAATGATTTTGAATTGATGTATTATAAAATAAAGTGGTATTAAACTATATGAATATTAATTTATTATTCGTATGGCATTTATGATAAGTTGTATTTGGCTTTTACATACTATTATTAAATACAAATTGAATAACTACTAGTTCCAATTTTTACTTTTAAATAAATACTTTAATGAGCATGCCCTATCATATGCATTAGGTTATATCATGAGTATTGGGTCCTCCTTATTATACATAGGTAAATTATCATACATAGTATGGTAAGAAAACTAGTGCACCAAAAAGTTAAAAAATATTGAATTGCCTTGAGATCCATCCACTATCATACCTTATATTGTGCACAAATTGTTTGCTCCATTATGTATTTGCATGTTTAAGGACCAAGTTATTGTTCATATCTTGTTCTAAAAAAACTAGTACATCAAAGAGCTAAGAGGTATGGAATTGCCTTGAGATCCATTCATTATCATACCTTATGTTGTTAATGACATAAACCATTTTCTATATTATGTATTTGCATGATAAGGGCCAAGTTATTGTTCATAATGTGTTCTAAGAAATGAAAATTGATAATATTTACCTATTGAAGTAGCATAATAATAGATTTCGAAGATTAGGAATGCTCTCTCGATTTATCAAGTAAGTCACTTCACATGGGGGTCATGAAGATAGTCTTCAATCCTTTCAACCAAATTTTAATCACTGTCAAGCATGCATTAACAGTGTTAAAAATTATAATCCAATCTTATGTTGCAAATTGTCGAGGCATCAATTATGATTTGAAGGCAGTCATATACTCATAAAAGGTGATGAAAAACATGATGGTAGGAGGAATTAGCTATAATACTAAACAACTTGGTACAAGGGCATCTAGGTTTACATTCAATTTTGTATCAACTAAAAATATGATTAGTAAATTTGACAAAGTATTATTTTGCACAAGTTTCTTACTGCACCTATGTTTTTTTTGGTATATTTGTGCAAGCTGTAAGTTATGTGCAAACATCTTTGTGTTATTTTGCACCACTATTGAGTGCACCCCTATGTTGTGTGGTTTTATGTTGGTTGTGAGCATGCATATGTTTGTAATGTTTTGCTTGCATGGTTTTACATGCATCTATATATTTGGTTTATCTAAATAAGCTTGCAAAGCTTTGAGCAAGATGTAGTGTTAATATTTTGCATAAGTGTAGTCTTGTGAAGATTTGTAGTCTTTTTCAGAAGTATGTGACATCTTCTAGAGCATCAAATACTTCAATCTTAACCATGCAAAAGCAATATATTGGATGAGATTTCTTAGAAGAGTTTTTCTTCACTGCACAAGTTTTACAATGATTTACTGATCATTTGGGGCATATGTTGTATCATGTAGTAATGTTATTAGCGAAAGTGAAGTTAGTAGCACAAAGGTTTCTAGTGCAATTGTTGGTTATGAGGTCTTGCGACTTCTTTGTGCACATTTTATTTGACACATATACTTGTGATGTGATATGAAAGAATTCATTGCTAACTATTTGGCATTTAATTTTTTGAGTCATGGGAAGCTCTAATAAGGATATATTTGGTATTTCCTATGATGTAGTATGTTGTAATGCATTATGTTGTAACATGTTTGTGCCTTGGAATTGTGAGAGACATTTAATATTTCTAGTGAACTAAGGTGTGTTAAATGTTGTTAGTAGATATAATGCACTTATTTTAAGTAGGTAGGTCTTATGCTTATATAATCATGCCCTTGTCCTTGTACAAAATATGTTGAGACATTGGCCAAAATATTGGAGTTTAAGAATAATTTTGAGTGATTATTTGGGAAGTTAGGATACACTTGTAGATACCATGATTTAGTAAGCAACGATCTATAGATATGATGTTGTAATGCATCTCCTTGCGAGATTGTGATGTCATTTTGGATGTTGTGTCTATTGTATTTTATTATTGTTAAAATATAATAAAAATCTAAGCTATATTTCAGTATTTTATTTCATATTCCAATGTGTATTTTGAGGGTTGTGTGCTCTAGGTGATGCAAAGCATCACCAATTGACATAGGTTGTAAATGTGTTTGAGATTTCATAATGACCACTTATGGTATTTTTAGATATGAGAGGTATTATAGGGACCCTTAGGTGGTGTTAGAGTCAGTATAAGTTTTTATGAGTGTATGTTTCATAGCTATCTAGGTTTCCGTACCAAAAAGCCTGATTTAACAATTTGAATTTTGAATTAGGCTTTGGAGAGATGTTGTGGGTTTTGTGAGAAAGGTAAATGTTCATGAATGTTTTTAATAGATCATTTCAAGTCCTAATATGTGTGTGACATTGTCTCCACATAAAATTCATGATCATGAGCAATGCAAGCAAGAATCAAGAAAGTGTAACTATCATTCAATGTGATGTTGGCACAAAGGAGTTTAATTGCATGTTTGGCATAATAAGAAGAATGAAATGCATGAAGAGGAGAGTGTGTGTTTTGTATAATAGTGTTATAGAGTAGGTGGATTGGATAGAGGCATAGGAGACAAAGGTAGAGTGAAGAAAATATCAAAAATTGGAAAACTCTACCAGCCTTTACACAAATTATGTACATATGCTTGAGAGAATTGAATAAAGACATCATGTTTGAAGAAATATTATTAAATATAGTGAGTTATATAACTGTAATTAATGTGATTGATTTTTATGCATGGTTTTTTTTGTGTTTCCATGATCATTACTCAGTTAATCAAGTGATAACTTACAACACAGTCCTCCTAGAGATAATTCTACCAATGTATAGTTAAGAAGACGAGAGCCAAGTTGTTTTTGAGTCATTTTAGGTGTTTGAGGTGTTTATGAGTCTAGTATAGGATATGGTATTGATGTTGGTGATCCTTAGAGTGTTATTACAGATTCAAATTTCAATCCTCAATGTAAATTCTTCATATTAGTTGACACAATCAAGAAAAGAGTCCCTTGAATTCGGTAAATGTGTTTGTGGGAGGTTGATATTATTTGTTCAAAGCTTAAAAGTGTTAGGAAAGGTTTAAATATGGTATCCCAAAACTTAAAATAGTTTTATATTCCTTTACGGATTCAAATTCTAAGTGTAAGTGCAAGAGATAACCAAAACATGTACACACAGTCCTATAAAGAAATTAGAAACTCTACATTTTGGCTTATTGGAGATATTTGGAGGTTGTTCAAGAGTAAATTATTTTTGGATAAGGTGTAAAAAAGTGGGTAAGATCGTAAATTTCAATTAATTTCATTTTAAAGCATAAAAAACTCATTATAATCTCTTTTGTCTTCTCTTGGCCTACACAACTTGTGTCAACATTAGTATAGGGTTTCAAATTTGAAAATGGAATAACTTGAATTTACACCTTGATAAATTATTTAAACTTTATAGTATATGGTATTTTAATGTGCTCTCAAGGATTTATAATTTTTTATAATGGCACAAGATCATATAATACATTATTTACAACTGTGTGTTTGTAATAGGCACAAAAAGACCTAATTGGTAATGAGGGTGTACGAGAAAAGGTACTTCCATTGAGAGTTATAACCTAAAAATTTAGGTTCAAAAGTTATTAGAGGAAAATGAGTGCCCAAAACTAGTCTTACTTTTTCATGAATCCCTATGGATCATTCAAACCATATAGATTTGTCCTAAAACATGGCTACAAGGAGCTGAGAAGGAATGAAGGAAAGAGTAGTTGTTTGAGAGTGCAAAATTGGAGTTGAACCTTATGATATGATGTGTAAAGGAGATATAAATGGTTAGGTTGATGGCTATATGATCCTAGGGTGAAGTCAAGAATCTTGGAATCATGCATTAAGTTGTTAAGCCTATCTCAAGAATGAGCAAGCTTGAGGAAATAATAGAGGATGGACTCTTGAAAGTTGTTTATGATATGATGATGTTAGTGATTAAGGAGAAAGAGTGTAGAGGTGTATGAGGAGTGATGGTTATTCAAGGGAGAAAAGAGAAATAGGTATGCAAGAAGAAGGCTTAGGAGCCTAACAAGAATCAGATGGATCAAGGTATCAAGATTCAAGCAAAGTACCTATAGAATCAAGCAAATCATAGGATAGAGAAATGTTTAAGGCAAAGATTAGAGACAAGAAGATGAATATGGAGGTTGTAGTCATCACCCCTACATCAGGTGGTTTCAGATCAGGTAAGCTCTTGGAATAAATTATGATTTTGAATATTATAGGTTGTTATTTGAGGTTGTTAAAGGTTGCTAATTGAGGTTGAAAGAGTGAGTTAGAGAGGAAGAAAAAGGTAAAAGGTAAGAGTTTTTGGTAGAGCAGCCCTAAGAAGAGAGATATAAGAAGCTCAAGATAAGAAGAGAAAAGAGAGAGAGATTCTAAGTGAGAGTTATACTTCCAAGGTGAAAAAGACTTGCTATTGAGAAGATGAAGGTTGAGAAGGCAAAGGTGAGTAAGGTCTTGGCTAAGATAGAATACCATAATAAGAGAAAGAATAAGGAAGACCCAAAGAGAGAGGGTTGGTTGTTGAAGAAGAGATGAGTGACATAGATAAAAGGTTAGAGAGCATAAAGCTCTTGGTGTGGCTCATGCAAGAAGAAGAAAGCCAATGGGATGGTTGGGTTATGAAGAAGAAGAGAGTTAAGTGGGCTATAAGGCTACTCATGGAGAGAAGAAGGAAGTTTGTCATGAGAGACAATGAGAGGCAAAAGAAGTTACTATGGAGACAACTTAAAGAGGAGATGAATAAGTTCATGAGGGATGAAACAAGAGGGAAGTGAGAAACACATTGTGGATAAGGAGATAATCATGGAGACCAAGTAACCTAAGAAGGAGAAGATGGAGACAAACAAGCCTCAAGATTTTATATATAAATATTTATTTTCATGTGTGTATGTAGGTACAAAACTAAATGAAGAAGAAGTCCTTGTTGAGGACATAGAAGTTGAAAACATGAAAGAAAGCAAGCATGAGAAACATGCTTATGTGGAAGAAGAAGCTGATTGGGCAATCATGTATGAAGGCAACATGATTTGTTATCTTGAAAGAGGAGAGATGCTTGGTTAAGAATATATTCAATAATAAGGATGCTTCATTGAAGGCATAAAATAATCAAAATTGAATCAAGGAGAATATGAAGAGGTTAAATGGTCTCAAGGTTTGGTTACTATTTTTGATGATGAATATGTTGATATGTCAACTGATGAAAATATCTTGTATAAGGAAACAATTGAATTGATGGATAATCTCATGAAAAGTAAATATGAATTTTATCACCTCATAAAGTGCTTTTAGAACTAGATATATAGTATAAAAAGGAGTCTAACTTGGCACTCATGAAGGATGAAGCCCAAAAACAAGTTATTGTTCAAAATGCCAACAAAGTCGAAGCTAGAAAACAACATATTATAAAGTATAAAAAGGAATAAGAAAGGATTTGGCATCAGATTATGCAAGAATCATATTTCTTAGACCTCATAGGAGATGAGGAAGCCATTCTAGTAGTTGAAGATGATTTATTAAAGTTCATTAGTCAAGGTGAAATTAAGGTAGAAGTTGTCATAAATGAATAATAGGTAGAATTTCAAGAGGAAGAAAAGAAGAAGTCAAAGCAAAGAAACATGATGCCCATAAGAACACTTCAAGAGGATAAACTTGTAGGTCATACAAGGGCATAAAATCATAATTGAGCCATGAATTACACCCAAGAATATGGACCAACATTAACACAAGGTGAGTTAAACCAAGTTGCAAGCCAAGGTATGTAAGGAAAATAATTATGTGAGTTGATTAAAGAAAAGACATGAAAACCAATGATTCAAGTAAAGAGTAGAAAATACATGATAAGGAACTCAAAAATATGAGAGAGAATCATAGAGAGGCATGGAATAATCATGAAAGAACAAGAGATGATGGAAAGGACCACAAGGTTCTTGAAGAGACTATCAAGTCACATGAATATAATTGGATATGTAATAGGCATGATGGTATAGGTATGGAGATGAGAGAAAAGGAGTCACTCCATAATCACATGGAGAAAAGAAATATTGAATCACTAGAGCTCATGATAGATCCAAAAAAAGAGGTGGACATCCATATTCCTCACAAAGGATTTGATTGGAGGAAGAATGCATGTTGGAAATAGGACAAGATCAATCATAAGGAGATTCAAGGAATGAATGAGAACAAGTTAGCATGGAGAGAGAAAAGAGAGGGTAGTCTTAGCCTAAGAACTGGTCCAAAAAGTAAGCCAAGTGGTGAAGAAAAAAGGCTCATGGAAGGAGAGCCACAAGCAAGTAAGCTAGAAAGTAAGCAAATGAATCAAAACCAAGGTAAGAGGTTGACATATTAAATAGGTAATATCATAGCTGAGTTGATTTTTTTTTAGCATGAGGATATTAAGACAAGAATTTTTCAAGAAGTGTGGTGTTGTGTGGAAGATGGATTTGTCAATGAGTTGTCATTTCATGATGAACAAGTCTATGAGAAGACTCACCATGAGGTGGAGTGTCATTAAGAGGTATCCAACGAAGATATCAAGGATATTTTGATAAGTATTAAGGAATGACTAGCACTTAAGAATCCACTAGAGCATAAGGATGAAGAATAAGGCATGATTGAGAATCTAAACCAACAAGGAGTGCATGAATCGATCATGATAAGTGTAGAAGGAAACTTTGGAATAGGAGTATAAGTGAAGAAGGAGAATAAGCTCTTAGAGGCAGAACATAATTAAGATAATTCAGAGATATAGGATATATAATATGAAGTGGACAAATATTTGCATCAAGTCATATACTTCATGGAGATAGAGGATGAGATGGCAAAGAGACAAGACAAGGCAAACAAACAAATACAAAGGTACTAAATGGGGAGAAATGATAAGGATAGGAGGATTATCATCAAGAGGAGATTGTAATATCCTAAGAGAAATAATTGGAAATAAAATAATAAGTTTGAACAAATACATTTTGGCAAGATCTCAATTTTTTCCCATTTAGGAAGTATGATGTAGATCATCACTAGTTGAAATAGGTTGTAAATGTGTTTTAGAGTTCATAATGATCAATTTTGGTCTTTTCAGGGTATGAGAGGTATTATATAGATATTTAGGTGGTGTTAGAGTCATTATAAGTCTTTGAGAGAGTGTGTTTCATAGCTATCTAGGTTTTCCCACCAAAAATTATAATTTGAAAATTATAATTTTGAATTAGGCTTTGGAGTAATGTTGTGGGTTTTGTGAGAAAGGTAAATGTTTATGAATTTTTTTAATGGGTAATTTAAGGTCATAAGATGTGTGTGAGGGTGTCTCCATGTAAAATTCAAGGTCATGAATAATAATCAAGAAAGTGTAACTACCATTCAACATGAGGTTGGCACAAAGAAGGAGTTTGTTTGCATGTTTGACATAATAAGAAGAATGAAATGCATGAAGATGAGAGTGTGTGTGTTGAATGAGAGTGTTATATAGTATGAGTATTGGAGAGAGGAATATTATACAGAGGTAGAGTGAATAAAATATTAAAATTTGGAGAACTTTTCCAGCCTTTACATAAATTTTGTACATATTCTTAAGAGAATTGAATAAAGAATTGTGTTTGAAGAACTCTAGTTGAATCTCAGTGAGTTATAAAACTTTAAGTGATGTGTTTTATTTTTATGCATGTTTTTCATGTGTTTCAATGATAATTAATCAGCTAAATAGGTGATAACTTACAACACAATCCTCCTAGAGACAATTCTGCCAATGCACAGTCAAGAAGACAAGAACGCCCAATTATTTTTGAGTTATTTTAGGTGTTTGAAGTGTTGGGGAATATAGTATAGGATATGGTATTTATTTTTTTGATCCTTTTAATGTTATTAAAATTTTATATTTTAATCCTAAATATAAATTCTTCATATTAGTTGGCATAGTTAAGAAAAGAGTCCCCTAAATTTGGTAAATGTGTTTATGGGAGATTGGTACTATTTGTTCAAATAATAAAAGTGTTATGAGAGGTTTAAATAGTGTATAATATAAATTAAAATGGTATTATATTATTTTATATATTTAAATTATAAGTATAAGTTTAAGATATAACCAAAACCTATGTACACAGTCCTATAAAGAACTCAAAAACTCTACATTTTGTCTTATTGGAGATATTTGAAGGTTTTTAAAGAGTAAATGACTATTGGATAAGGTTTAAAAAGGTGTTTAAAACCCTAAAATTTAATTATTTTCATTTGAAATCATAAAAAATTCATTATAATCCCTTTTGTCTCCTCTCCACCTACACAAGCCTATGTCAATATTAACCTAGGGTTTCAAATTTGAAAATGGAATAACTTGGGTTTCCACCCTTATAAATTATTGAATTTTTTATTATATGGTATTTTAATGTTAACTAAATGATTAATAATGTTTTAGAGTGGTAAAATACCTTACAATATGGTATTTAGAAATGTGTGTTTGCAATAGGCCTAAAGAGACCTAATTAGCAAGAGGGTGTAAGATAAAAGATACTTACTTTCAGAGTTATAACCTAAAAATTTAGGTAAAGTAGTAAGAGGATAATGGGTGACCAAAAATATTCTTTCTTTTTCATGAATCCATATGTATCATTAAAATGATCTATATTGTCCTAAAATAGGGCTACAAGGAGCTAGAAAGGAAAGAAGGAAAGAGTAGTTATTTGAGAGTACAAAATTGGAGATTTAACCTTATGATAGGATGTGTAAGGGAGATATAAATGGTTAGGTTTATGGACATATGAGCTTAATTTGAATTCAATAATCTTTGAAGCATGCATTAAGTTGTTAAGCCTATGAACCCATCTCAAGAATGAGCAAGCTTAAAGAAATAATGAAGGATGGACTCATGAAATTTTTTTATGAGATGATGATTTTAGTGATTAAGAAGAGAGATTGTAGAGGTATATTAATAGTGATTGTTCTTATATGGATATAAGATAACTAGGTATGCAAAAATAAGGCGTAGGAGCCTAACAAGAATAAAAAGGATAAGCTGTCAATATTCAAGCAAACTACTTACATAATCATGCAGATCATATGATATAGAAATGTTTAAGATATAAATCAGAGCCAAGAAGATGATTATGGAGTTTGTATGCATCACCCATAAATAACTAAGGCATATATTAATTGATAACCCATAACCATGGTTGCACCATTTGATATCAGAGTAAAGTTTTTAGTCCTTGTTGGTTATTTGTTGTTTTTTGCATTTGCAAGTGTGGGTAAAAATTAGTTATATACATCTTCTAACAAGAGTGTTGGGAAGATGGTGTAAGTGAAGTTATTGATATGAATATTTAAGATCATCATTTGGTATCTAGATCTAGATTTCAAATATAATGACATACAAAGGAGGTTTAGGTGGTATAAGGGCAAGAGTGGATGGGACATTAAGACTTGCAGATCTAACTAGATTAATCAAACATATGCAAGAATAAATTAAGGCTATGAAGACAATGCAAATTTGAGGTTTTGTGGTTGTAGATGATGAAAGCGATACTGAAGTCATGACATAAATGCCTAAAGATTAGGATGTAAAAGAGGAGGTTGATGAAATGAACATATATTCTTGTGAGTTGTTGCAAGAATGACAAGTAATCCAAGGTTAGACCACATTATTTATTCTATAAGTTTGAGTCCTAAAGAGATCATTTACTAGATTATTGAGTTGGTAAAATACATTAAGTATGAAAGATTCTAAGTAGTTTAATTTTATTATTGTAAAGATGAAAGGCCATGCATACTTATGGTGGAAGCATGTTCCAGCTCAAAAATTACACAAAGGAAAAGATAATATAAAGACCTGGACGATATTCATCATGAAACTGAAGGCTAAATTCATTCCTATAGATTATAACATAAGTTTGTTCAAAAATTTTCAAAACTTGTGATAGCGAGAGATGAATTGAAAGATTACATTGAGGAGTATTATAGACTTATCATCATATTAGGTAACATGGAAGATGATGTTGGGAATATCTATAGTTATGTAAATGGATTGCTCATAAAAATTTATGATGAGTTTGGGATGGTTACATTATTATTTATTATAAAGCCTATTAGTGCGCATTTAATGCAAGAGAAAATTTATCATGCAAACAACAAGGAACAATGAAAGGAAAAAAAAATTCACATGGACAAGGATGAGGAAGTGAAAATAGATAATTTTTGGAAAGCATAAGAAGGAGAGGCAAGTACTTCAGAGTGCAATGATTCAAATACCCAAAGTGGTAGAGGAAATTTAGAGGTAGAGGATCTTATAGATGAGGTAGAGGTTGTGGATTCAATGTTACATGTTTCATATGTGGTGAAATATGATATATAATTTGAGTGTCCACATATGCATATCAAAGGGAATAGAAGAACTGATGTGAGTGTGTATATCACATAGGAAGATGAAGAAAGTGTTGTGTCTATTCATGACATAGATGAACAAAAAACTAGAGAAAATCTCATGATGAAGAGGATATTATTGAAACTTATGAAAGAGGAGAATATTTTTACATAGAGAAAGAATTTATTTAGTATTATTTGTAATTATGGAGGTAAGTGTTCTAAGTTGGTTGTTGATACTAGTAACACTAATACTTTGGTTTCAAAAGAAATGGTGGATAAACCAAGTTTGAGAAGGATTGTGCATTTGGGTTTATATAGGGTTTCATGGTTATTGAAGTTACATTAGGTTTTAGTGAATGAAAAACATCTAGTAATTTTTCAAATTAGAACATACAAAGATGAGGTTTTATATGACCTAATGCTTGTCATATTTTTATTTGAATAATTTAAACCCCCTGAAGAATAAATGCAAATAAGTGGATAAGAGTGTGTTTAACCTTAAAATATAGATTGGGGTGAATCTAGGGTTAAAGGGGGAAGATATATGCTAGAGCATACGAATGGTATATTATATCTAGAGTAGGCCAATTATTTAATAAACTTAGAAAAATATATACTAAATTTATTATGTTGAGATATGTTAATGGACTATACATCTATGCTAGATATGACAATAAAAATAAAAAATATACTTAATTGGCTTTTATGATAACATAGATCTAGATTGGGAACAAGTAAAAATTGGATTGGATATGGATTTTGGAATAGTCTTCTAATTCTGGATTAAGTGCCTTTGTAGTTGTGATCACTTGCATCAGCCTAGGATGATTGCATCGATGATACTATCTAGATTGGATGTAAGTGTCAGTATAAAATACCTATTAAATTTAGATGTAACCACCTAGATGCTTATGGTTTTTTCATCACTTTTACACTAGTGCATTCATATCTAGGTTATGGATGTCACTCCTTATCAAATAACAAAACCTTAGCTCTTTAATTTCATATTAGTTGTGGGAAAAATGGGTTAATGGGCACATGGTAGTGAGCTACCCCAAATACCTCTCTGTTAATGAGAATTGCATACATATCCAATACTCTAAATAAGGCCCTAGACTTATATCGTTCTCCCCTATGTGCTAACTTGTGTGTGAATCATGCAATGTGTGATAAGCAAGTACAATAGTGACCTAGTTTATAACTTGGAAAATATAGATTTTGGGCTACTCCTTTAAAACTTCATACCTATATATGTGTTATCCTTATGACTAATATGGAAATAAGATAAAAATAGGGAACATTTTTCTCACATGAGTGCTTGATTGGATGTTTTTGTAAATTTCTTTGGTCTCTTTAGGTATTTTCTAGGCTAGGAATGAATGAGAGTTAATCTTATATTTTAATCCTCTTGTATAATATCTCACATTAAAACACTTAGGTTGACCTTTAGGATACATTTCATTTGTAAATTGGAAGAATTTAGGGCACTGGATGCTTACATCGGGTAAGGACACTTGTGTTGATGTAGGCACCTGATTGGAATGTAAGTGTTTGGGAAGAAAAAAGATGGTACAAGTCCAAAAATTGTATAGGTGGAAGATAAGTAGGTTTATAATATTTTGGGCAAGATATAAGGCCTAGGTCATCATCATACATAGGTCAGAATAAGAGATAATAAATTAAGTAAAAAGAGATAGTGTATGTGAGCCTTTTGGTAGTGGGAAAGGTCTAGAAGCTGAAGGTACATCCATGATATGTATTTTTCAATGTATAAGATTGAAGTGCCATATAATTTAAAAATAGTGTCTACATTCTCCCCCTTTTTAATATAGTAATGGAATTGCTAGTTTATAGGAAAAGGAATGCGTACCTACATGTTTATAATATACCTTGTCTTTGCTTGAGTCCAACTTAAATGCTTTGTTGGTGACTAAACTACAACTAAGAACATATTATATTATATAATCAATGCATATAATCTAAAATTAAAAGTATCTAAATGATTGAAATTTAAAGAGAGCAAGGTTTAGGAGTAACATGTGTATAAATGTGTTTTGGTGTTCAATTATTTACCATCAACAAGGTTTCCTAAAATATTAACATATATTGTCTAAGACTTTATTATCCCAATATAATATCAATGTCAATATTTATGTTTAATAATCAATCGTCAACACAAAACACAATATAAGAATTGATCACGTCCCAACATTACTTGTTTACATTTATCTTTTAATGATGATATCTAAATTGGCTTATCTTCTTAAAATTATCTATCATCTATGGGTCAAATTTTCATTACTAATTCCTATGATCACATGTTTAGGACTATCATAAACATGTTTTCAAAATGAATCCAATCCAAACATAGTACATGGGTGATAATATAATCCATATGTGTCCCATACCACTAACAAGAGTCATCATTATACGATATTATACAAGGATTAATATCAAAACAAATAGACATAAGATCTCACAATACTTAAGTCTCAAACCTAATATTCATTACCACAGCTTGAATCATCAAGCAATTAATAATGCACATCCTTTATGTTTGCACAAGATTTAATACATGTGAGAATTGGATATTCTTAGATGAAAAAGACTAAGAATAATTTACTAAATTAAAACCTTTTTAGTTTCAAATGAAAAACAAGGTTTTGTGAATGATACTTTATAAATTCATTAATTTATTTGTAATAGCAACTAAACTGGATTACAATAGTTTACTTTATTGGCTTGAAACTATGTTTTTTGTTGCACATAAAAAGGTATCAAAATCTAGTTGATTTCTATAGTACTCAAGAGGCATCCAACATGACTAATAAATATAGGATAGATTTATAATGTAAAATACTACCATTAAATTAATATAATTATTCACTATAGCTTAACACTATTCAAATATACATTAATCTGATGTTCTAGCTTAATTAGTGTTTACCAAACATTAGGTTAATGAAGGTAACCTCACTTTTACATCATGTATAATTTCATCATGCATGTGATATATTATCATTATACAGGTTTTTATATATATTATTTTCTTAACAATTTCACTTGGGACTTGGAAAACAAGACATATTTATCACTGCATGATATTAACATCACCACACCAATTATAGTCCATCATAACATTGATTTAGGTCTATAAATTTCCATAGCCCTAGCTTTTAATAAAGTCAAATGTCCTTAGATTAATATAATACATGACTCATAACACATATTATTAGTGTTCCATACCTTTTATATGGAGTGTGGATTGCATAATACCAATGCAAGGGTTGTTAATATAACCAAACAAGGTTTCAACTGATTTCAATGGAAAAATGAATCTCAAAGCTCATATCTCTAACCATCTTACATGATTAGATCACACATATGAGGTTCAATATCCTATATGCAATATAACATGTAATCATTATATTATTAACTAAATATTAAACCTAATCTTAGTTTTATTTACTTAATATAGCCTATAATTATAGCTTAACCATCTAGAAATTACTTAAGGTAAATGGAAATTAGTTTTCGATTGAAATTTAAGTTTTGGTACCTAAATTTCAATGATATCCAATTATAAATCTAGAAGCCACACCTTCAGTGATTACCAACTAATATATAAAGCTACAACATAATCATGTACGACTATGCTCCTTAACTCAACCTCAATTTCTATATATAACCACAAATAAAGAGTTTGATCACTATGGAAACATATTAACCCATAACTTATTCTTAAATGCGGGATAGTTTCCCTATGGTTGACGACACCACACATATACCAATTGTACCAAAATGTGACCTGAGAATCATCTCTAAGATTACATAAATGTTAAGCCTGGATAAATACTCAACCTACTTAGTCCTACTTATGATTAATTCATGTCAAAAATAGAAGTGGATAAGTGACCGAGGGATATTATGCATATAGACAAGTTGGATTTACCAAAAGCATTAAATATATCTATTTTAATAAGCTCATTATTTCTTATACTTGACATAGAACAATATTAAGGATGGTGATTAATAATATGATCATCACATGCACTCAAATTAAATCCATATTACATTTTGATGAAAAAAGTGTAAATTTATTGGTTGTTTATATATATATGATTTTAAATGTTTCTAAATAGATTTAATAAAAATAATCTTCTTTAATATCCTAAGATATTTCATAGGATTCATATGGAAATCTATCATACCCAAATACTTTATCATTGAACATGTTCATAAAAATACATGAAATTCATCTAAAATTATAGATTTGAATATCATTTCTATATATGAACATCAAGGCTCATATATATATTGTAAAAATAAATTGTTAAAATGCCATTTTTGAAGTGAATTCTCTATGAATGCAACCTCACTTAGTTGTGAAGTTATACTTAAAACACAACATAATATATTAACAACCAATTTGATATATTAACTAAAATAATTAGAATTAAAATAGATCTCAAATTCAATAACTATGGATAGAGATATCTATGATTTGTAAAACATTCTAGCATGATGTAAAGAGGTTGATTCTTACTTAAAAACTAGATTTTAGAGGGATAAATTGTCTTGCTATGATTCTAAGTTATACAGATGGTAAATCCTTAAACTAAATGAAATAAGTTTGAAAGGGAGATTAACATGAATGGTTTAATTTCAGTCATTTGATAGATAAAGATAGCTTAATAGTTTATAGGACATTAGGCATAAAACAAGTAAAAGCTTCACTACTAATTGTAGACAACTTTATTAGTTGAAGGACTATTAGTAATAATAAAGAAATGTTTGAGAATTTTTTATCACATCACAACCATATGAGAGGGAAACTAAAGATGTTAAATTCAATAATTATGACTAAATAACCTATGCTCGTCATCATAAAGAAGATTAGAAATGCAAGGGTTTAGAGTTTGCAACAGACAAGCATAAATTATGAATCAATTTGTATATAGTAAGAGGCTATTTATCTTTGATTTGCATTTGTATATAACACTTGTCTAAAGGCTTAAAATGTTTGCTAAAGAGTTAGATATTTCACAAGATGTTGAAAGGGAAGTTTTATTCTAGGCTTTTAATATCTGATTTTGTTCTTTTTGTCAATGTAGTTGTAATATGAGAGTAACAGTCAGTGACATAAATTAAACAACATTAATGGTGCAGGTTCACTCTTTCGAGTTAACTTAGTGTTTTTTTTTTAATGCCTCTCTATATGGATCCCCACATAATTTATTTTTTTGTAAGAAAAAGTGCATAACCTAGTTTATTGTTGTGATGCTTGTGGATTTGATGTTGTATAATCAAAACCCATGATAAATGGCCTCTAAACACATGGAATCAATGTGCTTGTAAAATAAAGCAAGATTTAAATTTTCCAGTTAAATATGTAAAATTATTGAAAGCATAAAGCAAACCCTAAAATATGTAAATTTATCTCATAGACAATGACTACCTAGTCCAAATTAAATTCCTAAAATTTAAAGGTAACACAAAATTTGGGTGGATAAAACCGATTTTAATATTTTACATATTAATGTGATGCAAATGTGGTGTTATTTGCATCACATTTTTTGTCAATTTTTATGCCATGCTAACATCACTCAGAGAAAACTAAAATTAAAAAAACAAAAAGAAACTTAATCGGTGTGAAAATGGCCCAATTGATAAAATTAATTACACAAAATGTAGTAGTGAAGAGATCACTCATTTCAAATCATAAAAATGCATTGGGACATGATTCTCATATAGTGATATCTAGTTTCAACCCTCAAGGGTGATTGGGCCACTCTATTACATATTTGTTTTGCCTTTGGATGTGTTGTTAGATGTTGAGGTCAAATTAGGGTTACAATAAAGGAGATAAGATTCAAACAATTGTGTGTGTTTATTTGCATAACCAAGAGATGATTTTTAGGTATCTACTATTAATGAAGGGTTCTAATAAGTTTTATACTACAAGGATTTATGTGGCCATTTTTGATGCAGGTTGCTCACATTTGGCAGAGCTTATCACATTTGGTGATAAAAACTAGTCATTCCCTTCTTAGTGAGTTTGAAAGTGGTTAGCAGAACATTACACAATCTATTTTTTGGAGTTATTTTTGCACTTTTCAGAACCAATAGATCTAGTTGAGTCAATTTTAGTTATTTATGTATCTCCATATCTTTCATTTATCTTTGACATTTATCATGCAAGGTACTTTTGGTATTCTTCCTTTGGCACTAGGTAGATTTGATTTATTATATTTATCTTTTTCCATAGTTTTAATTACTTAGTGTAGTGTTTTGAAAACTTGTGCACCTTTTCTGAAACTATTAAACATATTACACTAAATTATATAAACAAGGGAACATTTCATATATGAAAACAATACAATAAAATATCAACAAACATATACTTAATTAAGGGAATTGAATTGAATTAAATGCTTGGAATTTGAAAAAAATATTTCATAGATAAATACTTGAATTATAAATTACTAATATCTTTTCATGTGTTGAAAATAGGTCTAGAAGTAGTACTTATTCAAACCTAAAAAAATGATGCAAATATGAAAATTTGCATAAAATAATCAAGATCAAAACGGATCAATCCTTGCCAGAACAAGATCATGGGGGTTCAATCGTGATAGGCTAATCCTAATCCTTGTCACTATAGATGATCCTAGTCAAATGATATCTGATTTAAATAAATTTTGTATGCACCTTCGTATGATCTTTATTCTCAAAAACTTCTTTCAGATCTTATTATTTCACCATAGATTTTCAGGAATCATTTCTCTTTCCTTGTAACCATGATCAATGCAAATCACCGTACAAGGCCATAACAAATTAAGTATTTATGAAAGGCATGTCTTAATCAGAGCCATTTTCTTTAGCAACTTAGCAATCGACACTCATGCAGTCTTGCAAGTGATTTTGTATAATATAAATATCCTAACTCTTATTATTATGTATAAGATGCCAAAAACTATTCTATCTATACTTTTTCACTACTTATTCCAATCAATATTTGGTATAAAGGGTGTTACCCTAGCAATGCAATTCTATCTTTACATTTTAATAAATGGTGTAGCAATAAAAATCAACGTGTGTCCTTTGTTGAATCCTTGTTCTAGATACATCATTGTGCTCTTATAAATATAGACTTCTTGAATACAAACAAAAAGTATGAAAGTCGATAAATGAGGCATAAAAAACCAAATAAATTGAGAAAATGAATAAAGAGACCCAATTTTTTTTTTTATCAAGATCATATTGATTTGACTTTAAAGAGAGGAAATCCCTAAAATAATGTTTTAGATATTTTGGAAACGTCTAAGATTGTACTGAAACAAATAATCAATCTATAAATTTTAAACATTAAATTTAAATAATGATATCATTATTATTCAAAAATAAATAAAAAATATATTTTAAAAAAATGAAGTAAAAAAAATAATACAAAACCCAACACAAAAAAAAAAAAAAAAATTAATACAAATTTAATCTAAACCAATTATATATATAAATAATTGATTTAGATTAAATTTGTATTAGTATATATTTTTTTGTGTTGGGTTTTGTATATATATATAATCACACTAATATCATAATTAAAAAAACTAATCTTATATTAAAATTTAGGTGTATATCTTTCTTCATTCATAATTCTAAAAAAGCAACTAGATTGATTGAATTACTAAAAACCAACACAATGATACTCCACATTCTTACTTAATTACCCTGACCAATTAGAACATAGGCATGCCAATTATGAGAGTTATGGGGTTTTAGGTGTTCAATTATAGTGCACATTACAGTCAATTTTCTTGTGGATGGACGCAATGAGTTTGAAGATGTGTTCTTACTATGCTATGCCAAGGTGTCCAAACAATTTGAAAACATGGACTGAATCCGCAATGAAATACACTCTTCACTTATGCACATTGAGGATCATTTCCTTAATCTCAAAGTATAATGGCTAACTCCTCCAAATAGGGAGGAATTCTCCTCCACACATTTTTGGAATGTGATAATCTTCTAATTGCACTAAGCATCCATATAAATTTATATTGAATGTGTTTAATGTAATTGATGTACATTACATTGTGACTTTATACGAATGGTGAATATTTATCATTAATAATGTAAAATATAAAGTAATTGTTTGAGGTAAATAATGACATTAATTAATATTAAATTGAGTAAAGAAAGATTATTTGATTAGTTTAGAAGAAGCAAATTAATATGTAAAAAATGTTTTCGACTATTATTAATTTAAAAAATCAAATTTCAATTTATTTATTTAAAGAAAATAAAATAATTTTATATTTATTCAATTTTTTTTAAATAAATAAATAAATTTATTTAATGACAATCAAAATGTTTATATATTAATCATATAAATGTCTCTTATTCATTATTACTCATTAATTTAATTATATATTTATCATTATAATTTATTATATATTTATTTTTGAAATATACATTAAAATACTGATATTCTATATAATTCAATGATTTCATATAAATATTTATTATAATAAATAAAAATAAAAATAAATAAATAAATCATTATTTAAAGTTAATAATAATGATCATTTTTTTACACCGAAGAAGGAATATTTTCCATATTAAATGTAAAATAATCAATTTAAGAACCGAAATTTCCTACCAACTATATATTCGAAGATTTTGTTAAGCCTTCACTATTGTCTCTCATGTTTGACTAAACATATATTTTAATAGATTTAATTAATAGATAAGGAATGGCTTGCACATGAACAAATGCATATTTTATTTGTTTTAAGATATGCCCGAAAGGATTCCATCGAGTTGGTTGAATAATACTTTAAATGGAGTTTTTTTTCTTTTCAATAAAGACTTATTTGCTATATTTAAATAGTTTGAAAATTATTTAGATATGATTAAAGAGGATATGACATACTTTTGAAGAAACTTTACTTTCTCTTAGGTTGAGGTTGTAATTTTGGATCGAGATTTTTAGTTTGTTTGGTATTTGGGTTTGTTGTTTGGGTGGTTTGTGATTAAATTTAGATTTGAGTTTGGTAGAGATATTTATAATTTGTAATCTGAAATTTTATTGTAACTATAAGTTCAATTTCGTTTTTGAATAAATTAATAAAATAATGAAAATAATATTATAATTTTGAATTTTATAAAATATTAAGAGTAATTTTATTTAAATTAATTTATAATTTTAATATTAATTTAAGTTTGTGATTTTTTTTAATTTGATAGGTGAATAAATGGGTTGACGGGTTCTGTATCTATATAAAAATAAAGCGGAAGATATGTAGGATATATTAGTAAAATAGAGCGAGATAATACTTAGTATTTGACTAGAAACTTCAGTGTAAAAGACACCAAAAGTTAGCAAAAAACCCAAAGAGACCTAGACCATTAAATCAATTAGTCTGTCTACTCAGACTCAGAGTAATAGACCAATTTCTTGGTCTTTATGTTCTCTTCTTTGTTGCTCTTGCCTCTAGTCTGATTCCTAATTCCCTGCTCGTTCTCCTCGTTTGACCTCTTGCACTTCGCTCTAGTGGGCTTGGAATCCTCCTTTCCCTACTCGTTGTCCTTTTTGTTTTCCTCATTACCGCCCCTGTTCTAATATCCTTTGGTATTGGATTGCTAAGTGCAAAGGATTGCTAAGTGCAAAGGATTAACAAAAGAGTAGTTAGTTTTGGTATAGGATAAAATGCATTATATGGGCTAGAAGGTTGAATCACTTTATTTTGGTGAGTAAGTGCTATTTGATAGAAGGGATTTGGTGTACAAGAGGAGGGTTTATTTTGTATGGTAAAAGGTTGTCTTGGGATGGAAAGAGGCATACAAAGCTGATTGCCTTGAGTGGGTTGAATCCTCTATCTTACTAGTTTCTCTTTCATGGATTCCATGGCTTGAGCTTGTCTAAACAAACACTCCTCCTTGTACATTAACTCTTGATGATATCTATTTTTCTCATTCAACCTATCTATCTCCAACATTTGCTTCTCAAACTCCAACATTATTTCCCTAGCACTCTTGGATTGACTAGAGAAGGACAATTAGGAGAGCCACTTGAGGTGATTCCATGAACAACTTGAGCTTGATCAAAACTATATGAAGCAACATAAGCGTGATACTACTCAAAAATGGGATTATACAAACCAAATATAATCTTTTGATGCACTAGGGCTGCTTGACCAACTGATTCAACTTGGAGTCACCATTGGTGTTGATTAAAATGCATCCAAAAGGCTGATTGGTTGAAAACACACCAAGAATTTTTCACCTCATTGGATAAATAGTCCCACCTAGTGTGCCAAAAACTATTGACACTTGGATTTAAACCATTGAAGAGATGCTCAACTCTCCTAATCCAAGTGGCATAATGGAGTCATCTCTCTTGTTATGGGTGACAATTTCATTGAGATGAATCTCTAGATAAGGGGTTAACTCCCCTTGATACACCTTAAAATCTCTCTCTAACCTATCAATTATGAATGAAAAGGGTTGAGGAAAACAACTAAGAAACCAAGTGGTGATGCATCAATGTATAATGTCCTCCCAATTGACTGAAACCACTATTTAAAGACAAACAAGGTGTTTCTCACACAAGACTCACAACTCAAGATTCATTACTACATCAATGTTTCATATGCTAGATTCAAGAAGGTATATGATTCTTAAGAAGGTAATGAATGATTCAAAATAGGGATACGATCATGGACCACTTCTAGGATATCTCTACACTTAGAAAATAATACTAGCAAAGAGCTATAACAATCTCCTTTTTGCAAATTGGTAGACCATCAAGAGTACATGCTAGAAAAGGCAACCTTTCACTAGACTATACCAACAATATTCAAGTCATTACTCAATAGTACAACATATGAGTGGCAAAAACACTTTTATATTTATTCTAGAGTTATTCAAGTATAAATCTGGCTAAAGCTTTCCTAATAACTAGTGGAGGCTTCTCAAATAGCTAAAAGAATGCATATATATAGCTTTTGAGAAAGGAATCAAGGAAGGGAAGTCCAAAGGTCACTCGGACATGTGTCACCTTAAGAATATTAGTTAAAATTTCATGTGAAAGAGGGGTGAGATGAGTCATGTCATGTCAGGAGTCTACTCATTTGCAATCAGTCATAAGAATGGCAAAAGTGGCACAAAACCTCCAAAATTTGCATACGTAATTGCCTCCATCATAAACCATCCAGGAGTGTTTGAAACTTAAAATGGGGAAATTGACACATAGCACTACTCAATGGGCATGAGATTCATTACGATAGTTAGAGAATACCCTTTCTAACTGCCATCCATCTTATGGACACATGTGTTCATCGATTTCATGGAAGCTCTTTGGTTTGATCGACTTTCAACAATGACTCGAACCATCAACCTATCTATTATTCACTTATTTTGCCTGCACCAAATTCTCAAGATCTTACCATTTTTTACCTCCATATTTGCCCTTAGGTTCCCACCAAGATTTTTTTACTCCAATAGCTATTTTTTGTGGTTTAAAGTTGACATTTGTGGGGCCATCACCTCCTTATTCCTTCAAAACATTTTCCTCAAACTTAAGTTTCTTTTGCACTTTTGCCAAGGGCTCTTTAACTATGGAAAGTGCCCTTTGAATCATGGAAAATTCCCTTTTATAACCTCTATGTGGGACACTTTTGCTTGAAATATGTCTTTTAGGGAACTTTTTGGGGCACTTAGCTTCAAAGGTGTCCTTCAAAAGATTTGTCTTGGCCACTTTTCCCAAAAGAACTCCTTCAAGATTTTTTCTTTATGCACTCTTTCTATTTTCTTTGGAATTTTTGGTGAACCTATCCTTCAGACTTTTTCCCCAAGAAAATATTTTAGGATTTTTTTTTTTGAACCTATCCTTTGGACTTTCTCCCGGAGAAATCATTTAGATAATCTTTTTGAAATAAATCTTTTGGGCTTTCCTAGGCTTAATTTCCATAGACTTTTTGACTTGAGTAATTCCTTTGGACAAAAAGTCTGAAAGAATTATGCCTTAATTCATTTTCAAAGTAGATAATTTTCTTGAATAGATTCTGTGGACAATGTTTTTGAAAGAATTCCTTCGGGCTTTTTGTTTGGTCCTTTAGAAATCTTGAAAGTGTCCTTTTAGATTTTTGTTTGGTTCACTTCGCTATGGAGGGGTACCCTTCAAAAAAATTTCAAAAGACCATTTTAAAAAAAATTACCCTATAGAAGGATTGCAGAGTATCCTTCAAAAAAGATGAAGATGAACCCTTCGGCTTTCTAAAATGTTCCCTTAGCCTGAAAAAGGTCCTTCTAGGAAATTATTTCAAAAAAAATATCTGAAACAATTCCCAACACTTAAAAAAATACTCCAAAATAATTAACACTTGTACTTTTTTTACAAGATTTGTATGGAACATCTCTTCTGAAGGAATTCTACATAATAGGAAGCCCTGAAGTTGAAGACCAAGATAAACCCAAAGTGAATGGTTGAGCTTGAATGACTAAGCCTATAAATGTTTTCAAATAAATTATTTGAACATGAAAAACTTTGCTTGTTCTTCGGAAAAGGAACTCAAACTTAGTACATAGGAACTTTGAACTAGGATGAACAAACCCACATGCTTAGCTTCCTCTACAACTACTACACATGCAAGATCTAGCACTTTGAAAATGTTCTTTAAACTCTACTTAGACATGTTAGCATGACATAAATAAAGTAAAATGACCTAGACAACAAATTGATCAAAGATGATAGCATTCATATTATGTTAAAGAAACTTGAGCTCACACTAAGACATGATATTCACCCCTAAAAGATCTGAAGGCCAAGTTTTCATATAGGGGTGCCCAATTTTGAACTTCAGAGTCAAAATTTGGTCAACAGAAACCTAATAAGGATTGTTGATCAAGAATTGGCCATATTTATAGTATAGACAAGGGTGAATGAGAGTCCAAAAATGACCTCAAGACATATTTAGAACAAATTATATGAACAAGTGTGGATAATGGGCCTAAACATCATCAAATTGTGTTAGTGGTTTTAGACCATTGACATTAAAAATATTGATGTGAAACTAAAAAAATTGCATCTTGTTTATATTAATATTTTAGGTGTGATAAAAAATCTTATTAATGGTGTTAACTATTATCTAAATTTTCTAGATGATTATAATGGAAATATTTAGATTTATTTTTTGAAATCTAAAGAGTAAGTTTTGGACACTTTTATTTAAATTATTGACTTCATTAAAAAATAATATGGTTGTTCTTGAAATATTTTATGTACTCATTGTTATAGCCCAAATTTGCACCCTAAGGAGCGCTACTCTAGCCTCAAATTTAGAATAACATTGAAACACCTCATATGCTATGGGTGACAATTCTAAGAGGTGAGTCTCTAGATTATGGGTTAGCTCCCATGTACAACACCTAAAAATAATCACTAACCTACTTGATTTAAATGAAAAGGGATATAAATATATTGAAACTACTCTAATGGAGGTGATGCACCAAGATAAACTCTACAACTACTTGAACATGCACTATGGAAAGCAACTACAAAAATGATCTCAAAATCCAAGGTTTTCTTATTACAATGCTTCAATATAAAGGAAGAATGTAATTTATCCTTCAAGGTGAATGAATAATAGGTCAGGCACTAATAACCTTCCTTACACTTGAAATCACACAAAGCTACCAAATACACATCATATGACTTTATATAAAGTAGATTACTCATACAAATCATGAAAGAGATTGATGAATGCAAGGAAAGAGAGTAATCACTTCTCACTCAACAAAAAACTAATTCACAGACTTATGAAAGACTTTGAGAGACTAAAACGAATTTGAAATCTTTATTCCAAGGTAAATCAATATTGAATTCAGTAGGGATTCACCATACCAATGTGTGGATGTCTTACTCTGCCAAAAGAGACAATATATATAGAGAATGAGGAAGAGAGATAGAGAAGAGGAGTTAGAGAGAGAGATAAGGATAAATGTCAATCTTCATAAGATGGAAAAGGGGTTAGAGATAGTTGTAAAATTCTTCTTGACATGTGTTGATCTCTTCTTATGATTATCTCCTTAAAGTGGCACAAGAGACCATTCACCTTCCTTAACAATCATCCCTAAAACTACCTCTATCATCTCATCAACATTAATTAACACCATGATACACCTTTTTGACCTCAAAAAAATCCTTATGGCATCTTTGAAACCTTGTATTAGTTTAAAATCTCTTCATACTAACATTGAAGTGATAATCATCTCTCTTAGGTGTCTTGAAGCCCATTAGTTCTACTATGCCTCTCCTTGTCCAAATGGATCAAATCTTGATTACACCTTTTGAGATGAAATATCTCTCCATAAAAAGTACCTCCATATCTTATCAAACCTAAGTCAACTCATTTATAAACCTCAAGCACTCTAATCTAAATTTTAATAGTTTTAGGTACCTAGTATGAATTTACATCTCCATGTCAAATTTCATGACCCAAATTTGAGTGGAGGTGTGTCTAATCATCTGCTCTCTCTCCCCAATTAGGCCTCTAGGCCTAAGAACTAATTTTTTTATCCATATAATTCCCACACATTTGAAAATTCCATTAACTATGTGATTCACTTTCACCAACCTATGACCATGCTCCATGATAAATTTGGGCTTATGAGGCCATGTGTAGATAGGTAAACCATGAAATGGCAAAAAAACCTAGCCTTTCACAAGCCTCTTTCATATTGCCTTCAAAAATTAGGCATGTAGGAGCACTTTTTGGGTGGTATGTATGGATTTTTGGAATTTAAAAGGTAGAATACAACCCAAATCATCTCTCCTTATGGTTTTCATTAGTCTAAGATCTTTTATACCCTATTTTGAGCCCAAAACCTCACAAAAGTACAACATTTATTATGTTTATACAAGTGTAGGTACAAACAAGTGTCATGGTGAGGACCTACCTAGAGTGATGAATGATTTTCAAGAGGTTTTAGGAATAATCCAACTCATTTTAGGCACTTTAGAGGCCATTCTCTCTAATCGGGTCCTTAATAAGATTTTAGGAGGGTTTAAGGTAGTTTGACTTCTTAAAAATTATTCATAAACCTTGGGGCCTCAACTCCTAAAAAAAATCCACAAATTTCAAGTGAAAAAGTGTCCTTAACTACCCATAGGTTCTTATGTTCCTATGCAACTTGTCTATACATATCTAAGCAATAGAAGATGTTCCTTGGGTCTCTACTAGGCCATTAGAGAGTTATCTACAGTCTTAACCTTTGTTCATAAAGGTTGGAGACATAAAATAATAAATAATGCTAAGATATTTTAGTATAAAGACCCCTTCACCATCCATGAAAATCACTAGACCCTGAGCATAAGGTCAAGGTCACACCAAGCAAGAGAAAGTTTACCTTGAATCTACATTTATGCATTTGAAGAGCTTGAGAAGGTCTTATAGGCCAAATGGTCAATTTATTGTATTCCACTACTTATGGATGCCCTTATAGGGTTGTAACATCTTTTTTCAACTTAAAATTCCATTAGGCTCCTATTTCACCCTCAACAAATCAATTTTATCATAACTATACATACATGTTTGATTGTGTGATCTTAGGCTTACTAGGCTTAAGTAGGCATATCAACATTGGCAGCATCTTCATTGAATATGAGGGCAATATGTATATCATTATATCATAAGAGAATCATTTTCAAGTGATTCTATTTTATCTCAGACCTACTCTCTTCAAACCAAATAGGTACCTCTCAGTCCAGGTAGGCCTATAAGAGTACTTAGCTATGTGTATGCAAGATTCAAGTGCATTTTGTTTTGATCACCCTTATATGACTTTCCTTTTAGGTTTCTCTAAATTCAAATGACCTTTTTTAATTGTCTATCCATCTAAACTCTAATTCCACTTCTATGCATTTTATCTTTTTTCAAGTTTGAGATCAACTATAGTTATCCAAGCAAACTTGTAAGTGATCATTGAGGCTTTGGCTACATATTAGAATTTAGAACCTTTTAAAAATCACTAGGCACTTAAATGATATTCATCATAATGATGACATTTTATAACCTTTCTTTGACCCTATTCAAGTTTTCAAGACCTCACATCTTCACAAACATACACTTTTTTCTCTCGAATCTGTTCTGCCTATAACAGGCCTATTTAGTATTTCCATTTTCAATGCATTAGTCATCTGATGATAACATTGTGGGAGTTTGGAATATAGATAAATATATCTTAGTTGTTCTTTATATTTAAAATTTTTATCTCAAATGTCCTCCATTCTAACTCAAGGATTCAAACTACTCAAGTTTAACTCAAGGATTCAAAGTACTCAAGTTTGCCAATTTTGTCTGTAGGTAGTGATTGTGTGTCTTGACCTTGAGCCTTAAGACCAAACCTTATAAACTGACCTTAAACTTCACCAAGTGTGAAAACACTATTTTACTCATTGTTTAGACCTTCAAAACCCAAATTTTGATACACATTACAAAACATCTCATGAAATGTAGACCTACAAGTCTGTAGACCTATAGGTTTACATTTTTTTATATGTTTTTATACCTTATATGATGCAAGTTTGACCACTTTGGGTCTGCAATCATATTTAAATTATATCATCACATTTATTATGAACTCAATACCCTAATATACCTATAAAAATGTAGTATTAAAAATCCATAAACCATTTTTGTAGGTAACTTCAAACATAGTCTTCAAGCATGGGAACATGAGTGTTACTTAGAGGAATGGTACACAAAGACCAATCAGGTTAGATAACCCTGAACTAAATTATAAGATATGGAAAACATTCAACCATCACTTATATGAATTTAACTCTATCAAATCCTTTAAAACTTCAAGTGTAAACTTGTAGCATGTCTCATATGGAGGCTTTTCTTGAAGTACCTGATATTTACACGTGTGAGTCTGATGAGAAAAAACATGGAATAGTTGTGCATATCCATATAAACCCTATAAAATACTCCTCATGCTCCTAAAATCTCTAGACTACATGAAAATGGTGTAAAACATGAGCCTATGGGGTTTACTAGTTATCTTGTTAGCGATGGTTCATACAATTCATCCCATTAAAATCTAAACTATTTTTATGAATCTTAAGCCCATAAGGGGTAATTATTATTCCTAGGATAATTTGGCCCAACTACCTTGTATGTTGATGAAATAAGAATAAATTTTGGTATTCTTGAGCTTGTGAAAATCTTGACTGGTCTTCTAATTTCTATGCATCAGTTGACCTCTAAACACCTATGTAAGTTCATTTTCCATGTGGAGAAGTTTAAAATACATTTTTACACACATTTTCACTGAAGATAGATCCTCTTGGCTGTATAAGTGACTTAAAACTACTTATTTTACATGATTTTCCATATTTAGATGTTGTTCTACCAATTTATCTAACTTTGACTATTCTCTAACAACCTCCTGACATGATGTACATTATAAGCTTTCTTGAAATTCTTATCTTTGATAATAGTATGTACCGTTCTTTAATTTTGGCTTAGAAGGTGACTTAAAGACTTTAGGGTGTATGACAACATGATAAAAGATTAATACATGACTTCCAAGACATAACTAAACCTCATGAAATGACTAATCATAATTATTTGACCTTGAACACACATAAATGATCAACATTAGCTCATGAATGACCTTGAATACTATGCAAGCACATAAAGAGACCAAACCTTAAACAATGTTAAACAAGGATTAAGTTAACCACTAGAAGATCATTACAAGACCTAGATGACCATCTACAAGCTTGGAGAACCCTATGAAAAGTTTCAAACCATATGCGTTGACTCATTTTGACCTAGGGGAAAAATGGTCAACACTCATAATAGTACTAAATATGTCAATTATTATTTTATTACATATTACAAGAAACATGGTATTAAGTATGAAAGGATTATTTTATACACCTTATTTTCACTTACCGGTATGTTTTTTTAATATGGTTTGTTGGCATATTAATATCCATCAGTGTATATTCAATTATACTTTGGGATCAAGGTGGGTTGGCTCATGTCACTTTGTGAGATATTATTTAATGTATTATAATTTATACTACCACCTTTAGATCATCACAACATTATCTTATTTGCCCTCCTAGGTTCATGCTCCTTTATTTTAATCCAAAATTTCCCTTTACATGTATATAATTGACACCATCGACAAAAGTGATGATGTAATTTAATAGTCCCTATTTTAATTTATGTCATTAGCCATGTTGACTACATATTATTTATAAAAAAAATATTTATACACAATTAGTCAAGATGATGTCATTTGCTAAAATTGAGTTTTTAATTTTAAGATTTGGATATGTATTTAGAGGTTCCATTTTGTCATTTATGTAATAGAAAATATACAATTTACCAAACTCCCACTTATAAATCCACCTTATGAAGAAAAAGAGGAATTAGGGCTAAGTAGAGCTTAAACCAAGGAATACAAGGTAGGATAATTTATTTGAAGATATCAAGAATAATAGTTATACCAATGACATTTACCATAGTATTTGGAGTCCCAAATTATGGTCTACTATTTAACTATTTTGGGAAAGAGTTAAAAGAAAGAATAGCCTAAGGATAAAAATATTCTAAAAATCAAGTGAGTTAAATATTAAGATTCACAATATATTATGATATAATGCTGAATATGGAAATATGATATATATAGAAAGTATAATGCCAATCAGTAATTTTATTACTTAATCATGAATATTTATTAATACTTAGCTTATTAAATTATGTGCAAGTAGATTAGGTGTATAAATATTCTAAATGATGATCAACTATGATTCTTTAGATTCTATAAATCAACTCTATATCAGCCTTGACACTACCATAAAAATAAGGACACTAGCATTGACAATTCTATCTAAAAATAATGATTTTGTCTTGTATGGAATACATGCAATTTTATATAAAATTATTCTTTCACCTATTAGGGTTAACTATCAACTTTTAGATTGTTTTTTCAAATTGTGCGCATAGGTTTTGGATATCAGTTTATATCTCAAAACCATAGGTCCTCTAATTATGGCATGCCACCTTGAAAAATAGGGGTTATTGGTCTCAAGTGAAGTTGAGATTACCTAAAATACCCCTATATTAGTGAGCACTACCTACATATCTAGTGCTCTATAAAAGTCCTCAAACTGATGTAGTTTCCCCCCTTATATGGGCTTGTGTGTGAACAATTGTACAATATGCTATACACAACTGCAAGTAGTGATATAGCTTGTAACTTGACAAATATAGATCATGGGATACTCTTTGGATGTTTCATACATGTAATAATATTTATTATATGAAATATATTTAAATAGGAAAGAATAGGGTAGTTTTGAAAGCTTGAGAGTTGGTTTTGCTTGGTATTAGATATATGTATGCTTGAAAAGTACTTGATCTTGATTTTATCCAATGTTTATAGATACATTTTGAAATGATCTCATGGGAGGGTTAAAATAATAATATATGATATCATATAAATATTGAAACATTTGAAAATTTGAGTGTTTATGAGGTACAAACATTAGCATTAGAACTGGGACATTAACATCAATGCTAGTGCCTTAATCAGGATAGTAGTGTTCAGTAGAATAAGTTGTTAAAGATATGTAACTAGTAGTGTAATATGGAAATCTAGTTTTAAGTTTAATTTTTATTATAGGTTATTTGGTCAATCAAAATAGTAGGGTTGGACTATAATTTAAGCATTTAGGCATAGTGAGATAGTGAATGTGAGCCTTTCGACATCGGAGAGGTCTTGAACTGAAGGATTGAGCCATGATTGATAATTTCCAAGTGAAAAGAATATTTTATCATATAAAATATATTTTTATCATCTAAATATACTAAAGTCTTCTCCCATACATCTTAACTTCACTTATAACAATCTCTCATGAAGTAATAAAAGCCAAGTGGGTGATTAATCTCAAATCCACATGGGGCCAATCATTTTTGATCTGACACTAGTTATATCTTGAACCCACATGGGTAATATAGTTTATGATTCTATATTGATGATATCTTGATCCCACATATGGAATAATATCATTTATTTTTCATTGCTTATGACATAGGCCCATATAGGTAAATTATTCATAACATACATGTTTCCAAGGTTATAATCCTTATGCGTTGTATACCAATGATTTTATATTTTATATTACACATGGTGCATTCAATACCCTTATGTTAATTTCACATGTTTATCTTAAATCTAAAAATGGTGGAATATATCCCACTCATCATATTAAAATACATACTTTTAGGGCATGTGCATCACTACATCAAAATTTTGTTAACTCATAATTTATTCAATTTTTCCTATAAAGGATGCACTCAGATACTTAAGATGCCCCCACAAGGGGATGAATTAAATATTTTATTAAAATTTTATGTATAATTATACACATAATTATTTTTAATCTAGATTTGAGATATTATGAAGAATTATAATTAGAATTATATCTATGACTTTAGACAGCTATGGAGGCTCAATTGTGATTAGGGGCCTAAATCCATTCCATTTTCTACCAAAACTAAGTATTTTATTTTTAAGGTTTTAGATTTCATTAGTTTTTTATTATTTGGCACTCACCTATGTGTGTGTAGAAAAATAAATAATTTTGTTTTTCACATTCCTAGATACATTAAATTTTATTCTAGATCTCTAGGTACATAAATTTTTATATCCATACCATGTATTCATTTTTAATTTGATATGGAAGCACCCACACATGCATACAAGTGGGGAAAAATGTAAACACCTAAAATTATCCCCTATCATTTAATATGATTTAAATTTCAAAATTTTATGATGTGTTTAACCTTAAATTGATTTTTAGTACAAAAGTACTATTAGGGTTAAGAATATAGAAATGAATAAGCACAAGGGTGATATATATATATATATATATATATATATATATATATATATATATATATATATACAAAATAGGTCTATTAATTTTAAAACTTAGATTAAAAATCAATCTAAATTTATAATACTAAGATATGCCAAAAATAATTACATTTATTTTTTGATATTACAATAAATTGAAAACAAGAGTACTTAGTTGGTTTACTGTGCATATGTAGATCTGGGCTAAAATAGGATGGAAGTGGAATAGATCAAGATTCTATAATAGTCATCATATTGTTTTATTTTTCACTCTATGGCCTTAGATGCTTGTGTTAGATCTAGATGGTTGTGTCAATATTAGTGTCTAAGTTAGATATAGATGCCTAGTATCGAATAGTGACTAGATCTATACGAGACCACCTATAACCTTTTGGGTTTTCTTTCACCTTTATTTTGGTGTGTTCAGATTACTTGCACAAATTATCACTCTTTTTCAAATTATTAAACCCTATTTTCCTCACCCTTGGAGTGATTTTAGTAAAAAATAGGTTAGTGGGCACATGATGTCAAGCTACCCCAAGAGCCCCTTTGTCAATGGGTGCTACCTACATATTCAATACTCTAAAGAGGGCCTCAGACTATTATATTTATTCCCTACTTGTTAGCTTATGTGTGCATAAGGATGTAATGTGTGATAAAAAAGTACATAGAGTGACCTAGCTTGTAACTTGGCAAATATAGCTCATGGGATGTTTCTTCAGTACTTCAGACCTATGAGGATATTGTTCCTATTCATGATATGGAAAAAGGGATGAATAGGGAATATTGTATCATTTGAATGATTGATTAAGTGCTCTTGGTAAGTTACCTTGTGGTTACTTGGTATTTTTAAAGTCTTTTCTAGGTGAGGAATGAATGAACATTGATCTTTATATATATCAATCCCTTTTGGAAATATCTCACAGTAAAGAACTTAGGCCAACCATAAGGATACATATCATTTTCAAATTAGATGAATTTTAGGCATTGTAAACTTAGTTTGAAAAGGGACACTTACATCAACATAGGTGTCTGATTGGGACATAAGTGTTTCAAAATCTAGAAAATAGGTACAAGTCTAAAATAGTAGTGAAAGACAATGATCGAGTTTATAGAATTGTGCACAATATATAAGTCTTGGTTACCATTATAATAGTGGTCACACTAAGAGAAGTAATTTAGGCACAAGAGATAGTGAACACATGCCTCTTATTAGTGGTAAAGTTTTTAAAATGAAGGATACAACCATGATAGGTATTTGCCTAGTGTATGAAACTAAGATGCTATATAATTCAAATTTAGTGTCTATAATATATTTGCATACTTTTTGATTATTGGTCCAAATTAGGTGTTATTGGCACATTTTTAAATTTTATATGGTCCCCACACCTTCCCTTAACACCATTTTATATGTCCTCTTCTCTTTCATACTCCATTTTACCACCTCATGATTTGTGTCCAAAGTGTCCCTAATGCTTTGTACATTATATGGAATATTGGGATGATCTTAGGCCCATCAATGTGGTGTCTTCTACATCTTACCCACATAACCCTTATTTCATATTTTTCATTTTTTTGACCATTATATGTTGGTTTTTCCACCAACGGGGTCTTAATTTTAATTTATTTTGTCTATAAATATGCAGTCCTATTATAATTCATTTATCAATAAGAAATCAATAACTAAAATGAACATTCTACAAAGAAAATTTTGAATGTTTGCATGCATTATCAAGGAAATCAAACAATTATTAGAACTTTCATTGAATCATAAAAAAATTTATGCCTAAACACACACCAAAATATGCTAGTTTGCATGTTATCATTTCTATTCTAATCATCGAGGTTTGTTGTTTTTGATATTATTAATGTTTAAGGGCTTAAAAAAATAAAGATAATTTGACTATTCTTTGGTTCACTACTTACCCTAAAATAATTTTTTAGATATTGCTACAAAATTAGGGTAAGAAAATGAAATTTATTTGATGGGTGATCAAATTCAAAAAATATAAAATTGAGAGATGTTTTTGGAGATTAACAAAATGCAAGCATAACATTCAAATCAGTTTTAGCATGTTTACATTTTTTTCAATGCCCCCAACACTTTGTATCATAATGAAAGGAGATGACACCCTTAGTAGATTGGTTTATGTATAAAAAAAATTCTTGATCAAGGTTTATATCACTTCTGGGTGTACATTTTGATTATCATATCATAACAATTGTCACTATATCATTTCTAAAATTTACATACGCTAAAACCCTATGTTTTTCCTATTTTTAGATTTTGAGTTGATTAATTAAAATTGATTACCATTATTCACATATTATTTAACACTATTAAAATTAATTGGTATATGTGTTTTAATATAACTGTAATCCATTGATCTATATTACATCCATGTAGTGTCTTAAGATAAACTATCTACCCAAACTTCATAACTATAAAGTATAATTTACATCACTAAAATTTTTAATAATATTTTTTCCTTATCCTTATTTTATAACAACTCATTTTATATTATAACAAACTTTAAAAATGAAATACATTATTTTTGTTTATTATAGTCCAATATATGTTTTATTTCTAGGCCAAGGTATAAATCCACCACATATAATCATTAACAATATTTCTCAACTATTTATTAGAACTTGTTGAAGGTAGGTATACTAAATTATTCATTTTACTTATATTTGAAATGAAATTATTTATAATTTACTTGTAAAAAAAAATTATTTTCTATTAAATAAATTTTATTATAATATATGTATGTTTAGAAAGGATATTTTTATTTCTTTTATAAAATTATGCACAATAAAATATTTTTTTATAACACACATTCCCTAAAATATTATACATATCCAACAATCTAAACTTATATTATGAAACATATTATGCATATCATGAAAGTCTCATCACTATAAATTTATAAATAATAAAATTACTTTAATAATAATAAACTCACACTAACTAAAATACATATCCTCATTCAAACAATACCATTTCAAAATCATTTATATAAACAATTATATTACAAAATTATTTATAAAAATAAATTATTTTAAATGTTTGTAATTATAAAAATAATAAAAGATTTACAATATCAACTTGATTTCACTTGTCATAAATATTTACCTTGATAAAATGTTTTCTAACCAAAATGTTATTTATGATAAAATTTGTTGGTAAAAGTTGATTTACATTTGATAAATGCCATGGATAAAAAAATATTTCCTTACATTTTCTTTAGAAGTTGAAATTCATAAATAATTATCTTTACCCTTGATCTCCTTATTTATTTTTTATGTTTAAGTTAGATATTAAGTAATAATATCCATTTTTATTTTAGAATTTAGAAAAAAACAATGTATTTTTTATGATGTTGCCTTATCTAAATATGTATAATACTTTATAATATATAATAAAAAATATACAAAATTAACTGAAAATTTATTTTTATTTTTAAATAGGTCTTATTAACTAAATTAGTGTGAATATTAACCTTAAAAATAATATTTACATTTAAAATGTTAAAAAAATATATGCATATGGAATATGGAATAAGAATAAACAAGTTACACTCCTCTAATAAATAAAATAACTGAACAAAAATTCTACTTGTATTAAGTGTGAATTTCATTTATAGAGTGCAAATGGAATGTTATAATTACTTAATTTATGGGAGGGAAATATTATTTTAAATCACATATATTTTTTTTTTAATAATATAAAAATACTTTTGATTAGAGTTAAAAATCAGACTTGGTATTTAATAAGGGGCTCAATCCCTAGGTGAAACAAGAATGACTAGGAACAATCAATTTATCTAAATAAACATCACATCAATAGTTAAAACCATGATTAGAAACATAAATGAACTAAATATAGAATTATTAAATTACCAACAAGTGAAAATAAAAGGGGAAGTATTTCCATGCTTGACCAATATAAAGCCAAAACTAGAGATGAAGCGAGGAAGGATGGAGTTATCCATAAGCCAAAGCCAGTATTTTTCTTCTATGGGGGAGAGGAACATTCATCAATTGAAATAAACCATCCTCAATCACACTTAAAATATACATCATATGTTTAACCTTCGTAATATGCCTTTTGTGATTAGTGATGGACCCCAAATTAGGTTTGGATAGGAGGCACTTAGTTAAGGCTATACCAAAAGAAACTAGGGAAGATTGAAGAAATCCCTCATCTAAAAAGACATAATCAGGTGTGGTCTCATCAACCATAGGGGCATTTTTCTAATAGGAAAAAATAATATCAATATTCTCACAAGCTGAAGATGGGGTTGAAGGGAGTTAAGCAAAAAATATTATGTTATTATGCCAAAAAAAATCAAGAGTGGTGGGGGGGGGTTTGGTGGACATCCTTTTTCATCCATTTCCTTTATGAGAAAGGATTAATAACCAAGGGATTTAAAGAGGATAAATCAACCATATTATTCTTGATATGGTTGAAATGAAAGAATTTGAGGAGGAGTCCTTCATATATGAGGAATTATGTTCAAGAATCATGGGAGGAATCCAAATTAACTAATTGAAATAGTGGCTTGGATAGATCTAATAGTACACAGACTCTCATAATCTATTCCTGAACGAATATTCATAATTTTTAATAAAATAGCCCACCAAATTAAAAATAAAATTGATATGATTTAGGAATATCATACTAGGAGGAAGGTGATGCAACCTTATCCAAAAGGGGCAATAGCTATTTTAACCACAACTAGGTCAAAGAAAGGAGACCAAGAATATAGGAAGATCCTAGAGTTTCTATATAAAAATTATCCCGAGGACCAGAGAAACATTCTATCAACAATTTTTTGGAAAGAAACAAGAAGAAAAACATGACAAATCATAAATAATGTAGGTTCATATTAAATTACTAGATAGGGATCAGAACTGTGTTAGATACCATAAGAAAAACACCCATAACACTTGCATAAATAATCAATGAAAGATTAGAAACAAAGTAACACAAATTAATCCAAGTAGCATATATACCTATTTTGATTAATAACACTAGCTTAATTATAACAATATAATTATGGCTCCCATACAAAATATGCCTCACCCACTAGCCCTCTATATTATTATATATGTAAGATAGGAGGCTAGGGTTAGGGTTTTGGTGAGTAGTTACAAATAGAATATGACAAAAATATTATTAGGATAATTCAATTAAGTATTTAATTAATTGATAATATTCTCTAATAATAGTTTGTGGATAAGTATACACCAATTAGTGCCTACCCATGAACTATAAATAAAGATTACAAGTAAATATTAAAACCATACAATAGTGTATGAGTAATTAAATACACTAACACGCCCCTTAAGATGTATTTTGATGAATTGAAAGATGAAGGAATTGTTGAAACTTTGAGTTTCACCCTTTGAAGAGGTGTTTCAGTTCTCCTCACTCAATTGACATAATGGGAACTCTCTAAGGCTATGGGTGGCCTATAACTAAATAGAACCTCTAGAGAGGGCTAGTTCCCTTGATGCTACACCTATATTGTCACTCCACCTACTCAAATTATGAAGAAAAGGGACAAAGAAAACTTAAAGTAAATATAAAAAATAGGTGATGCACCAAATTTTAGTCTCCCCTTATGGTCTATGAGTTGATAACAAAGCTAAACAAATCTGAATGTAATCACACAACTTCAAACAATTATCTAAAATAAGTATTTCAATATGGAGGTTGTAGATGATACATCAAATAAGAGGGGTAGTCTAGAGGCTTAAAATGAAGAACTAATGAGAGTTTTCCACAATTAACATTTGCATAACCACTTAATACACTCCATATGACATTCAAAAAAATAAGTTACTCATAAATAGGCAAGAACGAAGAGGGAAAATGCAAGGAGATTGAACATCAACACTTTTCTTCATCAACAATTCATCATGAGTACACTAAGTATGAGATGAAGATGGAAAAATCACTTTGTATTTACTTTAAAAGTAACAATAAATCTAAATTTTGCTAGGGATTCATCAAAATAACTTGAAAGATCCTTTTATAAGCCATTCAAGGCCAAATATATGGAAGAAAGAAGAAGAGAGAGAGGGATAAGACATGGATAAAGTCCATCATGATTTTCATCTATCACAAAACTAGTTAAAATGCAAAAGAAGGTGGAAAAATAGCCTTATCATTTGTCCAAAACATGTGTTATCTTGGCCTAACAATGATCTCATGAGAGGTGGTATAGAAGTGGTTCTTCATCTCCTATGACTCTTCTTCCTTCACTTGAAACTACCCTTTCTTAGATAGAGGAGTTTAAAGTTGTTAGCTTGACACATGACATGATTTAAATATTTGGAATATTTATATACCATCCTTGGCTCTTAAACTTCATATCCCATCTTGGTGATGATGATAATTAAGGATATCCACCACCACACTTTGAGCTCTGTCATTAGAAACTATAATAACAACTCCTCTCATGCAAGGTAATGAAGGTAAACCCATCTCCCATAAAAAGGCTGATTTTGTGCTTGAAGATTGTAAAACAAATATTATCAAATTCATGTATTTCCTATAGGAGATGATACCATATTTTTCTAAGATTATAAACCATTTTGAAAGAGTCTTCATAACTAATTAGCAAGAGATTTTGAGAAGTTGCAAGCATTCATGATATAAGAGTTTCATGTAGACCTGAGGATTGTATTAAAGCCTTATTCATGTTTCATGGTTTAGAAATTGAGGTGGTAGGTGTTTTTAATTTTTAAGAGTCTCCAAGAGTGTGTTAATCTTGATACAAGCTTAATGAGTTAATAAAGACATGTAGTTATCTCTGAGGGCTCTCAACTCTATGAAAACAATGGATTACCAGTGAGTAGACACTTTAATCCTATTTGTAATCATTGAAAAGGGATTGTATATGGCCTATAGAATATTCCAAGGATGTCACCAAGTGTATACCAGAGTGTTATGAGGATTCATATGACTTTTATGACCTCAAAAAAGTCTGCAACATTGCCTTTCTATACAACCAAGAAGGTAGTCTTCACATGGCCTAGTCTAGTGACTTGAAACTTGTTTAATCATGAATAGATATTATATGGATGATAGAGGGATATTAGACCTATAACTAAGCTTGAAAAATCTCTTTCAATGGTTAGATAGTTTAGACCCACTCAAGCACTAGGAAAACCAATTGAATTAGGTAGTTTTTGGCCTATTTTATGTGTTTGCTTCCACGTGCCAAATTATGGTTTTATCAAGTGCTCATGAGACCTATATATGTCCTCCAAGTGTTTTCAATACCAATAATCTGTATTATGTTCACTTGGGAAGTGTTTATCTTCATCAGGCTTCTTTGAGGGCTTTGTAAGATTTTTAGAGGGGTTTATCTTCTTAATAATGGTTCATAAAGTATAGGTCTTTGGTTGTCTAAAAAATACCAATAAATTGGAGTAGACTGAGCCCTTAAACATACCCTGATTTAATTTTTATCCATGTACTTCCTCAGTAAACTTCCCACGTAAGCAAGTTTTTCCTCTCATGATTGCAAGTATGTAGATGTGCATTCTAGATGACTATTTAGGTAAAAAATGGCTTAAAATGATTTATTTTTGGGTTGGAAATCATAATATAGGATGTATTTATGTCACTTAAGGTTTTAATATAATTATACAAACCTCTAACTCCCTCAAAAGTCCCAAAACTTATTTTGACCCATAGCTGGGGTTTATAGTTAGTTGAGCAATCTTGACCCCAATGGTCTCTTTTTGATGATTTCGCTTCATGTAAAAGAGTATAGTAATTTTTGAAATAATTATAAATATCTATAATATATTTAAAAATCATTTTAACACCACATTAAATGCAATACATGCATTTTCCCTTCATGGATTTGCTCACAGACTTGACACAGTCAAGCTGAGTATGTATGTTTACAATGTTTTATTGGTCAACTAATTTGTAGATGGCTTGTTGTGAGTTATAGAGATTAAAAAAATTATAAGGAAATAGGTGAGGTACTTAGAGAGACATTATTTTATTTTTTCACTTTGTCAATGCTCTTTTCAAGTTTTAATATGCATACCAAAGTGTTATAGAACTCGTGTTCCCCAAACTGCTTGTACACAGCTGTGTGCATTCTCTCAACAAGGGTGGCCATAAACTTTTTGAAAACTTGTCTAATAAATTTATTTAGTTTTATTATATAATATTAAAAAATAATATACCAATATCTTTATGGCTTCTTGAGGATTTAATATCAATTGTAAATTTTCTCTCTCTAGGTTTCACATAGGCTTAATACACCTTGTTTTAAGTGATCTTGACAAAAATTGATGGTTTTACCTTCTTAAAAAAATATAAAAAATTTAATAAATTTTTATAAGGTCTATCACACCCTAAATGACCTCTCAAAACTCTTTTTAGCACCAAAATGTACTTTTTTTAAAGATTCCTATAGGGAGCCCTGTAACATTGATTTTGACTTCAACCTTACTTCAAATTTGCCATAGGATTGATCACTCCTACCTTGTTTGAGATTAAAATGAGAGGTTTATTTTAGTTTTTTTAAAACCATTTAAAAGTGAGAAAACACATAGGATTTTTTAATAATCTCTCAAACTCTTATGCAAACTTATACAATCCACCTGTAGATGCATGATTGCATTTTTCCTTTGTCATCTTAATCATGCATGATCATGAAAGAGATTAAGGATTTTACTGAGTTTTATAAAAAATATGGAATCATAAATGATTAATTAATACCTATACATTACTCATAAACTTGCAACTTGCTTCTCCAATGCTTGAAGCCCTTGCTCAAGAATATTAGGTTTAATGACCTTCATGCTTGATATCTCTTGTAACTTGCTATTAATAATGATCATAGAGTTTATAATTTTTTTATATTTCATATGAGTTATCCAATAAATTATCCATGGGTGTTTTAAACACCATTTAATATATATTATTCCTCAAAGCATTAAACATTTTTGCCTATATGATTATGTCTCTCTCACTTGAGGACTGCTTGCTTAGATTAGTTTGGGAAAGTCATTATGAGGATGAATGCAACTGGTGGAACATGATATGGAGATTTAAGGACTAATAAAAATGTATATAATATTATTTTACTTCTATTATAATCTAAAAACCCTTCAAATAGGCTCAACACTTTCACTTTTAGAACCCTACAAACTTGTACATTGGTATTCCACTCCTTTTTGCATGTGAATCTTGTTTGGAGATGATATAGGATGAATTTTTGTATTTTTATGAGGTTTAAGATAACATGTAAACTTTTTACCACTCATATTATTGGTGGAAACACTTCATAAACCTACATAAACCCTGACTAAAATGTCTAATTAGCAGATCAATGAGATTTTTTACACTAGTAGAATGATGAATACTGGAAGCTTGCATTAATTTTGATATTGTAGAGAATATAGGACAAAAATTATATGTTTTAAAACCATATAGATGCATTCATAAAAAATATACATGTCATTATAAGAGGAAAATTAAGGTAGTGTGGTTTAAAAGGATTTAAGGAGCACTATACTTATTAACAATGATTCATAAAGCACAAGCCCATAATCCCAAAACTAATGCCATTATTTTTAATGGAATAGTGGTGTTAAACATATAATAATATAATTTAATCTTAAATATCTCCCCCTTCATGAAACAACCTCGTGAAACTTATTCTTCTTGGCCTGCCAATGATTTGATGGAAGTTTTGAATGATTTTCTATCTTTTTTGGACCTAAAATATTTTCTCTACATGTTTTGAGATTAGGGAAGATATAGGAGAAATTGTATAATATTATAAGACAATTATCATCTTGAAAAACCTTTCAAAGATACCTCAACAAGCCCTTCTTCAATAAACTTACTTATCTTGCCAAAATATCATGCTAGAGCTTTGAACCAGGTGTTTATGTGGTTCCTCTTGGACTATATGATGGTAATGTAATGTATAATAAGTATATTAACCTTATATTCCCTACCAATTATTCATTATACTCTGTTTTAACATTAAAATGATGGTTAAGGTAATTTTAAATGTGTTTCAACATTGGATAAGGAGTATTGTAACACCTTTAACAAGATGTATGGGAAAGAATGATATAATATACTCTTAAACAAGTATCTAATGAATCAAAAGACAATTTTTCACTTATATATATGATATTATACCTTCATATTTGATGTTTTTACAAGGAGTTACATTACAACATTGTAACAAACAATATAAAACAAAATAATGAAACCTTAATTTCTCCAAAGTGCTTGAAATTGTAATGTTTCCAACTTACCAACTTGGCTCTTAGATCCACTTATCTATCTTGGATCATCTTGCCTTATTGGATGATCATCACCTCCTTGTCCTCACCATGGATAAATTCTACCTTAACTTTCACAAATAAACCTTAATCTTTCCAAAATTAGCTTAAACTTTGCTAAATTGTATTGTAAAATACCTCTTCAAATATCATGGCATGAAACTAATTATAAAAGACACACACATAGACTCTATAATATTAATAAAACTTTATTTAGACCTTTATATGACACACAAAAGCAAGCCATGACACCAAGCCATGATTCTCAATAAGACCCTTCAAGGTTAGATGACTCAGTTATCTAGTTTTGAACAATCCTTGGTCATGGGTGAATGATTAGCTAACATGACTCATTGATCTACCCTTCCTTAACAACACCTTCATTCAAACCAAAAATTTTCTTGAGTTTAAAAAAATGAACCTCAATCAATTTTTTTGTGAATATATTTCCAACATGATCATCCGTTAAAAAATAATTAAGATCAATGACCTTATCTTAAATAAATATACAAATATAATGCATGTGGATATCAATTTGATTTATGTGTTGGTGATCCAATGGGTTACAATAAATTTGGATAGAACTATGATTATCACACCAAAATGGTGTGGTTTGGGTCTATGGAAATCTACAATTCTAAAAGTAAGCATCGAATCCAAGATAGCTAAAGACTAAAAATAATAACTCCAATATACTCAAACTTTTTAGTATAAAAATAAATAATAGTTTGATTTTTGTATGGCTAAGTCACATGACCTACCTCAAGATGACATATGCATCTTGAAATTAACTTGTGATCATCTATATCTCTATCCCAATCAATGTATGTGTAGCCAATAATAGATGTTTTTCCACCATAAGTGTAACCAAAAATTGAGGCTTTTCCTCATATATTTTACTCAATCCTATAGTTAGTAGTATCAAAAATATACTGTATAATGCATTTTTTTAGCTTTCTAAAGGCTTTCATGGTGGTATTGAGAATAACGTGACACCAAGTTCATAAAAAATGAAATATCATGATGACTATGAATTAAGTACAAAATAATTCCCACCAATTTCTTTTAGTGTACCATTAACTAAAGGAGAACACTTAATGAAAATATTGATTCTAGATTCATAATGAGTTAGTGTATACTTCTAACATATCACTTTGAAGTGGTTGAGTATGTCTTGAGCATACTTAGATTAATTAACAAATATTTCTTTCTCAAACTATAAAATTTAAAGACCAAGGAAAAAATGCAACAATACTAAGTGATCTCAAAATAATTCATTATTTAAGCTTTAAAATCATGAATATACTTGGTGGAAGTCCTTATGATTATTAATTAATCGACATAATTAACCAAAATCATCATTTTCCCATCTAATTTTTTGTTGTAGATTGTGGGTTTAAAGGGAATCTATGTAAATCCAAATTTGATTAAGAATGAGTTGATATTTTCTCACTAATTTTAGATCTAGGAGGTTGGGACATGTATATTTATTCTTGTAAGTCTCCATGCAAAAAGACAAATTTTATGTCCATCTAAGGGACTTACCATCCATGTGTTTTAATAAGGAAAGTATTATCCTAATAGAATTCATATTTATAGTAAGAGCAAAGGTTTCATAGTAGTCAACACATTCAACTTGATATTTTTTTAATATAGGTCAATATTTGTATTTGTAAATGGACCCATATGTTTCATATTTAATGTGGTACACCTACTTTTAACTCATTTTATAAGTGGAACAAATTACCAAACTTTAATATTATTTAGAGAATGTTGTCTTCTGCCATAGTTGCCTACCATTCAAGATGCTTAGAAGCTTGATGATAAGTCTCTAGATCCTGTGTCACTACCAACTATGCATAATGTGAAACACCATATGGATGTTATGATATTTTCATGATTGGAACTCTTAGATTCCATACCAATGCACTATACTCATGTAAAACTATGTGAACCTATTTTAGTCAAGGTTGTGTTGGTTGTGCGATTGCATTCTAAATGTCTTTTAACACCAGTGATGGAAGTTATAGCTATCATCACTATGACCCATGATATGAACTATATTATCTCTTAGAATGGGAGTCATATAAAATGTCTTTTTCTTCATAAAAGACCTCAAAAGTTGTGTCCAAATCAATCAAAGGTAATGGATGAAGAGTAGAAGATGTTGGCATGAAAGTCTAAGATTGTTCATCAAATAACACATCTCATTGGTAAATCACTTTAGTGGTTCCTAGAATAAGAAGATGACATAAATTCACATATTCATAATATCAATTAAAGATAAAAATATTTCCCTTCATTTCCATTGATTTACTATTTTCATCTGGATGGTGCACCCATACATTACATCTAAAAAATGGAAAATTAGAAGTGTCTGGATTGATACCAAACACTTTTTATTTGGGAGTTATATTTTACATTATGGAATGGGGAGTGTAATTTTATATGAATGTTGCACACTAAATTACCTTTTAAAAATACTAAGGAGGCAAGTCTTTAGAATTTATCATAGAATTGGCAATTTCCTTTAGTATGTGGTTTTTGTACTTAGCTACACCATTTTGCTGAGGGGTGTAGGGTATAATATGTTAAAGTTGAATGCTTACCTATTCATAAAATCTAATCATATAATTGTGTAGAAACTCTCCTCCATTATCTATTTTGAGATGTTTAATATTTGTATCTAAGGGCCTTAAAAATTTGGAAGTGCCTAAAGACTTTTCTTTTATTTTTCAAAAACTAGACCCAAGTTCTATGGGAGAAATAATAGATGAATGTAAGCATGTATTTATTTTTATGAAAATAAATATTGGGAAAGGAAATAATATAAATGTGAGACAACTATAATTGATAACTTTTTGTCAAGGATTTACCTTTGGTAAATGGATCCTTATTTTCTTTTCCAAGTGCACAACTTAGAAAAATTCCATCTTTTAATAAACTTGTGAAAAATCAATAAGTGATTCTTACTAAGGTAATATAATGAGTGATCATTGAGGTTGCCAAAATACTCATGTTAAAGTTTACTCAAGTCATTAGCATGTGCAATCATGAATTTTGAAGGTTTAGTGAACACAAAGTTGTCAACTTTGACAATCATAATGAATGATCAACATTACCAATGGATATAATAGCAAAATGGTCTTTGATATTTTTTATGATAATATTGGTAGTGAAAATTTAGTAGTTTTACCTTCAACTAAATATGTGATCTGATATATGGAGAGGAGGTTCACATAAAATTATAGAATGTGGATAAATTTTTTAATATGTTATTCTCCATCTCAACTTTCCCTTTGGCATAAAAACTAGAGGACTAGATTTGCCCACAAGATTCTTAGTTTTACAACATTGGTTAAGGTTTTCAAATTGTGAGTCGTCATGCATCATATGGTGAGAAGATCTTGAATCTAGAATTCATTCAAACATAGGTGATATTATTGTTAAATAAAGTGTTGTTCTTATATTAGGATAAAGAAGCTACATTATTTTCATATATGATTATAAGTATGACATTTTATTGAAACATTTATGTTTAACATGGACTAGTTTATTACATCAATTACAATACTATTCATCGACATTATCCTTAAGCTTGGGTTTTACTTTCTATTTTTTTAGCAAGTCCCTTACCTTTTATTTAATTAGGTTGTGATGTTGCATTAGTATCAGTGACTAATAATGCCCAATTCTTAATACCTTCAAGTAAGATTTCTCCAATAAAATTGATTTTTTCCTATTCTCTCTTAAGTTACTCACAAACTTGTCAAAAGTAGGTGCCATATATGTAGATCACAATGAGTCTTGATGTGTGTATATGTTTGAAATAAAAATAAAAATAACCCAATTTAGAAAAAATGGTCATGATGAATTTTTCATTAGTCTTGGTTTCACTAGTCTTAATGAGTAGAAGCCTCACACTTTAATTAAATGATGAAGTCCTTAATGAGAGGATAGTTTTTTGGATCGAGAGTAGTGGTCCCATTTTCCAATTGGCATGCCATCATCTTACTATAATTTCCAAAAATTTCCTCTTAGGGAGTCCAAAATTTAAAAGGTTCTATGATTCCCTAAAAATGAAACCTTAATTTAGGGGATACTGATTGACCAAGAATGCCTCTAATTTTATTAGAATATTTTTTCCATATTTTCCATTTGAAAAGATTTATAGATGTATATTATTCATTCATTTCAATGTATTAGAGACCCTTGCTAAGGATCACATTGATAGTGTATCATTTCTAGCTGAAGTTGTAAGAACTTAAGACTTGGTTATATTTTTATTCACAATTTATTGCAAAAAAACTTGAGTGAAAATATCCCATCAAAATTATGCAAAAAATTTCAAAAAATACATGTTAAAATGATCATCTCAATGTGAAAATCACAATAGTGCAGTCAACATATGGACAATTTTTTCTATGAAAAAGTGCTTTCAGGATTGTAGGTGAAGAAAAAAATCCTTTTTTTTTCAAAAAATTGAAATATTAGTTAAAATGATCATATCAATGATAAAATCACAATAGTATAGTTTATTTGTTTTTTATTCACATAGAAACATTGATCTATGGCCTTCCCACACATCAAAAGAAAAAATGAAAAAACTTGTTTTTTATAAAAAAAATGCTCTCAACTTTTGCCTCTCACTATTATTTTCTATAAAAATAGAAACCAAAATAGGGATAACGTTGAATTTAGATAGGGAATATTATAACAATACAGATCTATTGAATATAACTAGAGTTGTTTTTTGAAATAATAGGTTGAGGCATGTTTTGTCTATAGAATCTCTGATATATGAATTCATAGTTGTAAATAGTGAATAGGCCCAAAGGGAACTAACCATGAAGATTTACACCATATCACAACCAAACCATCCTATCTTTGATGTACTAGAGAGTAACTTGCTAATGTTGATTGTTTACCGATAAACCACAAAATTTAACAATTGAGAGGCTCCCTATTAATAAAAAGAAAAATCCTAGGCACTTCTTATATATCTTTAGGTATGTGGAAGCTAATATCCATTTACAATGATGTATGATGGATTTATTATAGGGGAAATACCCCTCCCAACATAAATTATATAAAATTTATTATCACTTTGCCTAGAGTGATAGCTCTTGTGAGTTATACAATTGCTAGAACACAATTTTAACCTAAGGTATTTCTATGAAATAAATATTATTCAACCCATAGTACACCGCTATGTTCACAATTTTTTGATCAATCAAGATCCATAAGGGTGAGGAGAGATAATAATATTGATCATTTTTAGTAAGCCACTAAATTTGGGATTAAAACATGAATGTAAGAGAAAAATAAACTACATATCTAAAAACTAAAAATAATGCCAAATACACAAGAAAGAAAGAAAGAATGTAGATCCAATTTTAAACTTGCATGAAAAAAGATGTGGAGTTATATAGATTTTATACCATATTAAATTAGTATATAGGGGATATAATCATGTTAGCTACCATAAGACAAACACTGCCAATACCTATATAATAAATATATGAAAGCTTAAAAATAAAGTGATACATATTAATCTAAGTATCATAGCTACCTATTTTTATTAAGAACACTAGCCTAATTCTACCAATATAACAACAAATCTGATCTATAATATGACACATCCACTATCCCTCTATATTCTTATATAGATAAGTGAGGAAGATAGTGTTAAGGTTTTGGTGAGTATTTATTTATAGAATAAGATGAAACTATTATTAAAAGAATTCAATTAAGTATTTATTTAATTGATAATCTTCTTTAGTAATAGGTTGTGGATAAGTATGAATGAATTAGTTTCCACCCACAAATTACAAATAAATATTAAAAGTGTGTCTTTAAACCATACAAGAGTGTATGAGTAATTAAATACACTAACAATTTAGTGAGAGAACACCAAACAAATTTAGTCTAGATGGAATGTTTTGTTGAAGACAAGGATGATCCCACATATTTTTTGAAAAAGGACCTTATACCAAAATTTTCTTCCATGGTAAAAAAATAATAGTCAAGAATGTCAAAAAATGGGTTTCTAAAAACAAAGAATAGGGACATCACCCACAAATAGGGTATGTTGAGTGGTAGAAGAGCAAACTATGGGAGGAACATAACTAGGAGGAAGCAATTAAGAATATTGTTCCACCTAGGAAGGGACACAAGAATTAGGGGAAACATCAGTCATTGAGGAAGAGAAAAGAGAAATATTGCTTCTAGGGATAAAACCAAGGATGGATCAGAATAAACAAAAATTTAAAGTTTGCTCTTACAAAAGTATCCATAGCTATGAAAAATATTGGAAATGTTAACATAGGTTACATAAACCAAATGATCTATAGGAGGCACAATTTTAGAGCCACTATTTTTACTGTTTCTCACCTTTCTAATTATAACCTTGAAGTTTAAACTAGATGCAGACATAAGAGTTAAAATATCATTGTCATTATAGACACTTCTATACACTACAAGATATTTTATCTTTGATTCAATAACAAAAGAACCCATCATGAAAAATCCAACTTCAAGAATCATCTTAGCTTTAGACAAGGTCTGAGCAGTGTTTAAAAATTCCTTAGTCATAGCCCTATAATTGTTTCCTTTTCCTCTGCATAAAATAGGGTGAAGTTATCCTATCATGATGACTTTTCTATCTGAATCTGAGTCTTTTTCAACTATACAATAGTCAAACAAGCCACCACAAGCCTCAATAGGATCTTTCGACACCATTGCACTTGATCCTAACCCAAAGACCTTAGAACGTACAAAACCATTTAAAAAAATTACCATTGCATGAGGACCAAGTCAATTGTTTAAATTTTACCATTTTTGTGACTATAATGCATCTAAATCATATAGGTTATATCAAAATAATGTTATTTTAATTTTGTAACATATAAACTTTATAAAAAAATTCCTTATTGGTTTTTTAACCAAAGCCTTATGAGATTATAAAAAGTGAATAAAGAACATATCCATAAGGTCGATCATATATATTTCGTTAACATAAGACATATTTAAAGGAAATGAATTTTTTATGCCCATTATTTTGGGTACCCTGCTTTGGTCTTATGGGTAACTTATACTATATGAGGTCACCATGTACTCCAATATACATGAGTGTTAAATAAGCACATAATTATGCTTCAAGTATGAGATGTATATATTCCACCTCTTTTAAGATCTAAATTTGTGACCTCCATTTCAATAACCTAAGTTATTCACCATTAAACCAACTAAAGGGTAGGATTTGAACCCAAAAAAGAAATCAACTCACCTCCATAAAATCTAAATAGTGATGTAACTATTTATATCACCTAGAATAAACATTAATACTTTCTTTGTTAACAATTAATTATAGTAATAATAATGTCAAAATTTAATGCACTGAATGTAGTTAGACATTATATAATCAAAACAAATAATAATTAAATTATATGATGGTATATATGATAATGAAAATGATGATAAGTAACATGATATTATTGGGTTGATGTGGCATTTTATTTTTCATGGTTGATTTACAAAAATGACCACTACTCACATGATCCCCTCTTAAATAACAACCATCATTAACAAGGCCAGATCATGGCACAATACTTTCAAGATGAGAAATGTTGAATAGATAGTCATCATCAATACTTTACATGATAGGCAACTATTAAATGCAAATTTAATGTTAATACAAAATTATTTTTTATATTTCATACTCTTGGAAAAATTTAAAACAATCACCTCACATTACATATGAAGAGAGAGGCTTTGGCTATTTATTTTAATTGAAAATTTAGTCAAATTATTTAAAAAAAATTTATAAGGTATAGGAGCTAATCATACAAAAAAATGTGTGGAATAATTGACACTCCAAGAGTCACATCAATGGGTGTTCAGAGATTACATCATTAATTGTAGACACCTACATTTCGCCAAGAATATTTTATTATGTCTAAGTTGGACTTTTTTCAACTAATTAACTTGTGCATTTAATCAGTACCTATTTTTCCACCACCCTCTATCCTAAGCCCTATAATGTCCCCTTTTCCCCAAGAGTGACATTTAAATAATACCACTAGTCTATTTAATTCCCATGGGCTTAGTTGGGTGTTGTATGGGAATTTAAGTGTAAAATCACTATTCACCAAGTACATTCATTGGTACTATTTATGAATCACTATTCACATGTCACTATTCATGGTGATGTGGCATAGTATTGAGGTGTTTTGGGGCATGTGGCATAGCTCACATAAGTAATTATTAAATTTTGAAAATGGGAGGAATAGTGGAAGTATGTGGGGGACAAATTTATTGAATATCTCATCATTCCACTCACCCATGTGATTGAAGGAATATTTTGACTTATGTGTGTACATATGGGTATGTGGGAGACATGATTTACTATTCATGACTAAAGTGGGGGAAAAATAGAAAGGATATTCCACTCATTTTAGAAGCACATAGAGAAAGTCAAAAAGAAGATATTGAAAGATGCTTGGCATATGTGAGAAATGCTTAACACATGTGAGAAACAATTGGCACTATTGATGAATAGTACAACCACCATAGGCATGGCACATTTCTTTACTTTTACTCCAAATTTCCTCATTTCTCTCCCTTCACCATGTCTATATATAGAGAGCTTATCCATTATAAAGGACATGTTGAATATATTTTATAAACCCCTTTGTAAGGTTTGAATTTTATGTTCACTCTTTTTACCTTTCCTTAGATGAAAACCCATTGGAGTTATTGTAATCTTAGAGGATGGAAACCCTCTTAAGATAATTAGTTTTTATGGTAAGAGATACACCCTAGCTGGTGTTAGTGATTCCATTCAAGGATTGCACATGGGCTTCAATCAAAGTTGTTGGATTTGGTGGTGAGAGATCCACCCTAGCTGATTGTATACATATTCAGAGTTGTGATCACATTTTGATCATATTTTTAATTTGTTATTGTATTTTAGAGTTAATATATTATTAGTATTTTTATATTTGAGTTTGGTTTGTTAGATTTTGTGTGTTTTATCAAATATCCTATAAAAGGATATTACTATGGTATCAAAGCTGTGTATCCTACCATCCTATTGGGGTAGAAGAATTAATGTTTATGTAGATCTCCAATGACTACAATGGATTGGAAGCAAATGTTATTACCAAAGGTAGAAGAAATATGTCCTATGCAAGAGGTGAAGTTACTTTGGGATAAGGCAATGGATAAACTTGTGCTAAATTTTAATTAATGGAGAAGAGAGCAAGAGGTGATGTAAGAGATACATAACTATGAATGAGATGTTGCCAAAGTTCTTGATGAGTATCATAAGTCACTAGAGTGTTATAAAATCCATATCACCATTGATGAGCACTTAGGACTCAAGGTGTTATATGATCCTAGTAAAAAAGGTATTGTACAATACATAAGGAGGATAATGAGGAAAGAGGAGAAGACAAAGATATCCAAGAAATTAGAGGAGAAGAAAAAGAGTGTGAAGCAAGAAGAACCAAAAGAAGTTTTTGTGAGGAAAGAAGAAGGTAGTAGAAATGATCTAAGAAGGATTAATCTTTGCTTCACATGCAAATAATCTTGGGATCCAATGCATAATTTTAGGAACAAAGAAGAGGAGTCTATAGCATAAATTATAATAGAAGAGCATGAGAAAGAAGAAAGAGTTGAACCTGAGACACTCCAAGACATAGAGGTTAAAGGTAAAAATTCTTTGATAGTAGAGAATGTCTCATTAACTTCTAGTGATCACATGCATCAACAAACTAGTGAAGAAGTTAAGGAGGAATCCTCCATCATAGAGGGAGGTGAAGAAGATGTTCCTATCCAAGGAGCACCCATGCCACATGAGGAGGTTTTGTAGACAAGTGCTGAAAGCAACCGAGGAGAAGAGCAAGTTTCCATGGTAGAAGTGACATTTAAATAATAACACTAACCTGTTTAATTCCCATGGGCTTAATTGGGTGTTGTAAGGGATTAAAGTATAAAATCACTATTTACCAAGTACTATTCATTGATGCTATTCAAAAATTACTATTCACATGTCATTATTCATGGTAATGTTGCATAATATTGAGGTGGCATAGTGATGAGGTGTCTTGGGAGATGTGGCTTAACTCACATAAATAATTATTAAATGTTGAAAATGGGAGGAATAGTGGAAGCATGTGGGGGACAAATTTATTGAAAATATCATCATTCCACTCACCCATATGATTGAAATAATATTTTGACTTATGTTTGTGCACATGGGTAGGTGGGAGACATGGTCTACTATTCATGATTGAAGTGGGGGACAAATTGGAAAGGAGGTTCCCACTCATTTTAGAGGCACATGGAGAAAGTCAAAAAGAATATATTGAAAGATGCTTGGCATATGTGAGAGATGCTTGGCACATGTGAGATGCAATTGTTACTATTGATGAATAATGTAACCATTATAGGCATGACACATTTATTTGCTTCTGCTCCAAGTTTCCTTCTCTCTCTCTCCCTTCACCATTTCTATATATAGAGAGCTTATCCATTGTAAATGATATGTTGAATATATTTTATAATTCCATTTGTAAGGTTTAAACTTTGTGTTCAATATTTATGCCTCTACTTGGATGAAAACCCATTGGAGTTATTTTAATTTTAGAGGATAGAAACCCTCTTAAGATAACTAGTTTCAGTGGTGAGAGATCCACCTTAGCTGGTGTTAGTGATTCCATTGAGGGAATGCACATGGGCTTCAATCATAGTTACTAGATTCGGTGGTGAGAGATCCACCCTAGTCGGTTGTATACATATTCAGATTTGTGATCACATTGTGATCATATATTAAAGTTGTTGTTGTATTTTAGAGTTAATATGTTATTAGTATTTTCAGATTTGAGCTTGGTTTGTTAGAGTTTGTGTGTTTTATCAAATATCCTCTAAAAGGGATATTACAAATAATTAATACATGGATTTTTCTATCTATTAGTAACTGCTAAAAGCTTTGATTGAATTTTGAAATAGTGATAATTGAGCAAGTCTTGAAATTATCTATAAGTAAGCTTTATGACATCTTAAATGTATTATTTTTCTTGTTCCCAAGTCATATTTAATATTAATATAATTTTCATTAATGGGACTTGTATTTCATTATGTGATTTGATTTATTTGGTTAAATGGTTATCTGTGATAGACATTTTTTTTTCCAAATGAGAAGTAAATAAAAATCTAAAATTTAGATCTTATCTAAAGGAAACTATTTGTGCATAATAAAAAAACTAAATAATACAATAGATCCATTATTTATTTTTGAAATCCAAAAAAGAGGTTTTTAATTAGTATTATTAAATAGAATAAACCCATAAATTAATTTGTAAATAGGTACACCATTTATCCCCTAAGCTAAATTTACTAAAAATAGTAGAGTTTAAATTTCAAAAAATTGGACAATATTTTAGTGAACAATTTTTTTTAATAATGAATATGAAAAACCTCTAATAATTTTATAAATAGGGCTATTATAAATCAAATACAAGTTGAAAAAATAGGAGGATAAGTAACAATCCTAAGAAAGGAAACCCTAATATTAAAATGAGTGTGAAACCCTAGTGAAAACAATAAAATTTTTGATTTGTGCAAAGAATAAGGGGAAGTTAGAGATCAGATTTGAAACCATAAGAAAAAATTTAAAAATCCTAGAAATAAGGTTAGAGCCCTAAGGGAAACTTAAGGTTTAAAGCAATGCTCAAATAAATTTTTTGTGTTCACCAATATGTTTTATCAAAATTTGAATTAATAGGTGAATTAACCCTAATTATGATACATTTAATGGAATATGATAGAATGGTGAAATAAAACTTTTGAAAAAAAGAATGGAAGCAAAATAATGAATTTGATAAGGTACAACCGATTGAAATAAGATTACTATGAAATGAAATGACAAAATTACTTGTTTCTTCTCTATATTTGATTATGTTGATTGATTTATTGTTGAAACAAAAAAACATGAACATAATTTTTAAGTGCCCATAAGTTGGAACTATAAGTGAAGAAATAAAAAATCATCCAAGTTAGGACATAATCAACTACCACTATTATCCCAAATTGGATGATTTTGTCTTTTGTCAAAAATAAGGGACTTAGGTCGTGATCACTTGTAACATATTAAATTAAGCCTGTATGCACATATTTGACCTTAGGAAGTGTGTGGAATTCTTGCATATAAATTTTTTAAGTTTGAAACCCTAAAATGTCATGTAATGATTGAAATTCTAAAAATAGAAATAGGATGGATTGTAATTAGGTTGAGCTGACTCCAATCACCCCCATAATGGTTAAATGTTGCCTATGTATCCAATACTCTAAAGATGGAATTCAAGCCCACATAGTTCTCCCACTTAGAGTGATTTTTGTGATTGTGCTTCATTGACTATATGATTGCATCTAGGGATGTATTGAATACTTTGATCATGTTTTCTTTGGGTTAGATAAAAAAAGATTTTAAATTGGATAAAAACTTCTCTTCAAATGATTAGAATTAGAATTAGGTAGAATATGGAAGCTTTGATTAACATGCAATAGTGTAAGTATGCCTTTGTACTGAAATATCCACATTGGTAGAGTAAGTGTCTTGAGAGTGCCTTAACAACTATCCAAAAGGGGAAAACCTCATGTTTCATTTCCTAAAAGTATGGATCAAAATTTGAGGGGATAAATTTTAAAAAATACTTGTTAAAGTGGCAAAGGACAATATCAATCCAAAGGGACAAGTCCTACTACAACTATTTTCCCTATTAGTTCATTATGTCTTAAAGTGATACATGTAAACTTTGGGTCCTATAATGACCATAAATATGCTTAAGGGTGTTTTTAGTAAGCAAAACACTTTGGTAGGTGAAAAATAATAATTTTGAAAAGAAAATATGTCTAAATAAAAACTTGAAATCTCCCAAATGGGATATTTTCTACAAACACATAAAACTATAAAAATCTAAACTCAATAGACTTATAGTCAAATCTCATAGAAATGGATTCAACTATGAAATTAAACACCACTCAGAAATTATGCTCAGAGACTTAAACTACATAAAAACATATATGGAAATCAACCATGAACAACACAAAAATATGCTATTGCAATACTTTCATAAAAACCACAACACTATAAATTTATGATTACAAATGATATTGATGAAGACTATGTCCATAAACATAACTCTTACATAACTTGAAAAAATTACATAAAAATTTAATAATACAAAAAAATATGATAGAATCATCACACTTAGAAACTTGCCACAGCCACAAATAGCTCCACACTATACTTGAATCTCCTTGAATACACATTCACAATCTGTGAGTGAGATTGTCCTACTAAATCAAAGGGTTTTCATCCTATGATCCATGAGATCAATGATTTTTCATCCAAAGACCTATATCTTTAATGGGTTTTCATCCAAGGAAGATGAAAGAGTGAACACAAGTTTAATCCTTACAAAAGGGGGGTTTATAATTTCAAAAATGATTTACAAATGAGAAACATGATACTTATAGAAATTGTGAAGGAGAGAGATGAGAGGAAACTTCATGGGAAAGCAAATAAACTCTAGCTTTTTCTTAGTGGCACCACTATTCTTGAATATTAATAATCTTGGAGTCTTCTTCAAGAGTTAAAAGTGGATTCTCCACTTTTGACAAGTCTTCCTCCACATGCAAGTGCCTCCAAAGTTGTATCCCACTCACACATGTGAGCTAATCTGGGATAGTGCAATGTGTCTCCCACTATCCCATGTGCATACCCATGAGTCAAATATTACACAAATTTTGACTCATCCCACATTGGCCAAATATCTCCCACATGTGCCAAAGGTCTCCCACATGTGCCTTGGTCTCCCACAAGTGCCAAGATTCCCAAATAAGTTTTAATAATCTTTTGACTTCTCTAAAAACACTTCACATGCCAAAATAATGGGATTACATATAAATTTGACCCACACCTTCCCATATGATTCACATCTCAAGTGAGATCCCCTATGGGATATGACACAACATCCACAAGTCACCTCATCACCTACATCATCCCCTACATCACCTACCATGTCACCATGAATAGTGACATGAAAATAGTACATATGAATAGTATTTGTGAATAGTGACTTGGCTCATGGTTATTTGATCATGGTGTGCACTTGTATGCACAACATCCATATCCATTGGATCCACCACTTGACTACTCTCATCACTTGTTTATAAGTCTTCCTCATTTAGCATGGAATCAATCATCAAAAGTTTGATGGGTGATTATTGAATAGGTACATCATGTTAAACTTATTATATAATGGTGGACTCACTCATGGTATTCTACATCTTGTTGGTTAAATATTTTGTCAATCAGTGTACTGATAAACAAAATAGGTCTGATCAGCCAAAGTAGGAAGATTGGTCATCCAAATGTGTAGGTTCACCACATCAAAAGGGGACTAATCTCTCCTCTCATCAAGGGGAGGTTCCCTATATATATATATATATAAACAAAAAATAATACTCAAGGGTAGGATAAACCATCCATTTCTCTTTTTTTAGAGATGATGCATGCGGATCAAAGGAGAAATCTTAGGGATAATGACAGAAAGCACTCCTCTTTTTTCAAAAGTACTATTCAACAAACCACAAGAATATTCTTGGTAGTAATTGCAAAATGTAACGAAGGATGTAGTAACCAAAAAATTGAGATGCAGCACAAAGTCTCCACCTCAATTTCCCAAGAGTGAGATACGAAGGACAATGAGGGTACAAAGTCATCCCAAGGTCCTTTACACAGAAACAAAAAGAAAACACACTAAAGGAAATTATGGGGGCACAAAGTCTCTCCATAGTTGACTTCAGGACACCTTCCTGACTACTTTCACTAATTCTACTTGTTGCATTAAAAGAACATAAAATATATTAAGGAAAAAGACATAAGATTAGTTTCCCCAACAACAAAGATATCATAGCACAAAGTCTGAAAAGTCACTTGCTTTCTTATTCCAATAATAAAATATGATCAACAATCTGAGCTAAAAGTCTCAGTAATGCCTTTCAATTTGGGCAGAGTTTAGTTTCTGATAATCAGAGCCAGCCCTTTTACACTAACAAGGGAGTCCCTTATATAGCCTCTTCAAGAAGGACTTGGGAATAGTAACACATCATGTTGCATTAAATTTTTTTAAGAAGACATGCTAGAATTGAGGGGCATTTACCCATTTGCTTTTCTCATTATAGAGAAACAAGTCATGCTATTGAAAGTTTGCATCTTTCAATATCCACCTAGTGGTCTACTTCTAGAAACATATCTGATGCATAAATGTTTCTAGTCATTCCTGCTCTTTATGCTCCTCTCAGTGGTTCTTCCTTTTGGCCTTGGCCTTAAAGCCTTTGAATACATTCAGGTCCATGCTTAAACCTGCAAGGATCAATAGCTATTTCATTGTTGTAACTTTGACATTTGCGAGCACGTCACTTTCCTCGATAATTCCTTCAGCTTTGTCATTTGGTCTTTCTTGAAAGGGACTTGCCTTTTGGGTCCTTAAGAAATGGTCCACTTTGGGTCAGGAAGAGCCCCCCACAAGGGTATCTGCCCTTCAGGTGGTCTTTGGATGGCCTTCAGTATTATTTTGGTGGGTCGCTAAGTTCTTTGGCTCTTCTTTAAGGTTTTTCAAAATCAATGGCTATTTTATGAACCTTGAAATTGACATTCACGCACCCAACACTACGTTTGAATTTCCAATGGCTAGTTCACCATTCTTGACTTTGATGTCTTCAGGCGCATCACCCCTTAGAATTTCTTTGGCTTTCTCTTGATTTAGCCTTTTTTCTACTTGCTTCCTTTAGATTTCTTGTTTTGCATCCTCCCAAAGGGAAGGTGACCCTTCAGTTTTGGGGAGGTGTCCTTTAATTTGGTAGTCGAGAGTCCCCCCTAAGGGCACCTGCCCTTCAGGGTCCTCTGACAGCCTTTTGTCTTCAGAGTCCTTCGGAGCTTTCCCATGAAATTTTTCTGTGGATATTTTCTCGCGGACAAAAAATCTACAAGAATTGTTTCGACTGCTTTGTCTTTGGCCTTCAAAAATTCTTTCAGGCTTTTCTCCTGTAGCTTCCATAAATTTCTTCAAAATTTTTGTCTGAAGGAATTCCTTTAGATAGAAGTCTAAAATAATTCATTTCTTGCCCTAGTCTTTCCACTGGGCTTTGCTTTATTTTTTAGTCTTTTCTTTCTTTCAGAGGAAAAAGTTCGAAGGAATTCTTTCAAACAATTTCCCTGAAGGAATTGTCTCTTTATTACTTTTGTCGAGGGAACTTTTTTGAAGGAAATACCTTTGCTCTTTTGGCCTTTGAATTGGTCCATTTGCCCCCTTTCTACCCTCCACAAGGGCTATTTGATCCTTTGGCTTTGGGGCAATCCCTTGAACCTATTGATTGAACCAACTGATTGAACCAACTTTGGTTCAGCGGTTCAATGGTTCACTCCCTTCGACCGCTTGAACCAAGATTCTTTGAAACAAGCCTCATTGAACCCATTGAACCTTTTAACCAAAGTGGTTCAATGGTTCAACGGTTCAATGGTTTAAGCCTTGAAAAATGACTTAAGTGTCATAAACTTGTTTTTTTGATTGAACCTACCTGTAGAAGCCTTTGAACTTGCTGAACCATTAGTCCATCACTTCCTTGTTCTTTCTAAGCTCTTTGATCTTCATCGCACTGGTTGAACCTTTAAACCTGTCGCTTGAACCGATCGATTGAACCAACTTTGGTTCAATGTTCAATGGTTCAATCGGTTCATTCTTTTTATTTGGCTAAGTCCTTTTGATCTTTTTGAACCAAACACGTTGAACCATTTGGTTGTTGAACCTGTTGAACCTTGAACCTTGAACTCATTGAACCCTTGAACCAAAGTGGTTCAATGGTTCAATAGTTCAATGGTTCAAGCCTTATTCTTGTTGATAAGTGTTTTGAAGCTATTGAACCTTGAAGTGGTTAAACTTTGAAGCGGTTGAACTTTGACAAATGCATTTAACTCTTGTTGCTGATGTTGAACTTTTGAACCCATTAAACCCGTTGAACAAAAATGGTTCAAGGTTCAATGGTTCAATGGTTTAATGGTTTAATCCTTGCTTAGAAGCTTGTCGATGAACTTTTTTGGTTTAACCTTGTCATTGAACTAAATTTAAAATCACCTAAGTGTTGGGAACTTGCTTCTTTCTTGTAGAGTCTGTAGAAATCAACCTGTGAAGCCCATAGAACTTTCCTGCAGAGTCCGTAGATTTTCTTCCTGCAGAGTCCATAGATTCAAGCCTACAGAGTCTGTATATTTCTGAGAGGTTTGACAAATGAGGAATTTGAATGCTTAGAACAAATTTTGAGAAGGGCAGAGATTATTTTGGTCTAAGGACCATAAATAGTTCAAATGTTGTCCCAAAAATGAGTGATATTTTTGGGGGACAACACATCTAAAGTTTTTGCATCTCTGGCATTTCTTATTTATCAAATCTCTCAATCAAGCTCTCTATGAAATCAACATAAGAGTTGGTATGAACATGTTCTAAATTCACCAAATCATGGTACCACCACTTATAAACCTCACAATCAAAATGATATTTGGCAAACTCAATGTATTCTATCTCTAACATTGGCTTAATTTGTAAAATTGTGTCTAATTTATTCACCCATAAACATGCACTACACTTGTTGGAACCATCAAAGTAAGGAAGAGATTTATTATTCATCACTCGTTTAAACATTTGATACTTTTGTTCAAGATAGGATGGATCCATTATTCTTGCATCAAAAACTCTATATACAACCTATAATAAATGAAATACTATCCGAAACAAAAAATACTCATAGGTTGGTATGATACACAAGCTTTGATACCATTAAAATATCCCAAATGGGATATTTGCTACAAATACATAAAACTATAATGATCTAGACTCAATAGACTTATACTCAAATCTCATAGAAATGGATTCAAATCTAAAATTAAACACCACTCAATAATTATGCTCAAACACTCAAAATACATAAAAACATATATGGGAATCACCCATGAACAACACAAAAATATGCTATTGTAATACTTTCATAAAAACCACAACACTATAAATTTATGATTATAACTAATATTGATGAAGACTATGTGCATAAACACAACTCTCACATAAAAAATTAATACTAAAAAAAATATGATATAATCATCACACTTACAAACCTACCACACCCATAAATAACTCCACACTATACTTGAATCTCCTTGAATGCACATTCATAATCTCTGAGTGAGATTGTCTTACTGAATGAAAGGGTTTTCATCTTATGATTTATGAGATTAATGGGTTTTCATCCTAATACTTATATCTTTAATGGGTTTTTGTCCAAGAAAGATGAAAGAGTAAACAAAAGTTCAATCCTTACAAAAGGGGGGTTTATAATTTCAAAGATGATTTACAAATGAGAAGCATGCTACTTATAGAAATTATGAATGAGAGAGATGAGAGGAAACTTCATGAGCAAGCAAATAAATGCAACCTCCTCTTAGTAGAAGTATTATTATTGAATAGTAATAAGTTTGGAATCTTCTTCAAGAGTCAAAAGTGGATTATCAACTTTTGACAAGTCTTCCTCCACATGCGAGTGCCTCTAAAGTTGTGCCCCACTCAAACATGTGAGTTAATATGGAATAGTGCAATGTGTCTCCCACTATCCCTTATGCATAACCATGAGTCAAATATTCCACAAATTTGGACTCCTCCCACATGTTCCAAATATCTCCCACAAGTGCCTAAGGTCTCCCACATGTGCCTTGGTTTCCCATGAGTACCAAGATTCACAAACAAGTTTTAGTCACCTGTTGACTTCTTCAAAATCACTTCACATGCCAAAATAATGGGCCTATATATAAATTCAAACCATACCTTCCCAAGTGATTCACATCTCAAGTGAGATTCCTCATGGGCCATGCCACAACATCCATAAGTCACCTCATTAGTTGCATCATCTCCTACATCACCTATCATGTCACCATGAATGGTGACACATGAATAATGCTAATAAATAGTACATATGAATAGTGACTTTATATACAATTATACCTTACAACACCCAACTTATCCTATGAGAATAATATAGGATAATTGTCTTCTATAAATGATTCATACAAAAATTGGGGACATTACATTATTTCATTTCTTTTATTGTCCCTTCTCAAGATGGTTATGGCTAATTTGACTCTAACTAGGTCCATCTTATCACTATCCAAAGAGGTAAGGTGACTCACTCAATAGTAAAAAATGAATATAACGAACATGTCCTTCCTCAAATCCCTCCACCTTTAATATCTCCTTTTTATGGTATTTTTATGCATATCAAATCATAAGTACATAGTGTAGAGATGGAATCCAAAGTGAGTTAGATCAAGTATTAGTAAAAAAAACTCAATAAATGCATAAAGAACATAACTAATCCAACTCCTTCAATAGGGTTTGCAAATGAAAATTAATATCTATTAAAAGAAAGCATATACATCAAACCTTCCCAAGAGTATTCCACCTCAAAATGTGGCTCAAAACATGATTTTCCCCTTGATTTGGTGCTCAAGTCTTTGTCAATGATGAGTGGCTTACTCCTCCATCATCTTAAGTGAACCAATGAAACTAGGCTCATAATATTGATCAATATTATGCCTATAGTGAAGCTATCCTATTATAAATTAATCATAATAACACCATAAAAAGTTGACTTGTGGAGAGAATTATGCATAAGAAGTTTAAACCAAAAGAGCTTAAAAATGGTGGTCTTGGCCTTCCTATTTATAGATTTTTGGAAATGATCAAAATCAGCCATGATCATCCATCTTGAAATAAAGATGTGTGACAATGAATTAATTTAATTTTAAAGGCTCAAATCATAAATAACCTCATTAATATTTGGAATAAATGGGCTTTAAAGAGGTATGGGAAGCCTTAAACCTGATATTTGTTCCATTTATGGTTTATGAATGCCAACCCATTGAAGATATCATTATATGATATAGATATTAGGAATCAATTTACAATTAAGAAATATTCAATAACTTACATGGATTTCCCACTTAAGCCCTTGATTTGGATTAATTTGCCTAAGTGAGATTAATTAAATTTTATGCAATTCTTTGGAAATTGGTTGTCCACTTAATCAAACTGGTCAAGATGTAAAGTTACTAGGTCATAACTTGATCAGAGTATAATTATAAGAATGTATCAATTGCGTATGGACCAATACCCCATTTAGGACATTGTTGACATGAAATAACACATGCATGTGTCATGTGCTTTCGACTTAGAAGAATTTAGTGGTTCAGAGTGTCAAATTAAATTTTTGTCATCTTAACTCAAAATGATTTGAGAAAAGTTAATAATCATATAAAATGCCTTGCCTCATTGAGGGATATATTATCCTAATTAGACAATTGTATACAAAAATCTTGAACCATTTATCACATTTTAGTGATTGTGCATTTGAATAAATTTCAAGTAAGATTTATAATTTCAACACAATGGTGTTAGGAATTGGATGTCTACATTTTTAACCTGTTTGAGAAGGCATGGTGAGACATTAAGTCAAAATAATATATTTTCAAAGAAAAGAGATGTAAAGAATAAGTTGGAAGGAAATGACCCATGATTCCCCTTGAGAAGACATGTGAAGATGAAAGAGAGGGATGGAATCTTGAAAAGAAAGAGAAACAATGAAATTAAGCCATGGATGAGATTAAATCTATATTGAGCTAATGATTACATTAATTGATTCTCAATGATCAAAATACAATATAATATAATGGTCCCCAAATATGGGGGCAACAGGGAATGATACAATCCAAAAAGAACACACCTACAAGAGGGTGAAAGTTGCTTGCTCAGGGAATGATCAATCTTGAGACAAGTTACATACTTTAAAATCTTCTAGAACGAGGGTAAAAGTTGCAAAGCTTAGAATTAGAAAAAATAGGTGAGCATTGCTTTAGATAAAGAAAATAATAGTGTGCCCTAGTAGAGTGGATTTGATTAGTTGATAAAATAATTTTTCCCCAGTAGGGATAATTTTGATCACTCAATTATTATGCCCTAGTAGGGCTGATTTGATTCAGTGATTGGTCTAAATGTTGTGCCCCATTAAGGAAAATTGGTAAGCATAGTTCAAGGATATAACCTATGTCATAGATTAAATATGATTGGGTGCAAACTTAGATGTGATGGTATAAGGACTTAAGAAGCCATAAATAACTAGGCATATAAGGATGCAGAAAGTGATAAAAGAGATAAATAGAAGAATAAAAGTGGCTGAGCTGACCCAAGATATGTCATGTATCTAAGCATTGGTTACATAGTCTAGATGGACCTCAAGCCAATGTAGTTCATTCAGAAGTGGGAGGAAAATGGAATGAGGAATGAAGAATAGAATAAAAATGGACCACTATTTGATTAGACTCATAATGTATACCAAGAGATGCATGTCTTACATAGAGTCTTATATGTAAGCCATTGGTGTTTAGTTTCATTGGTATATTGAGAGATGATATTTAGATCTGCATTGAATTTTTTTACTTTAGATCAAAAGCACATATTGCTTACTATAGCAAAATGAAATTATGCATCATAAGTATGAGTAACCTATAATGACATGGCATTTCAATTGCGATGAGCTGGTTCAAATATTAATATTTATAACTAAGGATAATGATAAAAAATACCAAGACCAGAGTTATAACTATTTACATTTTAAGAAAAGACAAAGATAAAAATAAACATAAATGTAACCTAACTTAAAATAAAGATATGGAAAATCAATATTTTTGTAAGAACAAGAATGTATAAAAGTAAAAAAAAAAAACAACTTAATAAACAACATGAAAGCAAGATGCAAACAATCAAGATCCATGTGTACTAACAAGATGTACTTGAAAAAATAAAACAAAAGAGCAAGACAAAATAGTAACTCAAAAGACCAAAAAAACAATAATGCAAATCAACACACAAAACAAAATGGGAGAAAAATAAGAAAAAGAAGGCGTTGGCCGAGCTAACTCATTATATACGAGACAAGTGGACGCTACCTACATAGTTCCATGGATATGAGATCCAATATGAACTTTAGTCCAAATGTATTTCTCCTAAGAAATGGGATAGAAGAAGGGTGAGGAAAATAAAATATTTTTAATTTTTATAAAAGAAATAAGGAAAATAGGCTCAAAAAATGGTGAGAGAATCAAATGATTGCTCATAAAATGATGAGAGTGTGCCAACCTTAAATTACTCATAAAATGGTGAGAGCGTATGGAAATGAGGCTTATATAACCTAAATTTGAATCAATCATGGCCTATATAATCCCATTATGACCTCAACTTACAATAATTTTGCCCTACACAAGAGGTGGTGAAAATTTGATCAAGTCATAACAAGTTTACAAATAAAGGCAAACAACAAGGCAAATGATAATAGTAATAACCAAGTGATGTGATAATGAATGATAAAAAGGTGTTATTCCTAATTTTCCCATAGGCAGTTATAATTAGGAAACAACTTCATAATATTGATTTACTTAAAGGCAGTTATAATCAACAATACCAATTAAAATATTGACTTGCCCATAGACAGTTATAATCAACAACACCAGATAAAATGTTAATAAAAGATAAATTACTAGATTGACTATCACACTACTTTCATAGATTTCCATTTAAACATAGAATTCAAAAATTATTGAAAATGAATTAGAATACCCACATAGAAAGTGTAGAAAGAACCAAAGGAACCAAGATCAAAAAGGTCTATGTAGGATGGCTAAAAATAGGTTTTGGTTAATAGTAAATACAGGGTATAATAAAATGGTATAAAGCATGACATAAATAAAAATGATAGGGTAACACTTGGCTGTAATGGCAAAAGGGTTGTCCCCAAGCAACAATTACTCACCAAATGGTGAGAACATGGGATTAGTTTGAACGTTCAAATTTAAAAATTGTTCGCAAAATGGTGAGAGTATGGGTGAGGTGATCAAGTTAACCTCAATAAAAATTGAGCACTACTTACATAGTCCTGAAGGACCTCGAGTCAATGTAGTTCAAATAGACATGATAAATGGAACACAATGGTACAGTATGCCTAAAATGAAATAGTTTATAGGGTTTCCCCTAAGTAAATGAAAAATGGTTTTATTTCTCCTGTTGATGTGGAGATGCACGTCCTAGTCAACATATGAGATAACCAAAATAATCAATTATAAAAATTACTAGCCAACACCTCATTTGAATAACTATTTTGTCAAGAACTTGTTGCATTTTTAGAATTTAAAAATGTTGATGTGATCATCATTGGTTATTGATTCTACTTCCTTCAAATATCGAGACAAGATACCCTCATAACCTTTATATAGGAAAATACAACTAGGGATGGCAAATAATGTTAGGCACATGATAAATGGAATAATTTGGTAATGAAATTGTGGATGATAATGAAATGTATAATGGTTGAGTAACAACTGGATATAAGGACTTACAAGCACACACAATGTTGTTGATATCATATTTCACATAATTTTGGTTATGGTGGGGCCAAAGAATTCTGAATATGCTCTTTATAGGATCACCAAAATTTTCTTTTATTTAGGCAAAAGAGTAGCTACCATCTGATTATACTATAGATTGGAAGTTATAATGATTTGTTTTTTGATGATGTCTTCATCAAGCAGTGAAGAACTATTATGCTCAACTATTGGCACCTCGATGAGGTTTTCACCAATGAAATTATCTTGAGTATCCCTTAGCACCTCTGAAAAGTTTTACCTAAGGGATGTTAACATTTGACTTTGATTGTCTTCTAGTGCCTTCAAAAAGGTTTCACTAAAAGATGCTGAGTTTTAACTTTGATTATCCCCTAGCACCTCTGAAAAGGTTTCACTAGGAGATTGTTCTTCTTCTGCATGAATGTGTTCTTGGTCCCCCTAATATACCATACCTAATATGTCACCATGGATGAAACTAAATGAAGTGTGATATTTTCGGTTCCAATTAAAACTTATGGGAGGTGAAATGTCAATATAATGGCCATGTTGGGTGGTGGTGATGGAATGATGAAAGGCATCATAATCCTTGTAGAAAATACTAGTAAGCCTTGCGTCAGTGTTGAAGTAATCATCCTCAAAAATTGTAGAAGAATCACACATATATTTAAATTGATCCATAAGGTAAGTGTAACCAATGTTGTAATAACCATGACTATATTATGATTCTAAAGCTAATTTTGAGTCAAAGGACTCTAAATCTACTGTTGAGAGTAATAGTGATTCTAATTTTGATGCTAAATATGATGTTAGCTCAAAAATAGAACCTAAATCTAATTTTGATTCTTCATCTAATGTGGATGTTTCTATAATAATTTTTTGTTGAATGCTTGGTGTGGGACAAGTAATGGCCTATGATGGAATAATTGGCTTTGTAAAAATTGATTCATTTAGGAAAGGTTCAACATAGATTGGCTCATCTAGGTAAATCCACTCAAAGGTAGGGAACTGCTCAAGGGATGACTCGATAAAAACTATAATGTCAAAGTGAGACTCCTCAATGAGAGGAAAAAGATCAAGAGACAACTTTGCATAGATTGGGATGTCAAAGGGGTGAGGCTCTTTAAAAATAGGACAATGGTCAAGGTAATGATTTTCCCAAAGGTGGTTATAATAATTAAGAAGTGACTTCACAAATAATAACTCATCTGAGTGAGATTCCTTGATAGCAAATAAAGTATCAATGGGTGATTCATCACAGGTTGACTTGTCACAAGTGGGTGTTTCAATAATAACATCATGATCTTGGTTTAGAATTGGTTGTAAAATATTAAATTAGAACACATTTTTATCTTCATAAGATGGTTATCGAAGAGGTAATGGTTGATTTTGAGGCTCAAAGATTAGCACAGGATCAGAGCGAACAATGATTCATGGTTTAATAATAGGCTCTCTAAAAATATGACTCTTGAAGAAGGAATCAATAATGACTGGTTCATCAAATGGACATTCCTCAATAATAGGTTCAATAAATATAGGTGATGGGCCTATAATGGTAATGACTAGTCATTATGGATCTTCGTTGCTCATGTAAGCCAAAGGAGGAGGACTCAATATTTTGAGCATTTCAAAGTTTTGTTACTCACATAAGCTGAAAGAGAAGGATATCCTAAAATGGTAATCTTCAAGTGTTATAGAACTTGGTTATTCATGCAAGCTAAAAGAGAAGGATAACCTAGAATGGTAAATTTTAAGCATTATATAGCTTGGTTACTCACACAAGCTAAAAGAGAAGGATAACCTAGAATGGTAACCTTTGAGCATTATGGAGATTGATCACTCTCACAAGTTAAAAGAGAAGGACAAGCTAGAATGGTAACATTTGAGCCTTACAGAGCTTGATCACTCATAGAAGCTGAAAGAAAAGGATAAAATTGAATGATAACCTTTGAGTGTTGTGGATCTTGATTCCTCACACAAGCTGAAAGAGAAGGATGGGGATGATGTATAAAAATAGGCATGGATTGGATTGGTGTTCAAAGATTAGGCCCAAAAAGGGTGACATCTTCAAAGACAACGAAATGATCATGCCCATCATAAAAGTGATCTTCCTCATAATTAGGGTCATAAAAGACCCCACTACAAGTATACCTTTGCATCATGTCTATAAGATTGTTCTCTACATTTGCTAAGATTTATAAAAAAAATTTCAACCATTTAACAAAGTGCATTTTTATTTTTTCCAAACAAGTAACAAGGTAAAAAGAGATTAAAATAAAAAGAATTGGCATAGTACCGCATAATTAGAATAAATGGTTATGAAATTACTCAACTTTGGTTAGTTGAAATCATCAAATTGGAAGAGGGTACAACAACTCTAAAACTTGAAGTGAAAGAAGCACAATAAACGTAGGCTTAAAGATACATCAATGGCATAAAATCTAGGTACAACACCAATGAGTTGTGACTAGAAAATTAGAAGAATGGCTTTTTGATGAGGAAGGTAACAATACAAACTAAGAAACTCAAGATGTGAAAACACACAAGAACTCATAAGTATAAAACTCAAACCAAATGGGCCAGACAATGCCACCATATGGTAATAGGAAGTATAATTATTTTAGAACTTAGAGCGTGAGCAATGTGAAAGATAATCTAAGTTCACAATGATCAAAATGATGATAATGAGTTTATATAATGGCCTTCAACCCAAATGGAAAATTGTACCCAAGTTAATTCAAACAAAGTGAAAATGGTGAACCAATTAACACCTTGGCCTAGAACTTAGAAAGGTGATATTCTAAATTTGAATTAAAAATGAAGGAATTGGAAATTTTTACAAAATGGTTTATACTCAAATGGGAAGCATAACAATGCTATTTAGATAAATATAAACATAATGTTTCAAATGAGGATTTGAATAAGGCAAAAGGTGATTTTGATTTGGTCAATGTAACTCCTCCTTGTTCAAATAAAATGGTGGATAACAAATGTGTTTGGCTGACATGTTTTGATTTTAAAACAAGTTTTAGACTAAATAATGACCAATTAATGGAAAAAGATAAAATACAACCAAGTATAATGTCCAAATCCCTAAAATCGACAAGGTTGCTTCATATCACTGAATTCCATCTTTATACATGTTGTTGGGAGGATTTTAAGTGTTAATCTAAAAATAAAAGTTCATGAATTAGAAGGGTTTTCATTCCCCTCCTCCTAAGAGATTATACAGTGACATGGAACTTTAAGCTATTAACCTTGCATCAAAAATATGTCCACGACAAGTGGTTTTCTAAAACTAAAATTTTAAATATCTAGATGGTCCCAAGTGTGGTTAACACTAGAGATGCCTCATGTCAATTAAGTTTATACTAGCTAACTTACTATGCAAGGGTCTATTACTTTACATAGTGATTTCATTCATGTACTTCTTATTGAAATCCCTTGGTTAGCCAGACTTGACTTAGGTCTTCATTATTATTAGAGAGGCTAGCCACTCAGCCCCTTAGTAATCATAGTATACATACCTTTATTTATATACCCCATCATGAAGCGGGGTTGGTATGATGTTGGGAGATGAATTCCCAGGTTAAATGAACCCTAAAGAACTTGTTAAGAGGCTATGAACTCTCGTTCATAAGCCAAGTTGCATAAAAATGAAAGATGAAGTGAAAAGACTTTAAAAGTTATGTTTAGATCGCCCAAACCATATAGATTTGGGGAGAGCCTTAACAATGTTATTTTCATGCCTTAGATAAGGCATAATTTTAAAGGAAAGATCACTTTTTGTCACCTGAGTTCCCTAAAGGGGATGGGGGAGATCATACACACATCCTTAATTTTACAAAAAATAAACAAGAATAAAAGATCTAGCATAAAATAAATAATTGTTTACTTTAGTGTACCAAATTGAAGTGTTTGTGAAATTTTTGGCCCCTCTACCTTAATTAAAAATATGTAAAACTTTCGATAAAATAATCAAACATTAAACACCTAGATTACTTTTAAGCACCAAATGAAACTTTTCAAGAGTTAAACATGTTCAAATTTAGCACTTTTTCAAGCATGTGACCTTTTTAGAGGGTTTATGTCTACGTTGAAGCACAATTATCAATGAGAAAAGCAAGATTTGAAATTTGCTCTCAGGTTTCTCTATTTTTGTTATATAGAGATTGACATCGGTCCACAATGATTGATGTTGATTACAATAAAATTGATGCCAGTTATAACAAAATCGATGCCGTTCGACATAAAATTGATGCTAGTTACCTATGAACTTGTAGGAAAAACAAGTTTTTAAAAAACATTTGTTATCCCAAATAAGTATAAAAACTTTAGAAAACTCTAGATCCTACAACAAAATGATTAGATAGAGAGCATGCAAGTTATTAAATCACAAATAAAAACCTACAACTCTTAAGAAAACTCAAAAAATATGTTTTTCTACCATGTTTTACCCTATATAGGGACTAATGCTAGTTAGGGTAAATTGATGCTAATCACTATGTAAACTAGTGTTAACAAAACCATAAAAACATTGGAAAAATAATGATAAAACTTGATTTTTAGAGATGTTAAAGCTTTTTTTAGCAAATCTAAGAATCCCAAATTAGTCTCCTTGCTTATATGGGATGCACTATCCCATTGGGCATGCCAAGATGTAGAGATGGAATCCAAAGTGAATTAGATCAAATATTAGTCAATAAAACTCAATAAATACATAAAAAACATAACTAACTATGCCAACTCCTTCAACAAGGTTTGAAAATGAAAAAGAATCACTGTTGAAAGAAAGCATATACGACAAACCTTCCCAAGAGCATCCCACCTCCAAATGCGACTCAAAACATGATTTTCCCCTTCATTTAGTGCTCAAGTCTTTGTCAATGATGAGTGGTTTTCTCTTCCATCATCTCAAGTGCACCAATGAAACTAGGCTCATGATATTGATCAATGTTATGCCTATAATGAAGATATCCTATTGCAAATTAAGCATAATAACACCACACAATTTTTTTTGAAGAGAATTCTACATTAAACCAAAGGAGCTTAAAAATGGTGGTCTTGGCCTTCTTATTTATAGTTTAATGGATATGATCAGAATCAACCATGACCCCATGAATTAATTCAATTTTGGAGTCTCAAATCATAAATATCCCCGTTAATATTTGTAATAAAGGGGCATTAAAGAGGTATGGGAGGCCTTAAACTTGATATTTGTTCCATTTATGGCTTATAGATGCCACCCCACTAATGATGTCATCAACTGATGTAGATATTAGGAATCAATTTCTAATTAAGAAAATTTCAATAACTTTCATGGATTTTCCACTTAAGACCTTTATTTGGATTACCTAAGTGAGATTAATTAAATTTTATGTATTCTTTGGAAATTGGTTGTCCACTTAATCAAACTGGTCAAAATGTCAAGTTATTGGACCATAATTTGATTGGAGTATTATTAGAATAAGGTATCAATTGCATATGAACCAATACCCCATTTAGGGCATTGTCGCCATGAAATAACACATGCACGTATCGTATGCTTCTGAATTAGAAGAATTTAGTGGTTTAGAGTGTCAAATTATATTTTTGTCATTTTGACTCAAAATGATTTTAGAAAAGTTAATAATCACATAAAATGCATTACCCCATTCAGGGATACATTATCCTAAATCAACACTTATATATGATAAGCTCAAACCATTTAGTACATTTTAGAGATTATGTGTTTAAATGAATTTCAAGTAAGATTGATAATTTCAACACAATGGTGTTATGAATTAGATGTCTATAGATAGTGTTTACACTTGTGAATCTCTTTAATTTCAAATCATCACTATGAGAAAGTTAATATAATGGTTACACAAGAAAACCAAATATTTTAGTTTAAAAATTAAATCATGGGAAAATAATAACAAAAACACAAATAATACATAGTATGCTAGTGTTAATCATGTATTTTCATTTTAATCTAGTATTTGGGTGCCTAAAAAGATTGTATATCAAGATTGGAAGACAAAACATAATACATCTACAACTAGTGATTCAAAAAATGAATAAAAGGCTAACAAAAGTTCAAGTGAGATGCAAAGATAATGTTAGTGTAGGAATTTATTTTTCATTTATTTTTTATTTAAGTTATTCTTACACATGTGGTTTAGCTTGCTTAGGTGTCATTTTTCATAGGGAGTTACTTGACCATCATTTTTAGCTAGTTGGTAGGAGTTAATCCTTGACCAACTATTCTGGGTATGGGAGTTACATGCCTATTCTAAGCTCTTTACCACTATTCTATGGGTGGTTACTTTGAATCTCTTCTATTCGTACTCCTTTTGTAAAGCTAAATACATGGAATATTTGCATAGTTTTTACTCTTGATTTCTCTTTCACAAATACTTGTTCATTCACCCTTATTTATTTCTTCAAACTATTGTACATTCGGTATTCTATCTTCGATCTTGGTAGAATCTTTGATATGGTATCAGAGTGCTGAGTTTGGTAAAACACTTGTTTAGTTTTGTGTATTGTTTGAGTTATGAAAATTTGATTTTATTATGAGATGATGCTTGGGTAAGTGTACAAAATTGGGGGACAAAAAAGGGCCTACCTGTGGACATGACTTTTTTGAAATTTCATAATTTGAACTTCTATAGATAATTGGAGATGGCTACACTCAAAATTTGAAGATGGTATAAAAACATGAATTGTAAAATTTCAAGTCTAGTTTCCAAAAAAATATTTTTTTTGAAAAATGATTAAGTATAAATAGGTCAAACATATAAAATTTGAAGAGGACCTCCTATTTTTTAAATAAAACATAGTAGATAGATGGCTGTCTAGCCCACTATTTTTTTAGCATCATTAAATATTGTTTGAAAACCTTTGGTGAATATTTGGATAATATCTTATAGTGTGTTATGATTTTTTTAAAATATTTTTTCAATGAATATATATTTTTATTAATTTTGAAATTAAGTAGATCCTAAAAATTGACAAAAAAATGGATAGCCAACCATGCGACCCACCCTAACTAGCTCAAAAAAATAAAAATTGATTTTTTAAAAAGGTGTGTAGAATTAGGCCTAGTTTGTTACCACATAATTTATTTTGCAGTTGGATAAATGATTTTTTTTTACATAAACATGAATAGGCATGTATAGGTGCAGCATATAGTGGCCTAAAAAAGGTTTAGTTAGAAATAAATATAGTTTGAACCCTTAGAATAGCCCAAAAATTATAAAAATCATATATTTAGAAAGAGGATTGAATGCTCATCATGATGGTAATAATTTTTTGAATTTTGATGTTGAAATCCATAGCGTATTTGGAAATTTAAGTTGAAATTTGTTATTTTTTATGAAAACTCTCAATCTCGGCTTAGTTTTTAATTCAAATTCAAGTAATGTATATGCACTATATAATGTGTACATGCTATATAATGTGTATGAACTATATAACATGTACATGATATATAATGCATACATATTAAATAATGTATTGTATAACACATACACATTATATAATGCATACATGTTGTTTTGTAATAAGACCAAAACCATGTCTAGAAACATGTGGGAGTTACACATGAAGACAACTTTAGCTAGAATTTTATTTTAGTAAATATAATAAATCATGGTTACTTAACATATGATAGAGTTGGTCTCACAATTGCTCACCTTATGATTTGGAAAATAGTTTTTGAAAACCCAATCTGGTCAGTACTTAGGAATTTTAGGGTCTAAGTATTAAACCTAGGGATTTCAAGACATAATTTTTGCAATTGATGTTCATTTTTGGTAAACATATAATCATTTTAAAGGTTTTTGTGCCTTCTACATTTATAGGAGTCTTAGGTTTATCAAAATTAAAATTTTCAAACCACACACTTTGACATTGATGCAAAGTGGTGTGATTGAAATATTATAGGTCACATTGATGACTTGCACACATCAAATGACCACATTGTGTTAATTTCACTTGTTCACAATATTTAACACCTATGAAAAAATATGGGCCTATTAGAAATGATGTAATTCACAATTGAAAATATGCCAAAAAAGATAATCAAGTAAAACCACCATAGCACCAAAATTGGGTAGTAAATACATGAGGATCACGAAGCTATGCAGTTTCCTAAAACCAATCAATTATTTTCCATATGAGGACATTTTATGATTTGAATAATTACATTAAAGGCCTTATATTTATATGTCTATTGATTGAGTCATCATACCAAAGAGTGGAAAATAATTTTCAAATGATTATAATAAGGAGTTTAAGATTAGAAAGTGGTGCTTAATTCATAACTTCAAAATTCAATCCAATGAAGAGTGTCACACTATGAGCTCTTTATTTGCACATCTCAAGAAGTGGGTACACATTATCTAGCATTATAAAAAGGTAATTAGATAATATATTATGAACCCAATGATATGGTTGGTACTAAAAATATATCTTCTTCCCATAACAAGAAATTATATGAATAAAAAATATCATTTCATTAATAAATGTAGATCAATGGTGAGCCAATACACTTCATCATTTCCAATAGAAGTTAAAAAAATTTAATTTCTCCTAAAGCATATTTTCAAAAATTTAACTTTAAATTTATACATCATCCATAACCATATGCTAGTGTATGGTCTAGTGTAGGCCTTAAATCAAACTTTATAAAGATGCAATCCTTTGTGACATCTCATCATTAGAGGTGTGTGATGTTTTACATGTGGTCAACCATGTATTTACCATTTCCATGTAGTCTATAAAGTTAATCCTTGAAATGTTGTGATAGATTGTCATGATGTAAAATACCATATAAGATTTCAGTAATTAGTGCCATAAAGTGCAATAATATTATCAGTTCTAATAATAAGTATACTCTTAATGGTAATAAGTAAAATTTAATAACATCATTATGTCACCATATCATAATTTGGTTTATACAACAATAAAAAATACAAAATAATTGAACCATAAAATAGATGAATACAAGGATATATTTCAGTCACCTAAATAAGTTCTTACATATTGTACACTAAACAATACTATTGAGTTGATCCCTTAACTACCTCTACTTCAAACCTTTTTATACAAAATATCATTTATAGAGAATGAATAGATCAAGTGGTAGATCCATGAAATCAAGGATAATGGACACATCATGCCCAAATCATTGCCTTGTAGAATCCCAATTATGTTTGTGCCAAAGTTGTGAATAAATTAAAAAAATCTTAACAAGATTAAAGTGAATAAATATTATCCTCATTTAAATATTAAGGCATTTTTATACCATATCCATGGTGTATAAGTCTTTTTGAAGATTGATGTTAAGTTTGGGTATCATCATATTCATGCTAAACCTCTAAACATTTGGAATATAGTCTTAAAAACAAAGGAAGGATTGATTCAATAATCGGTTATGCCTTTTAGGTTAACTCATATAATGAATTCATTCATTTCAAGATGTCGAATGACATCCTCATGAACTTTACCTATGTCATTAGGGGTAATTAGGGATGAGTACGAAGTGATCAAGGATGAGGGGGGGATGATGAACAAGTGAAATTAACATAATGTGGTTGTTTGATGTGTGCAAGTCATCAATATGACCTACACTACCCCAATCACACCACTTTGGATCAAGTTCAAGTGAGTAATTTTCAAACTTTAATTTTGACAAACCTATGCCTCTTATAAATGCCAAGAATTAATCTAGAAGGCAAAAAAACCTAGAAAATGACTATATGTTTACTAAAAATGGATATCAATTACAAAAGTTATGTACTAAAATCCTTAGATTTAATACATAAACCCTAAAAATTCCTAAGTACTGTCTAGATTAGATTTAAAAAAAACTATTTTCCACACCGTAACATGTGCAGATGTGAGACCAAGTCTATCAAATATTAAGTAACCCTAATTTCTTATATTTACTAAAATAAATTTAAAGTATGAGAAAATAAATGTAAAATTATACTTTACAATCTTTTTATTTATTAACATGATTGCATTACCTAAAATGTCCATAGAATTATCCCCCAACTCCATATACTTACCCACTTCTTTTTGACTTAAGTGGGGTTTCCCCAATATGCTGGTGAACTTGGCATTACCTAGGGATGTTTTTTAAGCTTATGTTGTGATAGATTTTTATGGCTATATGTAAGGAAAAATATAATTGATCTACAAATTAATCCTAGTTTAGAGAAGATAAACCATGCTTACACTTTCACTTTTTGGTATATTTAGACAATCGGGGTCATGACCAAGATGGATCTGCTAGAGCTAACCAAGGGGTCTCTTATCATAATAACATTAGGAGAGATGGTTTCAAAGCCTTTAGTCAATAAAAACCATGTGATAACCCTAACTAGGTCTTATGTTTTCTATTAATCAAAAATTAAATGCAAAGTAAAGTAAAATATAACCTAGTTCTCACCAAAGCTTGTGGCATAAAATGGGGGTAATAAACATATATAGAATATATATACTTAAGGTAACGTATAAGAAATATTAATTAATGGGAGAGAAACATATATAGTAACATATGCAAATCTATCTTCTTTAAACAAAGGTGGAACACATTTAGGAATACTTACCTTTAAAGATGAACCCGTCGAGTCTCAATCTCTCCCTTAACCAAGGTAATTCACAAGAAATTATTGTGGTATGCACAAATAATAAGGATAAGTTAGCTTTAAGCTAAAAAACTTCTCTATGTATCCAAAATAATTCTCCATAAGATAAGATTTGTGTCTCCAAGTGTAGTATTAAAACCCTAAGCAATGCTCCTCAAGTAGAATGGTAGATAAAAAGATGTACAATATGATGTTCTTCTTCTTCTCTTCCTAAAAAATGGTGAAAATAATGTGTATATATAGTTGAATGTGACCCTAATCCTTTATGAAAATTTAGATGATATTGTCATCCCAATTTAACCTTATATCATTAATTGATAAAAATAAGTTAGTTCTTAGTTTGGTTCAGCAGAGGCTGACCTAGAATCATAACATGCTAATATTAATTTCGATATAGGGTGAGCCTAGGATGATATTGTTCGATAAATGTCAAAAAGAGTTTTTACCTTAGGTAGGGGCTAAATAAGGTGGTTAATTTCTTGGAGGACTATGTAGGGTAGGTGTCAAAGCTTAGGAAAGTGTAAATAAGAAGGGTTTTATTGATTTTAAGGTGTCAAAGCATGAGAGAAAGAATCAGTAATTGATAAATTTTGAAAATATTATGGGTATACATACACCCTATTTTAAGCTCATCATGTGTCACTCAGGTGTAAAATGGTATGTTACTTTGAGATAAGAACATCTCAACACACAATTTTGAAGCTAAATAAATTGTAGTATTTTAAAACATAAAATAACTAAAAGTAAATGGCTGAAATGAAATAAATAAAGATAAAAGTAATGTATGTGTACTTTGACATACCTTTATTGCTGAATGGTTGTCTTTTATGTTTGTAGTTTTTATTGTGAAAGGTGCAAAGATTGCTTTGGACAAAACCAATGATACAAAGTTAAAGAGATAAACAAACAAACATAGGAAAGCCAAGATAGCTGAAACATGTAGGCATGACATACTTAGAAATTTGGTAATCTAGGGTGATAAATGTTAAGTTAAGAACAAATAACCAAGCCAAAAATTAGAGTAAATTAGGTAATTAAAAATCCAAGGCTACTAAATGACCAAAAAAATCAAACAAGTAAATCTTAAGTAAGAAAGGTAAACAAACCAAGTCAAACTAATGATACAAGTAAAAATGGTAATCAAACATCAATATGAAAGTAGTAACAATCCTTACTTAAATAAAAATGGTCAAGTAAAGGTAAAACAACATTAATGAGTGAGCAGTAATAATCCTTACTCAATCATCAGTGGAAAAAGAACACATAAGGGAAAATAACATTTGTGAGTGAGAAGTAACAATCCAAACTAATAAGGCAATTCAACTATGGACAAGGACCATTCTAAGCACTAGGAGCAAGGGGAGGAGGATGTTAATAAATATATTGGTAATGAGATCCTGGGGAGTGTAGACACCTAAATTTGGCCATCGATAACCTCCAACTAGGCTTTTGACCAATTTCTACCAAAAATGCACAATTTGGCCTAAAAACACTAAAACATGCTAAATGATGTGAAACTAACATATTCAAGTGCCAATTTTGGCTACGGTATCCATAAATAAGGCAATGAAATTTATGGACCAACTAACTATGATCAAATAATTCTGAGTTAAAATAACAAATTTGCACTTGGGTGCTTTGGATTGCTCTTTCCTATTAAATCTATTACACAAGATGCGTGCCTTTATTATTTGTTGTTGGTAACATCCTAAATCTGAATATAGATCCAATGCATTTGACATGGACTTCTAATTTCATTCCAATCAAATTTGGGACCAACAATAAGGCATTCTGATCATTTGAGTAATTTGTGCACAAAGTGCTTAAACATGCCTAAGAGATAATTAACCCAAATCAAAGCCTAATCAAGGATTCCATGGAAACTTTTTGAATACTAATTTTTGGAAATGAATATTGACTATCTACATCATCAAGTGACCTCATTTCTTGGGAAGACATCCCTAAGCCATAAATGCCACAAATATTAGGATTCATGCCCTCTGTACCTCATTAATGCCTTCCATGATGCCCTCCATGCCTCTTAATTTCCACTTCTTCCAATGTCATGATGAGGATAATTATAAAGTTAATTTCAAAAATTGAATTAATCCTTAACCACACATCTCAATCTCAGGGTGGATGGTTTAGGTTGATTCTAGACATTCTAAAAAATCTATAAATAGAGAGGCCATGAACATAATTTCTAAGCTATTTTTGGTGCAAAGTTATTATGCTCAAATATATTTAAAAGACTTCATTATGCAAATTTATAATGCATAAATAGTTCCAAAATGTTCAATAAACTAGTGTTACCATGCCAAATTGATTCCAAGCTAAAGCTAAAGGTGCCAAGGAGAGATGGAGGTAGCCAAGCTTCCATCACCAAGGACTTCATGAACACAAGCTGAGCAAGCCACCACTACAAAGGAATTTGGAGCATCCAAGGAAGGTGAAGGAATTATTGTGTTTTCATTCCTTTTTTTTAGTTGTGTTTTTTATTTAATTTTGTTAACTAAGCTCTCCTTAGTGTCTAGGCCTAAATATGTTCTTCCATTAGTGTGTTTATTTCATTTTGGAACTAACACCATACTAACCATCCTCTCTTGAGTCAAATTCTTAGATCACATAATGGCACATTAGGTGAGACTAGACACATCTCACACCTGAAGAATATCATTTTGAAACTCTAAAATATTTATTTGAGCCTTTAAAATTCTTGAAAATTGAATTTCTAACTTTATTTTGCCATTTTTGGTTACCACAATTTTACACAGTAACTGACATCGACAAGTAAGACTAACATCAGTTACATGGATTAACCGATGTCAATTAGCAAAACTGACATCAGTTAGATTTTGGTTAGCCAAGGTAACCATCGTTGGTTGTAATAACCAATATCAATCACTGTGTTTTTCCAAAAAACATAGACCTGAGAGCTAATTTTCCAAAGTTTATTGTTTCAAGTTAAAAAGAGCTTCAAAGCTAAAAGACATGCTAACATTTTTGTTGTAGGACCAAGCTTGATATTTTTTAAAAACATGTTTAAATCACCTTTGCATGCTTAAAAAATCAATTAGGAACCTTGTTTTGGTGTTTAACAAAGGACTTAGATGTTTTGGTGAATGTTTTCAAAGTTTACAACTAAGACCAAGGAGTCAAATGAACACCACCAAATCTTTCATTTTGGGTTTAAAATTAAACACACTTGTCAATTATTGTTTGCAATAGTTGTTTAATCAATCTTTATTTGGAAAAAAGAGGAATGTTATGTGTATGTTCTTCCATTTATCCCCTATAGGGAACCCTTGGAATCAAAAGTGCCATTCCTATTGCAAGTAGCCTAATCCAAGGCTTAGAAAGAAAGTCATCAAAACACTCCCCAAAAACATGTCAAAGTTTTGGTGACCTTGAAAGTGACCCTAAAGTCTTTCTACTTTCATGCTTTCTTTATTTTTTATGTATCTTGGCTTGCAAGGGGTATTTCATCACCTCCCACAAGTTCTTTAGGGAAGCTTTGACCTGGGGTTTCATCTCCTAGTATTGACTTCATTTGGCTCCTTTGGAGTTTCACATGGGATGTAGTGGCACTTTAGACATCACACTACATTAAGTGAATAGCATGATGTAGTGGTTGAAAAAAGGACTAGACCTTTTTGCAACAAGCCAAGTGATACGGTTCCAAAATCCATGTTTTTTTTTTGTATTGTTTGGCATGAAAGTCATTGTGCAATTGATTCCCTTAGATCATTTGAAAACTTGTTAGATCTTAGACAAATCCCCACTTGTCATGGAAGTATTGTTGGCGCAAGGTGTGCCTCAAGGTCTATGTCATAGTACTATCATTTGAGAGAAGTGAGGGGGGTGGTGGTAAAAACCCTACTATATAATGTGCATTTACTTTTGGATGAACACATAAAATCTTCTCAAATGATGTATATTGATGGATTACAACAATACCAAACAACCTTGTTAGTTTAGGATCTAAGAATGGTTGATTAGTTGGTCTTATCCTAGATTAAAGTCTTGTTTGGAGTCAAAACTTGGTGTAAACAAACAATCCAAACCAAACACATAGTCCAACTTTTTCTTTGAACAAAGAGGTGTTATGCTGCCTGCATGAGATCATCGATTTGCCTTGTTCAAAATTTCATCAAAATCTTGAGAGTAATATCATCCAATTTGGCAAAGTTATGCTACCCAATTGAGTTTAGACCTTTACTAAAGTTGTTTAAAGTCCTTCACTTATAAACTAAATTCAGAATTGCACCTTTATAAGTTCATAAAGTTGATGTGTTAAGTGGGTTCGTCATTTGCAATAAACTGGAGGGAACTTAGGTTTAATTTCCAATTTGGGTTGAAGTCTATTTAAGACTCATAATCATTATAAACATTTGATAGAATTAAACCATTTTGTGCTAAACACTTACACTTTAAGTCTATGCACCACAACATTTTGAGTCAAGAAAGGTAGTGTTATGTTGTCAAAATTATAGGAGAGCATCTTTCCTTTAGAGAGTTTTTGAGACAAACCTTTTTATTACACCTTTTTGGGTAGTATAGCTTTGTTACATTGCCCAAAACATTTTAAATATTGTTTCATAGACCTTTTTGCATAGGGTTCAAATTTGTTCCTACATTTTTAGACCAATCTAAGTGTACTTTTATGATCTTTTGTCTAAAATAGTTATATTGTTCACTTTTGTCTAGCTTATTTATCAAAATAACCCAATTTTATACCATTTTTTATGAAAAAATAAACTATTACTAAAGTGCCTTTTATTTCATACCTTATATCTAGTTGATCAAATTCATGTCCAAGAATTAAATACCTAGTGTTTGTTAGAAGTGTTCCAAATCCATTAGATTAAATCTTTCATCTATTTTCAAAGTTCATCTTTTGACACCATTTGGCCAAGAGTCCTAACACATGCCTTGTTTGAGCTTAGCTTTTGACATCACATTTGGCTAAAAGACCTAGCAAATTTTAAATTCATAGATTAGACTGATTTAAAACACTTTGACCTTAGAGTTTGGAATTTTTATTTTTAGGACAATTTACTTACTTATATTTGTGTGAATAGTGAAACATTAGATACTTCACGCTAACTTGTTTCCTCACAAAACTTTGCATAAACCTTTTGATAAATCTAGACCAAGTTGGGACATCATCTATTTTAGACATTGTCCTTTTTAGAGTTTGTAGAACTCTTTGACCTTTAATTGCAAAAACATTGACTATGAATCCCAACATGTATTCCTACACTCGTAGTGGAATCATGTACAATCTAGGTATTAGTAATGTGGTTGTGCAAGAAGAAATGGTGCAAAATCCCTATGCAGATAATATTGCTTATGCGATGGATTCTTATCCCTCTTATAATACTCAATTAGGGGTACAAAGACAAGATCCATTGGCCAACTATCTAGTTAACACACCACCTTATTTAGAATAGGACCAAGAGAAAACCACAAAATACTTAGCTATAATAAATGTAGTGGATAAGCCAGTACTTCAACAATCATATTCTACTAATACAACTTCCACATATTATCCATTTTTGTTTGAGTGACATTTGTTAGAGAACAAAGATGAAATTTCGGTTAGAGCCATATAGGTAGGGGTTAAGTTTCTAGTAGACTTCCCCCATGAAAATTTACCAAGTCTAGTAAGAGTGGCCCACAATATCATTTACGATCAATAAGCTTCTTCCAGCAATCCTATGGCTCTAGTCCAAACAATGTACCAAGATTCTAATATATCTGATTGAGGCAAAAACATCATGGAAGATAACTTTAACCAAATGTAGATAGCATATCAAACATATCTAAATCTAGCACATGATTTTAATCAAATGAACATGGTAATTAAGCCTCTCATTGACCTAGTTCCCAACAGGAGTGTTGATAGATATAACGAGACAAGAGAATCCAAATTCTGACCCATTCATACAAACCATTTCAATAGATAAATTGATGCATATTCTCATTATTGAAGAAGTATCTTTAGCCTCTAGACTGAATAGTGAGCTAAACATTGTAGATAATGTGAAAACAACATCTAGTATTGATCAAAGTGGTACTACAGTGCAAAAAACTAGCCAACAATATATACCTATAGTTAATCATATGAATAGTTCATCATACCAAGGAGTGGGATTTTCTACACCCCAACCTCAACCAACTACTTCCTCAAATGTACAACCTATGAGATTAGGTAATAAAACAATGACCAATATCATGCCTCAATGATAGAATGTGATGAATCTTACTCTTCCTCAATAAGTAACGAGTAGTATTCCACACCAACAGGCACAATCTAGTATATTAATGCAACATAGGATAAATACATTGCCACCTCAATCAGGGGCAACAAATGATCCACCTCACTGGGTAACGATGAACATACCTCTTTAGTCACAAACTAATATGCCAATCCAAAACCAAGAAATGACTAGTCAACAATGTGCAAATATCAGTCAATGATAGATGTTGAATCTTCAACCCAATTTCACTTCTTCACAAGGATTCATACAACAAGGAGGTTTCCATATTTCTCAAATACCTACTAGAAAACCGTTGGTTAAAAATGTGCCACAAATCTAGAGATAAGGTCTTGGTCCATAATTTCCCACTCAACAGTAAGGTTTGATTAGTTAGCAACATTTCCCTTTTCAACCATAATAGACAATATATTTATATCCCTCCATCCCAACCAAAAAATCCTCCAAGTCAAACATTTATCGCCAACCCAAACTAGAATATCACACAACCAAGTGTATAATTTCAAGTACATCCCAATCCATGTATACGTATTCTTGGTCCATTCCCCAACTAAACCAATATACCCCAACATGTATCTCCATCATACCTTGGTCAAAGTGTCCCACTTGTGACCTCCCAACCATCTACCCAAACCAATTTCTCCCTCAAATCAATATCCCTTCTAGTTTCCTCTCCCAAGAATTATAACAGGTGAAGGATGCAATTACTACAATTCAAGTTGGTAAACAAACTAAAAATTTAAAATTAGATGATGTATGTTCCTATCCATTCAACATGAATTATTTTTAGATACCATTTCCTCCAGGATACAAACCACCAAAATTTGATAAGTACAAAGGGAAAGGTGACCCTAAGGCTCATTTGATTGAATTCTTCATCGCATGTCAACTAGTGGCATACAGTGACATATACCTTTTTCTATTGTTTCCAAGAAGCTTGGATGGACAAGCCTTGGAGTGGTTTTTGAAGTTGCCCAAAAAATTAGTAATATATTTTGATGATCTTTTTGATAAATTTGTGTAGCACTTTTCCTATAATCTCGAGCATGATATTTCATCAGTGAATTTAACGTAAGTAAAACAAAAATATTGGTGAGAGTTTTAAAAGTTATTTATAGTGATGGAGAGCTTTGGAAATCCATTTCACCCATAGTTTACCAGATAAACAATTAGCCACTATGTTTACTAAAAATTTGCATATTCAGATAGCTTACCATCTGGAACTACAATGTGTGCATACTTTCAAGGAGATCATTGATAAAGGTTTGTTGATCGAGAAGGCACTCATTAATAAAAGATTCATCAAGCTTATTTCAACTAATCAAAATTAAGGTACTAGTCTAGGAAATGCCCAACATCCCATCTAAGCACAAGCATTGCAATCGACACATGCCAATAACCATGAAAGACCAAAGCAATTCAACTACAATAAAAATGCTATGGGAATGGAGTAACTAAATCCCATCATGTGAAAATTATGCAAACATCATCTACACCACATTTTTAATTTACTCTTACCCAACAACCTCTCCAACCAATACCACAAGTGTAACAACTAAAACCTACACAACAAATACAACAACCATTACCATTGTAAACCCCTCCTCCTAGAAGAATTTAATTAAGAATATGTTGGATAATGGGGAGATAAAATTGGATAATGGTGCTTCCACTTCTAATAAAACTCTTGGGATCTATCAAAACCCATTTCCTTGACATTACAATTAACAATAGTAGAACAATCAGCAACAACAACAATGGCCAGTGTAACAGCAAAATTAATAGTATCAAAATCAAAGTCCAAAATAAAAAAATCAACAAAATCAGTATTAGAACCCATAATGATAGAACAATAGACAAAACCAAGGTCATAATGGTAACAACCAACAAACCTACCATGCAGTTGCACATGACTACAATAGGGTTGTAGGTCATACTGCAGGGGGTAGTGTTAATACCATCTTCATTAATCCTAGACCAAACACTAATCAGTTTAGACCATTTTTAAACAACAACATTTAGCCAAATTACATGGATAATCCTTCTTTGACCTAGGAATGCATAAAGGCAAACCAAAAAATTAGGACTTCCCCTTTTGGACCTTATATTAGCGTGTCTTTGCCATGTGACCACATGCAAGTGCACTAGCAATTGAGACTTGTCCTTTCTGGTCCCACACCATTCCCAACATTGGTTAGCAACAATGGTCTAGTATTTATCCTGATTGTGCAATTACAACTTAGAGGTCAAATATTACTATCCTAGGCCCACAACTATTTGCCACTTTATCTGTCATCCAACCAACCGTTCAGCCTCAGAATAATCCATTCACTACTAACCAAAACAAGAAGTTTGATATTATGGAACAAATGAAAAAAAATACCAGCACAAATTTCTATTTTAGATTTGTTGAAGATGTCAATAATCCATAAAACATATTGAATGATTTTTTGACCCAATCCATTGTTGCTAGTGACATATCCCCTGATAACTTTTAAGCTTTGGTTGGACACCTAGCTCTAATGCAATAAGTTACATTCAACCAAAGTGATATGTCTTCCCTTGGCCCACTCCATAATAATCCATTATACATCAAGGTTTATATAAGATGGCATAAAGTGAAACATGCCCTTATCAACAATGGATCCAACCTCAACATAGTGTCTTTAAAGCTCATCAAGCTTCTTGGGTACATAATGGCAGATCTCCAACTAGAAACAATAAATATGAAAGCCTATGATAATAAGGAAAGAGATTCATAAGGCACCATTAGTTTACCAGTTGTCATTGGGCCTTTGACCCATAATACACTTTTCCTTGTGCTTGATCTTGAGTTATCATACAACATGCTTCTAGGTAGGCCTTGGTTACATGAGATTTGTGCAGTCCCATCAACACTGCACCAATGTATCAAGTTTTCCCACTCAGGGATGGAAGTGAATATTATAGGAGATTTACACCTGTATGAACATTGAAAGCATTTTGAGGCCACATTTCAAAGCTATAATTATTAGCATGGTATGAATCCAAGTTCCAAATAGGATAAAGGAAAGGTTATACTTATTGATCCTTCACCAAATAATTACATAGATCCTAATACCATGGATTCCATTTCCCACATGCTACCTCTTAAAGATTATAATCATTTCACCATTTTAGATAATGGACTAGGAGAGTATGTAACCCATGATACATTTCATATTGCCAATATTTCTTAGAATATGAAAACCTTTGGGTGACCTAAAGTCATCCCACATATGTATTGGTAATAAAAGAACAAAGATAAGGGACTTGTCACATTTGTACCAACATCTAGCCTAGGACCTAACCCTCTTGAAGGGGATAAATTATGGTTATACAATGATGACCAAGCTTATTATTATAAAAATGAAAAGTATCCTATTCCTAATAGGATCATGGAGCGTCACAATTATGAAGGAAGAGACCGCAGACTAAATCAACAAGGAACCATCAAGCCAATTTCTATGCCTAATTATGAAAGACATTATGGACTTAGATTTAAACCACCTAGGGGTGACCCCACATATCTTATTCAAACTCCATCACTGACGACTAGTGATGATGATGCCAACAGTGAAGCAGAGTTTGATCATAGCCTAACCTTTGATAATCTAGCTGAAACTAAACTATTTGATAAAAATGCCATTTATACCCTTACCTTGGCCATTCATTACAACCCTTTGGCATTATATTATACCTAAATGATAGATTGAAACCAACAAGAATCTAGTCTATTAATTGATGAGTTCTAAAATGATGAGGCATTTTGTGATTTATTAGGCTTTATAGATAATTTTCCATTGGGAGATCACATATCAAGATTCTCAATCACATTGAATCCTACCACCTATTTTAGAGAGTGAGTGAACACCCTTAGCCAAAAACAAATAAGTAAAACATTGAGGTCCCAAAGTGAAAACCTCTTTGAGGTGCTTTTTGACTAGGGAAAAAGTAAAGATAAAGGCCAGCCTAGTGGTGAAACCCTATTTTAGCTGCCATTAGATGGAGGTATTCATTCTTCTTCAAATTTAGACTAGGAGACCACCACCGATGAACTTCCCTATGGATCAAAGTTTAGATTTGAGCAACAACAAGTATTTGATCAAATTCTTGAAGAATTTCTAACTATTTTTATCACATGGCTAGATCTTCCATTAGGAGACTCAAATTCATCATGCCTAGGAGAAGTTGAAGAGCAAGTCCTAATGGAGGACCCTAACATAATTCAATAGTTCATGGCATTGCCTACTATCCTAAAAGATGGTTCAACCCTTCTAGTTGAATCTACAATAGAGGTAAATATCAAGACTCCATCAGACCTAAAATGGATAAAATTAGATGCATCCCTCACTGAAGAGGAATGTGACATCTTTACAACTCTATTGGGAGAATTTGTAGATATCTCTACATCACCCTATTCTGACATGCCAAGTCTAGACCCCACTTTGGTTTTGCACCATCTTGTGGTTAATCTTGATGCCAAAATGATAAAACAAAATCTACGTAAGATGCATCCTTGCATTGTTGTGTTGGTAAAGAAAGAGTTGGAAAAACTTGTAGAAGCAGGATGTATCCGATCCATTGACTACTCATAATGGATTTCTAATATGGTACCTATTAGTAAAAATCCTGAAGGGATTAGAATTTGTACTAATTTTTGAGACATCAACAAATCTTGCTTTAAATATGATTTTCCCTTGCCTAATATTGACATGATCATCAACTCCATGATTGGTTATGAAATTCTTTCACTCATGGATGGATTTTCAGGATATAATCAGATTAGAATAACACCAAAAGACCAACATAAAACAATGTTCACCACTCCATGGGGAACATTTTATTATCAATTAATGCCATTTGGCCTTAAGAATTTTGGACCTACATATCAAAGGACCATCAATATCATATTCCATGATATGATACATGATATTGTTGAAGACTACGTCAATGACATATTAGAAAAATCCAAAACTAGGGTCGACCATCTAGTAGTGCTACATAAGATATTTAAAATATTATGGGAGTACAAAGTCAGACTCAATTCAAATAAATGTGTGTTTGGTTAAACTTTAGGAAAACTAATTGGCTTCATCATGTCTCATAGAGGTATTGAAGTTGATCTGGCTAAAGTCTATGCTATAACCAAGATGCCACCACTGACCAATTTAAAGCAACTCCATAGTTTAGAGGGTGAGATTTAGTTGATTCAATTCTTCATATCTCAATTACTTGACAAGTGCCATTCATTTACACACCTTTTGAATAAAGGAGTTGCATTTCACTAGGATGATTACTACAAAACAACGTTTCAACAACTCAAGACTATCTTGTTAATCCATTTATTTTATTACCTCTTATGCCAGGAAAGCCATTTTTTTAATACTTATCAGCTATCGATCATGCTCTAGGGGTACTCTTAGCTCAACATGATGATAATAGAAAGGAGCATGCTGTATACTACCTAAACTATACCTTGGTTACATATTAACATAACTATGCATCTGTCAAAAAAACTTGTCTAGCCATGGTCTTTGCAGCTCAAAAATTGCACCATTACATATTGACTAATAAGACCATGGTCATTTCAAAAGTATATCCACTCAAGTATCTACTATCTAAAACAAATTTACAAGGTAGAATGGCTAAATGGATCATACATCTCAATGAGTTTGACATAGAGTATGTCAATCAGAAGGCAATCAAGAGACAAGTTCTTGCAGATCAACTTGTTGAAGCACCTCTCATAGACACACAACCACTCATGTTTTAATTTCTTGATGAATCTATAAGGATTTTCATTGACACACCCCTTGAGGAGTATCCCTAGAAGATGTATTTTGATGGTTCATTTATTAGACATGGATTAGGGGTACACCAATGGTTTATTACACCATAGGGGGATCTAATCCCTAAATCATTCAAAATAAGCTTTCCTTCTACAAACACATGGCTGAGTATGAAGCACTTATTATAAGACTTTGATAAGTAGTTCATTGGGATATATCTCATCTCCAAGTTTATGGTGATTCTAAATTAATCAAAAATTAGGTTACATATCATATTCAGACCAAAGATGACAAGTTGGTTCCTTAAAAGCCATGGTTGACACTCTTCAACAACAAATTATCAATATTTAATTTGAGTACATACCAAGGGTTAGCAAAAAAATTGTAGATGCTATGGCTACTATTGGCTCTCTGATTTGACAAATAAATGAAGCTAGAGAGTATCATTTCCTCATCAAGAATTTGTCAACACCGGCTCATGAACCTTCAATCGTTGCCATGATTTGTGATATTGTTAGTCCTAATTCTATCTGGTACTTAGACCTTTACAACTATCTTCATGACCAAGTTCTTCCACCTAACCTATCTCAAAAACAAGCCAAAGCCTTTATTCATCATTCCACTCATTATACTCTACTTGGATCCACCTTTTACCATCACAATTTTTATGGAACTCTACTTCATTGTTTAAACTTGGTAGAGTTTACACTAGCATTAAGAGAAGTTCATGAAGGAGTGTGTGGAGCTCATTCTAGCAGGGTAGTCTTATCCAAAAAGCTTTTGTGTACTATATATTATTGGCCTATAATGGACAAAAATGTTACTGCCTACATAAAAAAATGTGGCAAATGTCAATGGCAAGCTAATATGATTCCTGCCCCAACAAAAACTCTAAAATTGATGTTGATGACATGGCCATTTTCTACATGGGGACTTAAACTCCTTAGAAAGATTATCCCCACTTCATCTGATGGCCATAAGCATATCCTTATCACCACTGAGTATTTTACTAAGTGGGTTGAAGATATACCCCTCACTTACGTGAATGGAAAGCAAATATCCAAATTCATTTTCAGCCACGTCATTTGCCACTATGGTATCCCTTTTGATATTATATTTGATAATGGAGGATTATTCAATAACAAGGATGTAGACTAGTTATGTACTGAATATAACATCACACAAAAAATGTCTTTAACATATTACCCTCAAGGTAATGGCCAAGCTAAGGCATCCAATAAAATAATTATTAACATCCTCAAAAATATTGTCAATGATGCTGATCATGATTGGTACCTCCAGATATTCCCTACCCTTTGGTCATACTATACCAATCATCAGACCCCCATAGGAGCCATGCCATACTCACTTGTTTATGGTACTAAATCCATCCTTCCCATTGAGGTAAAATTGGCTTCACTATGCATCTCTTTTAAGCATGTCCTAGATGATCATGACTATCAATTAGATCACCTACAAGAGTTAGATCTCCTTAATGAGAAACACATGGCCATGCTCAACAATCTTCAAGCATATCAGAATTGACTCAAAAGCCACTATAATCGGTGTGTTAAGTATAGAAAATTTGAACTTGGTGATTTTATTCTTAAAGAAAACCAAAATAATATCATGGTTGAGAAGAAGCATAAAGGGAAATTCAAACCAAACTAGATAGAGCCTTTCATCATCACTACAAATTATGGTTTAGGAACATATAGGCTTGCTACACTAGATGGCAATGAAATTTTGGAGCTGATGAATATTATTCATCTCAAGCGATACTATGCTTGAATACTAAGGTGTATTGTCTATAAGGACTATTTTAGTTATGTTATTTTATCACTATTCTTATTTATACAAATACCATCCTTATCTTTCTCTTCATTGTATCCACTTTTTGCTTCCATTCTATCAACCCAGTGTGTTATAAATCTTAGATAATTTGACCTTGGTTTTAACCATTCATTATGTAGTTTTAGAATCAAGGTACCTGATCAGTTCATTAGTTAGTTCAAGTACTTCATACAAAGATCATATTTTGGGATAGCGTGACAAAAGTTTTGGAAATTACATCCTTCATTTGTTATTCCTTTCACGTCAGTAGATGCTTCCTCACAATATTTCAAGAAAACCCATGATAGTAGGTAGGGGCTGAATGGCTACAGCTTCACTATTATCACTAAATATATTTATTACATACTTTTTTTACAAACACTTGTTTGAATTTCTGATTCCTAGGATCCTTTGAAAAGGGCAAGAGAAGAGCATACTCTTAAAACAAGGCTACTAGACTTCTAAGAAAGCTTAGAATTTTTTTGATGCAAACTCTATGGTGGAGAGGCTTATTTATAGCATTTGGGAGGTCCTGCCTAGAATCTTTGCCAAGGTGGTGTCATGTCCCATCATGCTTTATAGTAAAAAAGTTAATCTATAGGGAGATGCTGTTGGATGCACTAGATGAGGATGTCTAGCTTGGTGGGTCCAACATTGCTTCCACTTCAGTCAATAGGTCATCTTCACTAATCAGCTGAAAAAGACATCTTAGCTAGAAGGTACTAGAAAGATGCCAATGCGAGGGTCCAGCTTTGCATTTGTGATGGTGAGGAGTGATGTATAAATAAGATTCCCACTAAAGCTATCTTCTTATGATTGTGTGTATGACTGTGTCTTGTTCATGGTTCTCCTCTTCATGAATATGGTGTGGACCATATCTTGCAATCCATCTATACAGGTGTTCATTGTGTGGAGACTGGATTTTGATCAACCATGTCCATAAGGGATGCTTGAATAACTTAGTGAATTTTTGGAAGAGAAATTCACCATTTAGTCTTTCAATTATTATTACACCAGTGTTTTGATGATAGTTTGCTTATATTGTTACTGCCCAAGACATTTGTAGATCTTGGGCTACTACATAAGAAATCCTCATATATCTTGGATGTAACCCTTCATGAAGGATTTGTTCTTGGATAAGGATGCTCATTGAAGCAAATCCTTGGTTTTATATTCTAGTTAAATTAAAACTAGGAATGGGTTGGTGCATAAGTGTAGCCGAAGGACTTCGATTGAGCCAATCTACAATTACGTTATTAGTACCTTTAATGTGTTCTACTGTAAAGTTGAACTGATTAAAAAATGCTTACCATCTAACATATTTACCACAACCATCTTTCCGACCATGATCTTTTTCTTTAAAGGTCATAAATCTAGTACAATCAGTATTTACAATAAAGTGTGGCAAATGGAGAAGTTTTAACATGAACTTCTCAAGACTTTTCTTTATAGCATAGATTTATTTATTAGAAGAAATTCATTTTAAAATATTAGTACTGAAAACTCCACTAGAGAATTCACAGACAAATTCTTTATTGTTATGTACACAAATAAGTACTCCTCCCCATCCAATATCAAAGGCATCAGTATAAACTATCATTTGACCAGACTTTAGGATATGGAGTTCTAGAAGTAAAACAACCTTAGATTTGATTTTGCAGACAATAGTTGTATGTTCTTCCTTCCATTTGAAAGTATTTCTTTTCTAGAGAAGGTCTTGAAGTAAAAACCTGTCTTTACCAGATTTAGGATAAAAGCTATTTAAATAATTTAGCAATCCCAAAAAAGATTGGAGTTTGGGTTTATCCAGGATGTCTGGGAAATTGATAACCTTTTATTTTATGTGTGGCTAGACTTTCCACTTTGAGTCTTGGATTACCATTCTAAGAAAGTTGCATTCAGTTTTGTATAACTGAATTTTCATTTTTGATAAGACTATTCTTGCATCTTGTGCCAACTCAAAGAATTTGGAGAGATGAGTAAAATGGTCAATGAGAGATTTAATAAAAATTATTATATCATCTATGTATACACATAAAAAATTAGAAGTGCTTTGAAATATTCTATCCATATGGGATTGATAGAATGCAGGGGCATTCATCAAACTGAAAGGCATTACTGTCCACTGGAAATGGTCGAAAGGGTAGCTAAATGTTGTCTTTTCTCTGTCAGCTTCTTTGACTCTAATTTGATAAAAGCAAGATTTATAGTTAAATTGATAGAAGTATTTACATGATGCTGCCTTCTCCAATAGATAGCTTTTATCTGGAATCGGATATGGAAATGGCTGGGTAATGGCATTTAATGGCCTGTAATTGATGACCATTCTTTTCTTTCCTCTCTTTTTCTCAAAATGTTTATTAACCATGAATGAATAATAGTAGTAAGGAGAAGTTAATTTTTCAATAAAACCATTACTTTCTAGTTCTTTAATCTGGAGTTCCATATCATTATAATCTTGCATTGGTATTGGGATTCTTTTCCCAATTTTCATATGTTTACCTTTGATGATTTTGATATCCATCTCAGGCATAGATTTTAACCAAAACTGCTGAGGGTTGTCAGAACAAATAGTGGTCTTGATCTTTTCTCTTATAGCTTGGATTTTAGCAGGGAAAATTGTTTCAAGAATTTGAGTCATGGAGCTAGGAAATTATTCAGTGGAATAAATGAGTCAAGGAATTCTAAGCCTTTCATTTTATATAGTAAACATGATACTCTTTGTGGTAGAACCATAGGGTGAATATCTGTCAATAAAGGCACCACATAGCAATATATCTATAGACATTATATCTAAAGCAAAGAAATCAACAATGGAAGATTTTATCTTGTATCCTAAGGGTCTATTGATGCTTGTATTTATTATAGATAAAATTGTTCCCTTGGACATCTAGGCTCTTGTAAGCCATGGTGTTATCTAATGTCTTCTAGTTATTGATGAGCTAAGATTTAGCAAAGGAGAGAGAAGTTCTTGTATCAATTTGGGCATCTACTAGTCTACCATTTATTTCTAAAGTAATGAACTAGGCAAACTTTCCATTAATCCGCTGTGTTAGATAAGCTGGTTGTGAAATTTCTAAGAGAGGAATGCTTATACATACTAATCTTTGTCTCCCTGGGTCTTGAAAAAGAGTTTGTTCAAGGTAGATGTCTCCTACTTCTTGCTCTGCTTCTTCTTCTTCTTCTTGAAGATTACTGCATTCACCAGGACAGTAATCCTTGTCTGAGTAGAAAGAACTTTCTACTTCTTCATCCTCTTCTTCTTTCTCTATGGGCAATAATATATCCCACTATGGCTCTATTTTTGGTGTTGGGATTTCTCTTGGAGAGTTGGTGTTGGTGAACTTATTCTTGATCCAAGAGGCACTGGGCTTGAAAGAGCTCTAGAATTGTAAAGGAGGATGCTGAGGTCTTTGCAATGTTAGAGGTATTCATGGCATTGAGGGCTGTCTCCCTCTAGTTGATCCTTCTCCTCTGGAGTATCCTCTGGTCTATGGTCTTGTGTCTCTTTCTGGTACTTCATGATGATGGTGAGACCAGGTGCCATGTGCTTCATATGGTAGCTATGAGTTATCATGGTGTCATGGTTGATACCATGGTCATTACATGTTGGTGAGTAGTTATTTCAAGTCATTGACTAATGACTTGAGAGCATCTGCATCTTCATTGTCTTTAGGGAGATCATCTAGAATTGGTTCATAGATGTCATCTTGTAGGTAGAGATCTTCATCAGAATCAACAATATCCCACCATGTTACTACTTTAGAAGTGAAAACAACTTTAACTATAGGATTCTTGTAGTGACACTGAGGAGCAATATGGCCAGGCTTGCCACAAATGTAGCAAATAGGCTACTTGGATGGAGGATGTGTAGTGTGATGCTTTTTCAAGAAATGTTGAGGAGGAGCATAAGAGTGCTTGTGGGGAAAAGAGTGGTGCTTAAAAGATAGATATTTGTGACACTATTTTTGTTACTTGCAAGGCTGTACAAATGGCTGACAACCAAATGGGGCTATTTCAAGGAAAGTTGGAGCAATTTGGGAGGCTTGATGCTTGGTGAGATTTTGAATGGATTTAGTCTTAGAGACTAAACACATAGCCTATTGCTTAGCAAAATTAATGACATCAGACAACGAGAGATCTTCAATTGTTAAACCTTTAAGATCAATTTCAGAAATTACCCTATCGATAAGATTATATGGTAAGGCATGCAAAAACTTGATCTTGATCTCTGTGGAGGAAAAGCTCTTACTTTCATACACCAATTCTCTGAATTATTTGGTGAAGGTATCAAATTGTTTTAGATCAAAAAGCTCCATTTTGAGAAGCCATTTCTTTGATTCCAATTCATGATTTGTGATTGGAGGAGCAAATTCATTAATTAATAAATGAAATAAAGTAGCTAAAGGATTAGGTTGGTTATGCACCTATTCATATTGTTGTGCTTCGGTCATGGAATCCCACCATTGATTTACAATTCCCCAAAATAATTTTGAAGCAAAGTTGGTAGTACCTACTGGATCTAAATGGAAATTAATGGTAATAACTCTCATAGAGTTGCACCATGCTGATATATCATTCAAAAGATTTAACAAATCATCAATATTGAGGTACCAAGGCTGTAATTGGACATGTGTCCTTTGCATTAGGGTAGTACTGGGGTATTTTTTTCTGGGCTTAAATTTTGGATCGAGATTAGCTCTGTAAGTTAGAATTTTAATAGAGGATTCTGCCTGTAGATCTTGTTTTGTAAGCCAGTCAAGGCTTTCATCCAAAGCTACTAATTTAGAATCAATAGAAGACAATTGATTTTTCATGTTTGTACATAAAGCATTGGTATTGTCTTTAAGAATAGTTAGTTTATCTAAACTATGCCGTATATATAATACATCTCTATAGAGATCATCAAAGTTCTCTAATAGGTGAGAATTGAACCTAGATACATAGTTCCTGTGTTTAAACTCATTTAAAGGTTCAATATCTCCTTGGTAAGCAGCAAAAAAATATTGTACTATACTTGCAAGCTGCTTATGAATTCCTTTGTGTAGTGGCCATCTTCTACCTTTATACAGAGTTGCTTTATTTTCTGTATAAAATTCTAAACTATCTTCTCTTAGAAGATTCATCATTATGCAAGGTAACTGATCTTTCAAATCAAGTCCTTGGTTGATTTTTTCATCTTCAATAAGTATGTGTCCTATTTTTACAGCTCTATGAGAAGAAGAAGTTGATGGTCTGGAAGGAGAAAAAATAGAAGAATTTATAGACAAAGATCTAGGAAGAATATACTATTCTACCATCACTTTTATGTACTGAGGCTTGGCTTTTCATTTTTGGAGAAACATTTTTTAACCAGTCAAGCTTCCAATCAAAAGATATCTCGACAGACTCGATATGACCTTTCTAGATTTAGACAGTACCACTCAGTCTTCTTACATATGGCAAATTTTCAAGGATCTTTGGGTGGTTAGTATTGGTCATACTATACACCACAGTGATATTTATAGAAGCATATTTAAATTCATTAAACATATCTAAACCAAAAAGGGAGGTGAATAGTCCCCAACAATCTAAAGAACCAAATTTTATTTCTTTACAACCTCGATCACGAACTGCAATAGAGAGATTAGGACAAAACTCAAACCAGATGACCTCGTCATTCAAGCGACTAAGACTAGATATTTGACAGGCATGCTTAAAACTAACTTGACGATGATCACACAGAGCTAAATATATAATAGGCTTTATATTTTTGGGAATCAATGGAGTTATGTGGACTTTTATAAGACCAAAATGCACAAATTTTACATCTTCATGTGACTTGATATAATTTATTTCAAGTTCAGGCAATAAGGATAGTAAATTTATCTGAAAGTTCTAATTAGGCTTATAACTGAGAGTAAATTCTACAGACTTGATTCTATGCTTCACAAATGACATATAGGTAGTCCTATAAGCAAAATTATATTTTAAAAGCTCAGACTTTTTATAGACATATGAAGCTTTAATAGCTAGAGGTTTGTACAAGCTATTTTCTTTTTCTAGGTTTTCTTTAGTAACTGCAATATCTGGACAATTAGATAATTGTTCTAGAACAAAAGGAGGAATTTCATACATCCCTTTAAGTTTAGATTCATTTATAATTTCTCCTATAGAATTTGTCTGGGTTCTATCGAATTCCATTGCTAAGAGATTGGTATTAGAGCCACTGAAGACTACTGGATTGTCTGATTGTAAGAATTTCTTGACATGACTTTTGGGTTTCTTTGCTCTGTAAATTTTTTTGAGAAAGTTATTGCATCGAGTCCCTGGCTTTTATTAAATTATCATAGGCCCTTTTTACTCTGCATCTTGTTTCTCTTCCCAAAATTTTCTTGCTTACCAAAACTTTCTTACCATCGATCTTGCTACTAATTATAACTACCTTTGGGTAAATTAGTACCTTTGAGTTATGCCATCATGTCTTAGTTATAACAACCTATGGAAAAACTACGGGCAACATTAAGCCTTGACATACCAACTTGCCACATCCTATGTCATACTATGCCTATTTTGTTTAAATTGACTACTGCACTAGTCAAATTCCTCTGCTATAAGGGTGGAACTACAGTGACTTGAGGTCCTACTCTGGGACTATGTAGGTAGTGCTCAATCCTTGTTTAGGTTGGCTTAGTCACCCTTCTCCACCATGTTTTAACCATTTTACAAGCAACCTAAGCCATGCTCTCACTATTTTGTGAGATTGAACCATTTAATGTCTCATCATTCTCGATTGAGTTGAGAAACCCCAAAAAAATTCCAAAAACATTTGAAAAATCATTAGAAAAGATCAAAAACATTGACCACTTATTTTACTTAAGGATTTTAGGAACCCTTACTAAGTTCTAAGCAAATCACTTGTCATTTAGATTCCCCATATTTTTGGGCCTTTTTCTCTCATCCACTTGCCATTTTACAAGACCATTCCTATTCTTCTATCACATTCATTCTATTTGTTTTCCTCAGTTATCACATTCTTCCCATTACTTAGGAGAATTACATTTAGCCTAAAGTTTTTTATTGGATATTACATCCATGGAACTATGTAGGCAACATCCACTGACCTAGTACATATGGAGATAGCTTGACCATCCCCTTCTTTTTCTTTTATTCCCCCATTTTGTTCATTTGTTAAGTTGTCACCTATTTTCTAATGGAAATGTTCATAGGGTTTCTTTGTTTATTTCTTTGTTGTTTTTTTATGTGCCTATTTATTTGCTTTCAGTATTGTTGCCTTGATTTAGTTTATGTATGTTCATTGGGTGATTTCTTGCCCATACTTACACTTGATGCCATTCATATTCATATGTTTACACTATCATCATGGTTTTTATCATTGGTGCATTATTTTCTATTGAGTATTGAATTATAGGAGTCAACCTTGTGCATATTTCATCCAAGTCCTCATGATGTTATATCATGATGCCTATCAGCACGTGCTACAACAAACCTCAGCTTTAAGAAGTGTAGTCAGTAATAGAGGCATCTCTTTGGCACTGACATCTTGATTCCATCCTAATCATATCTTAAATAGAGTAATTAATCATGAAATAATTTCAACATTTATTAGTTTAGATGAGCATCTCTCTACTAGTAGGTTCCAATTCATCATTACTCTTTGTGTTAAGTTATCATCATCCTCGACCAAGTTTATCATGTTTGCCATAATAGGGGTCATTGCCTATGGGAAAATCATTACACACCATCCCACCTAAATTTCTTAATGATTATAACTGCCTTTGGGAAAATCATTGTGTTTCCACCACTTTACTTTTTCTACCTATATAGGGGCATGTTATTCTCTTGTTTGTCTATCCTAACTGGGGTAGCTCCATCTTCTTAATAATTATAACTTCCTTTGGGAAAATCATTGTGTTATCATACCTCATTACCATTATCGGGATATGATTTTTATAACTACCTTTGGGTAAACCATTGTACACCATCCCACTTGCATTCTCAATGATTTTGACTACTTTTTTATTATCATTGTGTTTTCACCCCACCATCTCTCCTTTCTTTGGTCCCCTCATTTCACTTCTTTCTTTTTGAGGGACCATTTTTCGACTTACTTGTGCCAAAAGTTCCCTTGAGGGGGCATCATACAATTAGTTTATCATCATTACAATTGTTAGTATATAGGACCATTTCATTCTTTGAGAAGATGTTACTTTGCTTAAATCTTACAATGCCTTCCAAAATAAGATAAAATTGTAGACATCTAAATCTGGCCACCGATAACCTCTGACTAGGCTTTTGACCAATCTCTACCCAAAATGCACAATTTGGCCTAAAAACACTAAAACATGCTAAATGACGTGAAATTGACATATTCAGGTGTTGATTTTGGTTGGGGTATCCCTAAATGGGGTAATGCAATTTATGGATGAGTTAACTGTGATCAAGTCACTCTGAGTCAAAATGCCAAATTTGTACATGGGTGCTTTGGATTGCTCTTTCTTATCAAATCTCTTACACAAGATGCATGCCTTTGTTTTTTGTTGTTGGTAACATCCTAAATGTGAATATGGATCTAACACATCTAATGTGAACTTCCAATTCTAATCCAGTCAAATTTAGGACCAATAACAAGGCATTATGATCAATTTGAGTAATTTATGCACAAAGTGCTTAAACATACTTAAGATATAATTAACCCAAATCAAGGCCTAATCAATAATTCCATGAAAACTTGTTGAATACTTATTTTTGGAAATGAATATTTAATATTTGCATCATCATATGACCTCATTTCTTGGGAAGACATCCCTAGAACTTAAACGCCATAAATATCAAGATTCATGGCCTCCATACCTCATCAATACCTTCCATGATGCCTTACATGCCTCTTAATTACCCCTTCTTCTAATGTCATGATGAGGATAATTATAAAATTAATTCCAAAATTGAATTAATCCTCAACCACACATCTCAATCTTAGGATGGATGGTTCATGTAGATTCTAGATATTCTAAAAAATCTATAAACAGATAGGCCATGAACATCATTTCTAAGCTATTTTTAGTGCAAAGTTATTATGCTCAAATATCTTCAAAAGACTTGATTATGCAAAGTTATAATGCATAAATGGTTCTAAAAGCTTTAAGAAACTAGTGTTACCATGTAAAATCAATTCCAAGCCAAGCCAAGCTAAAGCCAAAGGTGCCAAGGAGAGATGGAGGTCACCAAGCTTCCATTGCCAAGGACTTCATGAGCACAATTTGAGCAAGTCACCACTATAAAGGAATTTGGATCATCCAAGGAAGGTGAAGGAATTATTGTGTTTTCATTCCTTGCTTTTTAGTTGTGTTTGTCATTTGCTTTTGTTAACTAAGCTCTCCCTAGTGTCTAGGCCTAGAGATGTTATGTTATTAGTGTGTTTATTTCATTTTGTTTTCATTTTGGAACTAAAACCATATTAACCATCCTCTCTTGTGTCAAATTACTAGATCATATGGAGCATTGGTAGGAGGTCGAACATTAGGATATGTAGCAGATTAGTAGGTGATAAAACCCTAGTGTTGAAAATTATTGACTACTCTTCAACCTCTAATTTAAAAAGTGAAGTTAAAATTATAAAGGTCAAATCTACTCCTGAACAATAGTGATAAAAGGAGGGCAAAAGATAATTTGAAGAGTTAAATAATTCTTTATATGATTTTGATAAGGAGGATACTAAGTCCATGGATGCTTCTATGAAAGAAGTTGCTAATGATAAAATTTGTGACAATTGTATTTAGACTAAAAAGGATTTAGAGGAGGTTAAGAATGGGTTGTATTATCTTGAAAACAAAATGAAAGTGTTGACCACCTTGTGCATGAAAGTCATCCATCGAGCTAATACTTCCCTATTGATAGGACCTAGGTTCACAAAGCTCTTGCACAACTTGTTAGATTTAAGAGCACACTTGATTACCTTTGTATTAGCAACTAAACATGGAATTTAACCAAGAGTAAAGAGTAACTAGAAATCAGAAATAACACAGAATATGAGAGGCAACACACAATTGTATTCAACTCATTCCAGAAGGAAATTACAATAAAGAGATCACACTCTTTCATCTACTTGGTGGGCATACCATTAATCTTCCCTCAAAAGTTCTCTTCTCTCAATACAGGTCACAACAAACAACTCAAACACAGAGTTGTTATTCACCTCAACCAGTCAGTAACAATACTGCCAGTACACAAGTACTCAACGTACTCCAAGTAGATCTCCCTTATCTTGCAACAACATGCATATCTCAGATCTTACTTACCCATGTAGATCTTCTCCCTGATCTTGCAACTTCCTACAGATCAACCTGATCTTACATACCATGAAAGAACCCTTGTGATTCCACCATGTGGAAGAACTATTTTGGTTCTACACTTTTACAATACAGCCCCATGGGTCTATTATATAGATCCCATACAAAAAATAATTAGACAAGCAGCTCAAGACTAAAATTAGTCTTTAACATGCAAATAACCAGTTCGTTAACAAACTATTCATGAAACTGACAATTCTAGAACCGCACAGGCGACCGATGTTGATCCCTGGCTATCTAGAGGTGACTGACATTGGCCGACTCTTGACTGATGTCAGTTTTCCTTGCACTGAATATGACCAACGTCGATTGATCATGCCAACATTGGTTGCTGTCACACTGAGAAACCTCCTCCTATTTACATCTTGGTGAAGTTTTTAGCTCCACAACCTAACAATCTCCCACTTGGAGATAAACAGCTACACCTGTACCTGTACTTGTACATCATCTAATTTATTTCTTGGCTTGTATCCCTCTTCAACCTCAATACTGAAGACCAACCACCACAAAACCTGTGATGCTCCTCCTATCATCCAAGTAACCTGCCACATCCAAATCTACATACCCATGTAGAGAAGTCCTTGACCCTGCATAACATGAATCCCTACTATTGGTCCCTCTTAGATACCTGAGAACCCACTGAACTGCTCTCCAGTGCTTCTTTCTTGAATTGGCTATGAACTTGCTAACAACACCCGCTACTAGGGCAAAAATAGGTCTAGTACACATGTACTTAACCTCATCATGTGAATTGGGACCCTATTTTGTGAACTATCCATCCATAGGTGTGCTAACCAGTTCTGCATCCTACATCTTAAACATCACCACTACCTTATTCACACAATCATCTGGAGACAAAATCAACCTGTGACCTTCCATGTCTCTAGACACACTCATGCCAAAGAATTTCGTTACTCCCAAATTCTTCATCACATACTACTGAACTAACTTTACTCTTAGCTCAGCAAATGCCTGTATGTATGCACCTACAACAAGCACATCATCCACATACAGTAATAGGATAATGTAGTGACCATTATCTAACCTGGTAAAGAAACCACAATGGTTACAATGACCCTGAATAAAGCCATGCTTTGTCATCCACTTGTCAAACCTGTACCACTATCTTGCAGCTTCCTCAAGACCATATGACTTGGCCTTCTGTCTCACGTGTCCATCCTCTCTCTTCTTTAACCAAGAATCCATTCATCTTTTAGTGCTTTCTTTTTGGCTGGCAAACCTACCAAATCTTCTCATTTGGTTCTGCATCCTAGGAATCAAATTCCTCAATCATGCCATGCTCCCACTATTTCCTGGATCCTTCCTGCTCTATAGTGAGCAACTATTATAAAGAAGGGGAATAACAAATTTGAGGCTTACTTACCCTTTTAGTCCTCTGTATGGGCATTTGAGACTCCTTGACAGCTTGCTGTCTGCCCAAAATCTACTCCCTAGTTGACCCTAGTCTACACCCGACCGATGTCGATCCTCCTAATCGCCGATGTCGGTTCCCTGACCGACATCGGTGTCCCTAATCACCAATGCCAGTTCTCTAACTGACGTCAGTCACCACCTACCTAACACCATTGACTTTGCTTGTCTGTACATGCTCGATGTTAGTACCTATCTGTTTGACATCGATTCCACTTGACCGACGCTGATAATTATGTTTTCTTGTGAGTGATGACTTTTTACTCGTGAGCTCTTTTTAGATCAAAACCCTATCCAAACTACCCTACTTAGAGTTATTTAGCCTTCTCTACTGATCTCTGTCCATCATCTCCTCCATGAACACCAAGGCTTTCCAATTCTTAAGTTTGTCAAAGACATCTGTCTTCCGCTTAAGAACATGCATCTCCTTCTTGCTCATGTGACCAAGCCTACAAAGCCACATCTTTGCAATAGAAGGAGAATCAGTAATATAAGTAGATAGATAAAGGATACCTACTTTCTTACCACCTGCTAATTCAAGTGCATCCACTGTGAGAGTTACTGTGCATCTCTCATCACCCAACTTTTTTGAAGAAATTAGCCTCATCTTCAGAACTGGGACCTGCATGACATCCTTCAACACCCATGTGTTGGCCATCTGCAATTTCAGCCACACTTCCCCTTTGCCAATAATTTGACAAGGCTCACCAACCCCTAAATAAATCTTTCCAAAGTCTCCATAGACCTTAACATGGAAAAATACTCTATTTGGGGCTGCATGGAAAGAGACAACAGATTCTATAAACCAAGATTCTACTTTATCCAAGGAACATACAAGAGCAACCAGTGTAATAATACGTGCAACACATGCTACTTTATTTCCTTCATGCTGATCTTCAACCAACCAACAATCTTTCTTTCCCTGCTCTTTCTTTCCATAACACCGGAATTGATCATTCTTGCTTTTGAATTCCTCCATACTTTCTTTTGCCATTGCTATACTCCCACTCAATCAAAAACCCCTGAGAGTGACTTGTAATCAACAAACACTTAACACACTTTGTGACCAAGGTGTTAGTGAACCTCACTCTGAAAACCTCCAACCTCACTTTGATACCAATTGATAGGACCTAGGTTCACAAAGCTCTGACACAACTTGTTAGATTTAAGAGCACACTTGATTACCTTTGTATTGGCAACTAAACATGGAATTTAACCAAAAGTAAAGAGTAACTAGAAATTAGAAATAACATAGAATATGAGAGGCAACACACAATTGTATTCAACTCATTCCAAAAGGAAATTACAATAAAGAGATCACACTCTTTCATCCACTTTATGGGCATACCAGTAATCTTCCCTCAAGTGTTCTCTTCTCTCAATACAGGTCACAACAAACAACTCAAACACAGAGTTGTTCATCTCAACTAGTCAGTAACAATACTTCCAGTACACAAGTACTCAATGTACTCCAAGTAGATCTCCTTGATCTTGCAACAACCTGCATATCCTAGATCTTACTTACCCATGTAGATCTTCTCCTTGATCTTGCAACACCCTACAGATCAACCTGATCTTACATACCATGAAAGAACCCTTGTGATTCCACCATGTGGAAGAACTCTTCTAGCTATACACTTTTACAATATAACCCCATGGGTCTATTATATAGATCCCATGCAAACAATAATTAGACAAGTGGCTCAAGACTAAAATTAGTCTTTAACATGCAAATAATCGGTTTCGTTAACAAACTGTTCATGAAACTGATAGTTTTGGAACTGTACAAGCGATCGATGTTAGTCTTTGTCTATCTGGAGGTGACTGACGTCGGCTGACTCTTGACCGATGTCAGTTTCCCTTGCACTGAATATGACTGACATCGGTTGATCATGCTGACATCGGTTGCTGTCACACTGAGAAACCTCCTCCTATTTGCATCTTGGTGAAGCTTTTAGTTGCACAACCTAACACCTATCGATCTTATAGGCTAGTTTAGGCAACATGAAAGGTAAGGCTTCCAACAAGGAGAAACTCATAGCTTTCCTCAAGGAAGATTAGAAAGCTCTGTTTAACTAGTCTTATTTTTATGTGTTTGGGCTTTGGTCTTTTTATTCTCTTCTACTAATCTATAGTTTGTTTGTTGTTGTTCTACTATTTATGGCCATTGACATGTTTTTTTACCCCTAGGGATTTTTGTAATAGGGATCTGCACCCTTTTTTGTAGCTTATCAATACCACAAACAATCCATCTGCACTTAATAAAGTAAAAATTACATGAAATTAGAAACAAACATAATTCTCTGAAAAAAAGAAGTATAATAAAAATATAAAAATGGACACAACTTTCTAAAAAAAGTGTGATAACATTTTTTTTTCAAATAAACCAAGGTAATTCTAAAAATGTAAAGTAATGGTATGAATAAGATGATCCATAGTCACTCAAGCATGTTGTTTTGTTTTAAGGATAGATAAAACCAAACAAAGAAGTGCTAGCTTGTTTTTAAGATGTAAAGAAGAAGGAATACAAAAGTGGGAAAATAGATTTAGAATCAAACATGCATGTCAAGGGGGGAAATGAATGAAAGAGAAAGGTTGATAAACACTTTATTGAAGTCACGACACTAGAATTAGGTTTTTCAAAACAAGATGGCTATCGACATTAAGTATACTAAAGAACTTTTTCTAACCGCACAAATATTGGGTCACCAAATGAAGTATGAACATCATCACATGATTACTATATGCATGAAAATTAAAATAGACTTACCTTCCCATAACATATTCTCGAATCCTCACGACCCCTTATAGATCCATCGGTCTACTACGAAGATTGGGTACTTGTGTGATAAAATAGGTATCACTATATATTTTTTGTAATTTTCGTATCCTTATCTACTAGCCTACCACACCCCAATGGACCTCATCTCTATCATCAGGCCAAATGTGGATCTTGAGCTTCAATGAGAGATAGGAGATGTGCTATAAATCACATCTTTTAGTGTGATTTTGAATTTTGCTTTTGTATGTTACCTTTTAATCATTTATTTTTGTTTTAAATTATTTAGCTTTTAACTTTTGATGGCTTTTCTGTTCTTCCTCCATATAGATTCATAAAAACAAACATGGGTGCTAAAAATGACTATCATTTGAAAACTTTGGAATTGGTTTCTAAGAAAGAGAACTTAGAGTGCATTTTATCTAAGAGTCTTATTAATTCATGTGAAATAAATGTGCTATCTTGACTTGGACCTTGTTTTATTCAAAGTGGAGTGAAAGGAAAGGAAATCAAGGGGAATGAACAAGAAACAATTTACATTCCTTCAAATTTTAAAAAGTGTGACAAAAGTGAAAAGGGATACAGTGACAAGTAAGTATGATTCCTTATCATAAGATTGTATGGAAGTGAAGGGAAACATGCTAACATAGTTTTTTGTGTAATTTTTAGCCACAAAAGAAACAAAAATTGAAGCTAAGAATATGGGATCATAAACTTGGAACCAATTATTAACATTATATAAAATGAGCACTTAGAAAAGGTGTTTTGAAATAAAATGGTGGTTTTATGAGGAGAGTCTAGTCTTATCCATGGTTTTACACTACAAATCATAAAAGAGAACCCAAGTGGGTGCAAAAAGGGGAAAATGGTATTTTTTAGGAGGGCCTGGTCCTATCCATGGTCTTACATTGTAACTCATAAGAGAGAAACCCAAGAGGGTGAACAAAGTATGTGAAAATAAAATGGTATAAATGGTATTTGTGAGGATGGCCTTGTCCTATCCATGGTCTTTCATTACAACTCAAAAAAGATAAACCCAAGAGGGTAAACAAATTATGTGAATATAAAATGGTATAAATGGTATTTGTGAGGAGGGCCTAGTCCTATCCATGGTATTATACTACAACTCATAAAAGAGAGACTCAAAAGGGTGTGAAAAGTATTAGAAAATAAAAAACTTATATGAAATATTAATGTATGAAAGTGAGAGGAAGTTGTGAGGAAAATTTGGTCCTATCCATGGTATTAAATGCAACTCATGAGAAAAAGAAACCAAAGGACTAAGGGAAGGAACTAAGGTTTGTGTAAAAATAAGACTATTATAGAGGGTGATACTCATGTAAGAATCTTAAAAAAAGTGTTAGTAAGATAGCATATAGAAAGATGATAAGAATGGAAATATCTAAGCAAAATATTTCTTCAATAATTACACATTAGTGGGATCTTTAAAAACATGGCCTTAGTTAGTTTGGAGGAAATAGGTGCTAAGACTAAGAATATCTTTCACTAAATAAGGGCACCACCATTTTTAAGCACATTTTCCTTATTTATCATGGGTATAGTCTAATTTGAGGGATCACCAACATTGAAAGTATGAACATTAATGGTGTTGCCCCAATGGTAGTATGAATGCTAGTAAAATAGGCCCGAACTGAAGGATATAAATGAAGATATCAATCCATATGGGTTTCTTAGATGGTCTTTTATATAATTTTATTGAGAATTTTAATAGTGGCCTCACCTTGGCCATTGCATTTTGGATGATAAGGTATGGATAATTTTTGGGATATTTTAAATTTAGCACATAACTACTTCACGTCCTTAGTATTTAAATTTATTACATTATCAAAAATGATATTTTGGGAACTCCAAAATAATAAATGATTTGGTAAAATATTCAGTAGCAGTGATGATAAAAACATGACCATCTTGTTATTTAGGTAATTTTCCAATGAGATCTAATCCCCACATGGAAAATTTCCAAGGAGATTCCATAGTTTGAAGCTCAGCTAGTGGTGAATGGATTAGATCATCATGAAGTTGATAAGGACTAAACTTTTTAGCAAAATTGATAGCATCCTTTTTAATGTAGACCAAAAGTATCCCATACATAGATATTTGTGTGATGTAGCATGTTTGTTACAATGAACACCACAAATTCCCCCATGTGCTTATTCAAAGAGAGCAAGGACCTCTTCTTTCATTACAAAATAGAGTAGGGTACCTTCTGCATTAGGATAATAAGGGTATTGTATCGAAAGACATATTTATAAGCTTATTTTCAAATTATAGTATTTTCATGAGAATTTTTTTCCAAAGGATATTTTTTGTTAGTAGAGGTTCCTGAAGCATCAGAACATGCTAAGTATGAGGATAGCTATGATATACTTTGAGTGCATATAATAAGGTATTGTATTCATATAGGAGTTTGGATAATAAAAACATAGTAAGCATTAATTATCTTTGAATTATTTAATAATTAAGAACAACCATTGTTTCATATATAGAAATAAAGCATTTAGATTAATTAGATAGAAAGTAACCAAAACATTACACATGAGAATGTACGCATGAAACATAATAAAAAATCACACAGATAACCATAACTAGATAAATTTATATTGATATCTTCAAAAGTGGAACCCTCTTCTTCTTACAAACAAAATTATGTATAGATATTTTTAGTCTATTGCTATTCATATTATTCTTGTACTTGGTGCTAAAAGTGGATATTTTTCATATTCTAGCCTATGACAAGTCATGAATATAGGACAAAAGAGACTATACAATGATTTATACAACCTAAATTGGTCAAGAAACCACACATTTAGGTATTTTCATAGTCATTTCATAGGAGACTCTAATTGGGGAATATAAGCTTTGTTCACATATAGCCATATCTTTCATTTTACTCATCTGGGTCTTGTTTCATGTTTGAGCCACCTTTTTTCCTATTCCTAGTCATCTTGAGCCTTTCAAATTATCATCCCACCTCAACCAAGTCAAAAATTTCATGCTTATTCGATCCCCCCAAGTCTTGAACCTATAGGACAAGAGTTTTGGGATTAGACTACAGTATTGGACCCTAGGGTGTCCGTTTTTAGTGCTCCTATCCAATGTCATTTTGAGCTTCAACAGTTAGTTTACCTCACTGAATGATTCTCAACCCCTTTTTTAGCTTTGTCCTTAAGTTTTATAATGTAGACCAAATGTGAAAAAAATTCCCAAATTCAAAATAATGAGTCTCCTATATAAATGACTACATAAGGCATTTTATATCTAGCACTTACTATTTTGGCATATTACTTAATTAAAAATCAATCAATAGTATAGTTCAACATTCTGTATCACGCATAGACTTGCATGCTTGATCAAGGAAGGGCCTACAAAAAAGTTCATTCTTGCTTCTACCATGGATGTTGATTATGTACATTCCCTAAGGGAAAACTTCACTTGATCTGAGACCCTAGCTAGAGGGTTAATGTAGGTAGTGATCAAGGCAATAGGGGTTCTAGATCATGCGACCATACTTCTCCTAACCCAATTTTTCCCCCTTATACTTTTGATGTATTTTATGTTTCATGTGTGTAGATAGATCTAGGTTTCTAAGATTGAAATGGACCTACAATTAGCTCTATTGACATTAGGCTTTGAAATTTAATAAACAATCTCACATAGAGATAGTAGACATAACCCAAAAAACTCAAACCTTTAGGATAATAATAGCAAAAAAGGACTATAGCATCAAACATTAGGGCGTCCTATTCTAGTACTCCTATCATTTCAAAAAATGAAAGTAAAATTTGGATTTGTGACACTATCCCAATCTTATATAATAGATTTTAACCTCAGAATCATCTATTTCAATCTATTTTTCTAGATAAGTTTATTTCTCTCCCTATGCAATCGATGTAATTTATTTTGACCAAAATTTGTATTTTACTATATTTGATTGGATTTTCCCCCTTACTCCAAACCCTTTATTGTTTAGGAACTAGACCCTAGTTTCCTAAAAATAATAAAACATTTGGTGATCCTAACTTAATTTAAATAACTCTAAAACCCTAGGTACACTTAGGGTTTTTCCTTCAAATTTTGTGCAAAAATTTAATTCCAAAATTCTAATTTTTGTATAAATTTTTGTGCATTAATTACATTCAAATATTGTTTTAGAATTTAAATTATTTTAATAATTTTCAAAAATTCTAAAACCCTAACCAAAAACCTTAGATTTCAAAACTAGGTCCTCAGCCTCCCTCCCTTACAATTTTTTGAAAAATATTCTAGAACTTTTAAAAATTATTTGGAGTGTCAAAAATATTTTCAAAATATCAATATTGGTAGTATTTTGTGCAAAAAAAGTAAATTTCAAATTTTTGATTTTTGTATAATATTTTGTGCATTTATCTCATTCAAATTTATTTTTAGAATTTAAATTATTGCCATAATTTTTGAAAATTCTAAAAACCTAGCCCAAAACCCTAGATTTCCAAAATAGGTCCTGAAACCCCAAGCCTTGAAATTTTTAGAAAAATATTTTCAAATTTTTACAAATTAATTAGATTGTCAAAAATATTTTCAAAATATCTAAGTTAGTAATTATTATTGCATTTATTTGCTTAATAGTACTTTTGCACATTCTCTTTGGTGAAAGAAATAAAATGGCCACTAAGACACTTCTTCCCTCTCATCCCATAGATAAATTTATAGTTTTTTCTCATAATTATGACAATGAATGGACAAATTGCACATTAGCTAAAAATGTGGAAAATGATTCCATTTACAATGAAGATAATTACTATTGTTATAATGAGGAATACGATGATACATGTGAAAGTGATAGTGAAGAAAAAGTAGGTGCATCTTCTTCTCTCAAACCTATCTCTTTTATTCCCTCTTCTAAAGAAAATAATTTTGATAAATGGGAAAGGTACTTTTCACCTCATTCTCCTAGGCACAATGCACCAAATGAACAAATTAGTCATGCACTTCCAAGTGAACCTCTTATTGGTGATAATTTGCTTCCATATGAACCTAATATCTCTCTTTTGCTACTTTTATGTTCAAAATACAATAATATAAATGCAATAAAATCAAATTGCCAATGCATATTTCAAATGATGCATCTCAAGCTCTCAACTTTACTTTATCATAAGAAGGTCTAAATGATAACCCTCTTACTCTTACTCCTCATGTTGCAAATGAAAATAATGCATAGATTACATCCATGGATAACATAGATGCACATAATATTCCAAATTCACATGATAATTTATTGCAGATTATAAAAGAATTAAATTCTTCTCTTACACCTCTCCCTAGTGACAATGGAAGTGATAATGAGTATGATAGTGAACATGAAAATGAATATGTAAATGAGAGTGACTATGCACAATGTTTTAATTATGATCATGCATGGAATGATGATGATTATTATGTGCATAGTGAAGAATAAAATGCATCTCATGTTTCTAACTCTTCTCTCACTCTTCCTCTCAAACATAATACATTACCAAATGTTGTTTCTACTTCTATGCATGATTCTATTTTAAATAATGCACATGTTAATGATAACATCACATCCTCTACTCAATTATAATGTGATTCACTAAAACATAAAGATACCAATGAATCTCCCAAGTGACCCCATACTACATTAGAACCCAACTCTTGCTCTTCACCTTAAGAGAATGGTACCCCACATCCCTCTAGTAAGGTCCAAGTTACCATTACTCCCAAGGTTCAAGTGAGCACACCCCCTCTTTATGATCCAATTGCTGAGTGTAGCATTCTTATGGCTAAAATTAATCATCAAATTCAATGATTTAATAAACCACTTCAAGATTTTAATATACCATCCCAAGAGATTATTTATTTGATGAATGTAGTTGGTGAATTACAACATCAAGTACAACTCCTTACATTGGCAAACAAGGGTTATAAGTCTTAGATGGATACCAATTATTTACATGGTAATCCTCTTCCAAAGACATTCATAAAAGCTTCATTACCTAAGCATTTCCAGATACCATCATTGACTCACTTTGATGGAACTAAAGATCCATTCATACACCTTCAAGCTTTTCTAAAGGCTTTTCCATCTCATGTGAATCCTTTGATTCTACTAAAATTGTTCTAACAGACATTAGTCAGGGAAGCACATAATTGGTTCTTTCATCTGCTCCCCACTGGCTCTTTGCACACATATGATGACTTAGAGGATGCATTTCTTAGATATTACATAGCAAACACAAGCCTTTATGTTACGTATGAGAAACTTGACACATTACATCAGAATACTTCAGAGCTAGTTAGTGATTATATCTTATGATTCAAGATGCACATGCTAAGATTGATCTATAAACTAACAAATTTAGAGATTCAACATATCTTTATTAAGGGGCTTCATCACCCTCTCCTTGAGTATCTATTATATCAGACAGAGTCCTCTTTTAGGAACTTAAGCTATACAATTATAGCCTTAGAAAATAAATTATGATTGATTGAGGTAGATTTAGTTGATTAGATTACTCTAGATTTCATAGTAGTACCTACATCTATAGATCCTAGCACACAACATCCACCATGTCCTAAACAAGATATGAGACCACAACTAGAAAAGCAATGTATTAAGAATAGAGAGCCAATCTCTAGAGCAAAACCTACAGTATGCACTAGAGAGAAAAATAATAAGGCACAACTATAGTTTGATTCAGAGTGGGATAGCCCATGTGTCATATTATTGGAAATACTAGATAGGAGGTTAATCACATTACCTTCTACTCATAGATAGCCACATTGGCCCTTTTATAACTATCATCATATCCATGGACACAAAGATAATGATTGTTATGGACTCAAGGATTGAATTAATAAATGTGTTAATAATGGCATCATAGCATTTACATAGGGGGCACCAAGATCTCCTCTATGGCTGGGTCATCCCAAGATATTCCTTTATAGGAATCATCGGTCACTCATTGTGAGAATAATGTGGGTTCTAGGATAGAGCCTCAAATGATATCTCCTATTCCACCTATTTATAAGGTTTGGAAACCAGTAAAATGAGAGCAACCTACATATAGAATTGTAGTCTAAGGAATACATAGTGCAGTTCTATATACATATCGAGCATAGTCAGAGGCACTGCAACAGAGTACTGCTTTAGATAGATATTCACTACAACTAGATTTTTAGGGTCTTTTCTCACATAACAACCCATTATGATTAATATTAAATGAACCCACATCATAGTGTACTTGTCTAAAGAGATATTCACTATGGGAGGATTTTTAGGGTCCTATCTCATGTAGCAACCCACTACGATTGAGATTAAATGAGTTTCCATCACAAGTTTAGCTCCATCTTGATATATTACTTAGTAATATACATCAAAATAGAGGACACATGGTGTTATTTCATGTAATAATCCACTGTGATTATGGATAAATGAGCCTTCTTCATAGAATACAACTTTAGTTGCACATCCAATAAGGTTACATTTGGTAGAGTCTCCATGCATAACTATAGTTAGTGCACAACAAATAGTATTATATATAATGTATGTTCCTACACAACATGAGTAGTATGGGCACTTTTTCAATTGGCCATCAAGGTTTAGATATATATACGACACACATTCATATCAATATCAGTTCATAGCTTCACTTAGTAGGGTAATGATATATCCAAAGGACCAATGTTTGTATTCTTGAGCCACTCTCAGGGAATTGAGCACATAATTATCTCTTACAACCCCTTCTAATAACAAATGACATTTTTAGTTCCAAATAAGCCATCCTTACACAAACCAAATTATCCAAGTTTGAAGCTTTACCAATATCCCATTTTTCCAATCTTAAACCAAATTACTTTATCAAATCAAAATTTTAAATTGTAAAACCAATAAATTTCTTGCTTACATATGATTAGAAATCAAAACTAACATCAGACTTATCAACATATCATGAACAATCAAAATCACATCAAAAACAACATTTTTCAAAAACATATGCAACCTTAAAATCAATACTAAAACAACTATTTCTAATCAACCATTTGCAATGAGTATACCAACATATTGCAAAATCCATAACACAATACACCTGAGTCACCACTCTTAGGGAATTGAGCACATAATTATCTCTTACATCCCCTTCTAATAACAAATGACATTCTTAGTTCCAAATAAGCCATCCTTACACAAACCAAATTATCCAAATTTGAAGCTTTACCAATATCCCATTTTTCCAATCTTAAACCAAATTAATTTATCAAATCAAACTTTTAAACTGTAAAACCAACAAATTTCTTGCTTACATATGATTACAAATCAAACCTAACATCAGACTTATCAACATATCATGAACAATCAAAATCACATCAAAAACAACATTTTTCAAAAACATATGCAACCTTAAAATCAATACTAAAACAACTATTTCTAATCAACCATTTGCAATGAGTACACCAACATATTGCAAAATTCATAACATAATATGCCTGAGTCAACATCAATTCTAGTATCCATATATATATATATATATATATATATATATATATATATATAACAAGTTTTTAAAGCATATACATCATATCAAAATACAATAACTCATGAATGGGAATCATGCCCTCACTTTCAATCTCACTCTCTCCTCTAGTATTAGTCCCATAATCCAACCTAGCACTAGATGGGCTTGCACCTCTTCGAGCTCTTGAATGCCTCTTACGATGACTCTCTCACTCTAGCAGTCGGCCATGTTCCTCACACAAGTCTACATACTACCTATGAATCTCCATGTACTTATTCACAATCCATGTACTCATTGATCCATAATTAGGTAGAGGCATCATATGCCTATCTAGCTCATCCCTCAGCTTATTTCTCTCCCCCACTATCATAACATACATAGTTATGGCTAGGAAGCCTTATCAAACAAATGAGCATAAACACCAACTATAATGGTCACTCACTCTATCAAACCCTCCTCCATAGCATCATCAAGAACATGATGTGTGAGCTCTCAGAGTGTAGACTCAATGATGGTCTCCCAAAACCCATCATCTCTACTTCCTACCCCAGTCTGTGCTTCATCCTGAGCACCTCCCACTCCACCTGCACATAAAGTATAACACTACATTAGATATCCACTTTCAAATCAAGATAAATAAGCATAAAATTATAAATAACTTAAACATAATTTCTACTTACCTCCCATCATCTAGATCGGTGTATGATCCTCATACTTGAGGATATCCCCTCCATCAATAGGATACAGTAGAACCCAATGATGCCTCATCCACCATGTGGTATATGTCTCTGTACATCTAACATCATCTACATCAAGAATATATGTAGTTTCATCTCATGCATCCAAAGGTAATGGTGATAACTCAACCTCAGTAGGCCTCGCATGAGCTCCTATCTTTTTTGGTGCCTATGCACTCCTTGCCCACACTCATGCTACAAGGGGCACATCTTATGGTACTCCAAACTATCTAGTCATGCACTCATACTAAAATCATTTATACACTTCAACCTAATGGCCATGTAACCAACAACTGACCCTCATATACCATGATTACACTCCATCTTTAGGCCACCCAAAAAGTCCTTTATAGGGCCTCCATATGATATCATGAGCCACCAATCTATCTAAAATGCATCTATAGTGATCTCTCCCAAAAGAGTAGATAGAAAATGTAATCATCCACTACTCCCCAAATGGTCATGGAGGTGCCCAATCTAGCTTGGGTAATCCAATTGGTCGCACAAAGACTATGTGCTTATAAGCCCAATAATGCAATAGATTAGTTGCACTTAGACCACCACTAAAAGTCTCTTCAGTAAACCTATAAAGATCCCTGTATAAGTGGGTAAGCATAGTCTTACCCCATGAGAACACAATGTCATATACCTCTACACTATGAATGATCCTATACAACCTATATGCAATCAACACCCCACTCCCATCCACAACAACAAATGAAGCTAACAACATGGCCAACCGCTTAAATAGATGCAAAACACTAGATTGTATTATAACTAATACCAACACATAACTATCATTGCCTCGTTGATGTATACCTGAGGGTACACTAGAAAAATACAAGGATGCATGATCAATAACATCAACACCCATGTCATCCTGAAATATCACACACCATCCACTAACTGATAATTTAAAAATGCAATAAACATCCTCCAATATCATAGTAATCTCCCTTATAGGAAGATAAAAAGTACATGTATCTGCATTCCATCTCTCACATAAGGTAGTAATCAGATACCTATCCCGCTACACAATGCGTAGGTCACATACATGACCCAACCCTGCCCTATCTATCATAGCTATCTCATTAACCAACAAAGGTAGCAACCTCAGTGTCTCCATCACCTCACCCCTATAGAACTCTCTCATCCTTACCTCATCATGAAAAACATAAAAAATAACATATATATAAGTCCATAATGCCAAATCACCTACCAAGCAAAAATAATAACTAACAAAGCAACATGTCAAAAAATATAGCCTCTAGGACAACAATTTTGGGTACATGACAATAATACTAGATAGGAGCATTGTAACCTAGATAAAAACACTATAACCTATACGACAATGTTGGAGGAAGGATAAGAGTGATCGAATCAGTGAAAATTTTCTTAAGACTCCTAAAACAACTTCAAAACATCAAAAATAGGCTTCTAAATAGGTAAAAATCAAGTATTTCAATTACTTACCAGGATAACATCACCACCAACCTCAATTTGGGTTGCCAACTACTCAAACTAGGTCATGGTAGGTGCTTATCTCCTCAGCATATCTCTCACTCCAGAGCTCCAAATCTCAAACTAGTCAATACACAAATGAATCAAGAATCAATCCAATTTTCATATATCGAACAACTTTTTCATCCAAATAAAAATACCATTTTGCTTATAACTTGAACTCCATAACTCCATTTTTCAAACTATTTTCTTCTTCATAATCATGACAATGGTACCTTTGATATCATGCTAGCTTCACTCTCTTACTACTTCATTTGCCTACTACGACATGTACATATCTATATTTATTTTATACTAAGACACACACCTTGATTATAGCCAATCAAAACTTGTTCCAATTTCAAATAACTCGATTTAATCAATCAAATAAATTTTCAACCAATTCAAATTATAACAACCTTGTTTCTATTAACACACCACTAGTCATCACTTTTGGTTCAACTTCCTCTATCACAAAATTTTGTCCCTTTCCCAAAAAGGGGGGCATCATTCCTACTATTCCTATACTTGCACTTACCCAACATTCCCATCCACTCTCATAAGTGGATACACCATGGTTCTTACACCCCAATACTCAAATCATCAAATTCAACTCAGATCGATCGAAATATATAGTTATTTAGATTACATGGGTCACTCAACATTACTCAAAACATTTAGGGGGATATACCTTCAATTTATAGATACATAAAGTATTTAGATACAATGATTCAAATCATATGGATTCATAGTGATTTCAGCTTACAAATACATAGACTAGTCAAATACAAAGGTTTAGATTATATGGATTCATAGTGATTTTGATACAGATTCAGACTCAAATATCAGATTTGGGGGCATGTACATTACTACATGTCTCATATATAGAGCTTCATATATCATGACATAGTTACAAGACCAAACAATATATTATAGGCATAGTGCATATCACATGTGGTTATATATATTACAAGTCTATACATATGCATCATTCACATACTAGATTTGGGGGCATAGCATAAAGGTTCATGTTCTTCATCATCTGGGATTATACAGATGGAATGACAAGACATGCCATTTTATTCTTACACATTTACTAGAGTTTTATATTATACTCAACTATACTTAGGTTGTCACCAGGTTGAACTGTATGATTGTTTATAGCAGTTGGACCATAGCATTACCCAAACCCAAACTACACAAGTTTGTGTAGGATAGAGGATAGACATTAGTTTTTGACCTTTGATCATTTCTTAGTTCTACTTCAGATATTCAAAGTGGGGGCATGAAAATTTTTTCTCTTCATAGCATATAAATTCTATACACACATTTTAGATTACATGAGTTTATGTGGGACAGAGGGAAAACATTGGCTTTGGGCCTTTAAGCATTTCTCATTCCAGTCAGATTCAACATAGGGGAAAAGCATTTCCCTCCTCCATGTTATATATATTCCACTTCTAGATTTAGTATAGGGGGTATCCATTTCAATGATTCCTTCTTTCTCCAAGCACTATTTGGCTCTCCATCCACTTCCCTAGCCAGATTGTGAATTGGACCCTTTGCAGCAAATTCATTTCCATGCAAGTAGGTTTAGGTATGCATTTTATTTTCTTTATTTTACTATAGTACTTCATTTCATTGCATCACTCAAATACTAGGGGAAAATGTATACATCCTAAATTGGTCAAGCAACCACACATATCATGTCTTTTCATAGTCCATTTATAGGAGACTCCAACGAGAGAATATGAACTTTGTTAACATATAGCCATGTCTTTTATTTTACTCAAGATGCTTGAGTCACCTTATTACCTATTCCCAATCATCCGAAGCCTTTCAAATGGTCATCCCACCTTAACTAGGTCAGATTTCTCATGCTTATTCTATCCCTCTAGGTCTCGAGCTTGGAGGAAAGGAGTACTAGGATTGGACTACAATACTATAACTTAGGGTGTCAATTTTTAGCACTCCTATCTAATGTCATTTTGAGCTCTAACAATTAGTATCCCTCACTAAATGAGTCTCAACCCAACTTCATCCTTAAGTTTTCCAATGTCAACCAAATGTGAATAAAGTTCCCAAATTCAAAACAATGAGTCTCCTATATAAAGGACTACACAAGGTATTTTATATCTAGCACTTACTACTTTGGCACATTACATAATTAAAAATTAGTCAATAGTATAGCTCAATATTTTGCATCACACATAGACTTACATGCTTGATCAAGGAAGGGATTAGATGAAAGTTCATTGTTGCATCTACTGTACATGTTGATTATGCACATTCCCTAAGGGAGAACTACATTTGATCTAAGACCCTAGCTTGAGGGTTAGTATAGGTAGTGATCAAGACAATAGGGTTTCTAGATCATGCAATCATACTTCCCTGAAACCAATTTTTCCCCCTTATACTTTTGATGTATTTGATGTTTTGTGTGTGTAGATAGATTTAGGGTTTTGAGATTGAAACAAACCTACTATGAGCTCTATCGACATTCAATCTCTAAAATTTTGTATACAGGGTCACATAGAGACAACACATAGAACCCAAAAAGCTCAAACCTTTAAGACAATATCAATAAAAAAGGAGTATAATGCTAAACACCAAGATGCCCTATTCCAACACTCCTATCCTTTCATAAAATGAATGTTAGATCTATATTTGTGACACTATCCCAATATTATACAGTAGATTTCAACCTTAGAATCTTCTGCTTCACCTTATTTTTCTAGATAGTGCAATTGATGTAATTTATTTTGATCAAAATCTATATTTTATTATATTTGATTGGATTTTTTGCTTATTCCAGACCCTTTATTATTTAGGAACTAGACCCTAATTTCCCAAAAATATTAAAATAAATGACAAAATGATTACATAATGCATGAATATTAGACAAATATCCTGTATAAATTTACAATTTGATTTCCTCTACTAACACTTTCTTAGACTTAAAATGTTGTCTCATCCCAAGACAATATTGTAGGATCTCTAAGAATGCACAAGTGACCATGGGCTAAAGAAATGGTTAGACAAGTAAGATTCATAGTAATCGCTCAAGGTGTTGTTTCTAGTTTTTACCTCTTATATACTATTTAGCTTCCCTTTTGGGTTTTCAACTAAGTAATATACAAATCTACCACCCATTTATGGATTTTCAATAGACTAACATAACAAGGTGGTCACCCTTTACAAGTTTTAAACCATCATAACCCTGCTTATCTTACTAAATCATTCCTAATACAAAATGTTATATAAAGTTTTCAAAATTGGCACTATGCACAATACTTAACTTGATGGTAGTGGCATGGACAGAGATGATTATTGATTAGAAGAGTCCTTGGGTTGGGACTGTATGGCCTGATACTGAGTGATGATATGTTGGAGCTTTAAATGTGTCTTGTATGTAGGTGTATTGACAATCTAGGCAACTATACTAGAAAAGGGGGTTAGATCCATCTTGTAGGCATGCTAGTCTAGTATCACTTCTTTGATCAACTATAGTAGGGTGCACAATAGAGAATGGTAGCCAATGATCTACTTGAGGTCTACATTATAAATTATCTTCAAGGATGCGTTAGTGTTTTTGACCCTTATCTAAATCTATCCAATCAATTATTCCATCTTATATATGTGTCATTGAGCTTGGAGGATGATAAAGGAACTATGCAAAATTTGGCTCTACTAATTATCTGGTATTGAGTGACTCCTAAAACGATCCATCCTTCTCCTCTCCAATGGTAGTGTGACTGGACATGGTTGATTTGGTGGTGGTGGCCTTTGTGAAGTCTACACTAAAACTAGCTAGAGAGGTATCTAGTTATTTCTTCCAATCCAAAAAGCTAAATGCAACATATTATGCTTGAAGTATGGTATCATCAAGCATTCCTTGATACTCCTCCAAAATCATTATGAATATGATAGCCTTATTCTTAACATCCTTCCCCAATGTTTTGACTACACATATTTTATGTGGTATGCACTAGTCTTTGGTTAACTTAAAGACAAGTGTCTGGAGTCTACATTGATCAGACATTAGTTGGTCCTTGATAGCTCGAGTGACCAACTCAAGATAAGTGTCCTAGATAAGCTTAGAAGCTTCGTATAGATGATCCTTCAACTTGATGTTCTTAGCCTTGGATTTATCAATCTATTATTTTAGAGAGGTTACCTTATACATAATGGACTCCTAGAATGTTTTAGTACCCTCTAACTATTTATTTAGTGGTAATTTGGAGACATATAATGAGGCTTCTTGCTGGAGGGGGAATGTTTCCAATGTTCCTACAATTGTTAAAGGGTCAAGTCATGGTATGGTCTCAAGTAGAAGTGATAAGGTGGTGCACTAATCACCCATAATTGGAACATCCCATAGATAGACTCCTCCCAAAGTTAATTTCAATTATTGTGCACCTATTGGAGCTATGGGTTGGTATTATTTTTGATCGAGTTACTCTGACTTGGCTTGTTATTATTTAGGCACTTGTTATTGATGTGTTGTAACATCTTTTGTAGGCTTCATGTACTGTATAATGTCTTCATCTTATTTTTTCTTAGTTTCTTCTACTGCCTTCTTATTGAGCTCATCCTTCATAGCTTTCTTTTTCCCCTAATCCTCTTCCTATAGATTTTGTGCATGATCTTCTTCCTTTTTCTAGTTCCTTAAGTGTAGTAGCCTAGGATTGTTCATCCTTAACTTGTGCCTATGCTACTAGGTCAGCCTATGCCTTGGCTATATTTGTGTGTTATTCTTGAATTTGGGCCTATTGTTTATGCAAGGCTTCATCTTCTTATTATTTCTACTTATTTGTAACTTCCTTGACTTTATATTGTGTGTGAGTGGAATCTTATAGATCCTTATTTGCCTACACTAATGCATCTTATTATTACTTATATTCTTTGACATTGGCTTTGGTAGTGAGTACAACATCTTTATTCTTTTGCTTTTCATCCATCTTCTTTTGGTATATACCTATACTTGATTTGATGCATCAACAATCTATTGTGCCTTTTTATCAACCTTGAGATCCTTTTATAGAACAACCTTTACATCTTGGGCCTTTTGTGTGGCTTCAGATTCTTCAGCTTACCAACTTGATTATTGAACTTGTTATTGTTGGGCCTTATTCTTATAACATTTATTTTCATCATGTCTAACTCATTGTTCTATTGTTCAAGCTACTTCTTCTAATGAATCTTGTTGTTCTTTAGCTATAGGTTGTTTTGGTGTGATTTATTCCACCTCTAAGGCTTGTTGTGAAGGTGGTGAATCACTTGGCTAGACCATAGAGCTGGAGACATGTGTTTTCTTTCACCCCAAAGTAACCAACCTACATTTGGGTGGTGGTGAAGTCAAATATGGAGAAGGATAGACTTCCTACACCATGGTTGTCCTATCAAATGTGCATTTTTTAAGGGTAGGAAAAACCCTATCCTCTCATTCAATTTTGGGTTTGTGCACTAGAGACTCACATGGAATTTTTGGTAGTGGAACAAAGATGTCAATGACTATGAAGGTGGTAAAAGGTTGCTTTTGGAAGAAGTTGACCCTTATTACATCTGTTATACTTCTTCATGCACAATGTCAACCATAATAGATGTAGGGCATGCTGGTAGTTCTACCTAAAGACTTAGAGGAACCTTATTATGTACTTGGACCATGTAAACTACCTTCTAGAATAATAAATCCTTCTCTTCTTCCCTATCATATAAGTTTATTTACATAGCTATGACCATCACTTGGTAAACCTCCTATTTATCCATTCTTATCTGAGGCAGGGCATAAGAGCTTGTGATCTGAGACACCTTAGGGTCATCTAGCCAAGTTTTGATGCTCCTTATCTTGTGTTTCAATGGAGGAGACAATGGTTTTTACTCGATAGAGAGCTTACACTTTCATTTATGCTACTAAAAAGTTGTGAATTTTGGTTTTTGTTGCAGTAAGGGGACTGTTATGATAGGTGGTATGGCTTGGAGTAGTGTTACATGTTTGGATACATAGGGTTTTTTCTTGGATACTTCATCATGTGCCATGGCCATGGTAAAAAATAATGGTATGGGTCTAAATGGAAACCTTGATAACTCATGAATATGGATGAACACACCTTTTGGGAGTAAGGTGACAATATCATGTTGTCACAACTATTGTATGAAATTCGATGTTAGCTAAATATGTGTAGCAATTAGATCCAAATACTCCTCCCACCATCTTTTGAATTTACCCTTATGTGTTAGGGAACCATGTTAAGGTGTCCATATCAGGTTATAGAATTGTTGTGTTGGACATTAGTGAGTGTCAGGGTGCACATCTCTTTTAGGGGACTGTTATTAGGTGAAACACAAAAGAAAGATGAGAAATTGGTACTAGAAGGTCTACTTAGAATTTGTATAACACTTTTCAATGTTTCTAAATAACTCCTAAAAAAATTATTCAAGCTAATTGAAATGTTCATTATGGTGGATCATATGATGTGCAATGTCTACCACCCCTTTAGGAATTTGCTTTATAGACTTGGTGGTCTGTCATAATCACTGTGTGATGCATTCAACCAAGATGCACACTCATTCATCTTGGATTTCTTCATTAGGGATTCCTAAGGACCCTTGAACATATAAATCTTTGACCTTCTAAAGAATAGGATGCATTTTTATCTTGAATAGAGAAAGAGAATCACCTCAGGCAGGCATGCCCAAAGGTTTGGCCATTGCTTTTATGTTGATGTGTATAGTGGTGTCAGGGTTAATGTAAATGTTATCACCATTATATCATCAAAGCAAGATTTATACAATCTACCCCAAGTTACCAAAATTTGGCATGCAAAGAAGGCACTCGACATCTATGTTCTAGAATTGATGTGTGACTATAAGACCCAATGGTTGTGAAACATTTATGGGATCTGGCCAAAAGAGGTTTTACTCTACCACTTAGAGGTAATTAAATGGCTCTAGATCAATGAATTTTGTATGAATAAATTCAAGGTTGATTACCATTGATTCCATCTGAACATCTATCAAACTCTTAATGTGTTTTAAATGATCTATGATATTTGAATATTGAAATTGAAAATTTTTTTACTTTTAGCACATCATAAATTAACTTGGCTCTTGAAGATTCAACTCATGAAAATATTTACAAGAATGAAATGTAGAATTGGTTTGTAACCTTATGCATTTATATATATCACACCTATTAGTTTCCATGTAAATGTCATGCTACACTATCCATTTGATATCAATGTAAATGTTGATGTGGAAAATCTTATCCAATTTGGTAATTAAAGTAGTTAGTCATTAACACCTACATTGAGATACACTATTATATTATTTTTTGTCCATACTAGAATACAAATAGATGATGTTGACTATTCACTAATTTGGTAAAGATTAGGTCAATCAAACCTTGGATCTTGGAATAATTACTTGAGGATGACCATTATACGATGAAGATCTTGGCTGATGTGACTTGATCGTACATTTCCTAAACTTAATTACTTTATTTCACTCCTATTGACATCAATAATTGTGCACATGAATTATTTTATACACAGTTGGAACATGTTATACTTGTTATCTTGGTTTTCAAAATATATTGAAGATATCATCTACAAACACACACATAGAAAAAGAAACACACAAGAAAACATACAAAAAAGGGAAATCTTAATCTACTAGGTGTTACTTAGCACCTACTCATTTAGAAAAAAGAGATCAATTAAGACTATTGTTAATAGGGTTGAATCCTACAACCATTCAATCACCCTAGAAAAATGGTTCCTTGTAGATCTTTCAAAACAATAGTTCCTTGCTACAATATTTCATATATAATGTAAGGTCATTTCCATCTAATTTGTAATTTACCTAAAAATGCTTTGAAGTGACTATCATATAGCAAAACTATTTAATATTTATGAAATTCCTTATGGTGCATATTCCTTTCATACCATGCTTTCTATCTCTGCTTATAAACTTCTTAAATCCAAGATGCTTTGCATCGATACTCATCCATCCTTTTCAGTTTGAGAATCTTATTGGTAAGAGACTAATGGTCCCCTAGTCTCATGACCATTGTATCCCTTTTATAGTGTGTGTAATATGTGCAAAGAATCATAGGAATGTGATCTTCCTAATCATCTCTATCGACATCATATATCTTTTTCAACATCTTTCCCAACACTTTATTAGAAGCCTCATCTTGGTTGTTAGCTTGTGGATGGTACGCAATACTTTTATGATCAGAAATCATGAGTTATTTAGTAAGATTTTTGATGGAATTATTTAGGAAGTGTGTCCCTCAATCCCTAACAAGCTTGATGGGGCATCCAAGCCTTGTGATGATATTTTCATAAAGGAATTTTTCTACATCCTTCATAAGACAGTTAGGTATTGTAGTAGCTTCAACCCATTTGGTAAAGTAATTTATCATAGTGATAATTTATCATGTTTTACCAAATTTACTTGGGGGATTGATAGGTCCTATGCAATCAATGTGCCACTATTCAAAAGGTTTTTTGGCTAACAAAGGCTATAAAGTAATTTTATTCTTTTGGAGTGGATTATCCATGCATTGACATATGTCACGATGTTGTATTACTCTATGTGCATCTTGACAAAGTTTTGGCCACCATAACCCACTCTATAACAATTTCCTTGTAGTAGCTTCTCTATCAAAATGACCTCCTACTATTCCTTGGTGTGTTTTCTATAAGATTTATGGTCATTCATGTTCTTGAAATACCTTGTGTAGTACTTCATCCTTCCCAAAATGACATAAAATCCCATTTATAATAGTATATGGCAAAGCTCAGGTGATAAATTATTTCTTGTCTCTTTCTTGGTAGTGCACAAGGAATACTCCTTTTTCTAAGACATTAGCAATGGCCTCAAAAAAATTTGGGATCATAGAAATTTGAAATAGATGGGCATCAGAAGATTATTCTTTTAGTTCTTTTGATTCTTTGCCATTTGGTATGCGATTAAGATGTTTCAGTCCAAAATTTTCTCTGCTTGGTTTGACATTGATGTGAAATTTTTTTTTTTGAATGAGCATCAACCATCTTGAAATTCATCCTTTGAGCATAGACTTGTTAACAAGGTAGCATAGAGCTTGATGATCCATGAAATCTTAAAATGGTATTGAAATAAGATAGTGTCAGAATTTATATAGTGTAAACACTATAGCCATTGCTTCTCTTTTAGTTGTCTTGTAATTCTTTTTAACATTAGATAAATTTTGACTTGAAAAATTATGGGGTGGTCCCCACCATTTCTTGGCTACATAAGCACAACACTGAATGCAATACAGGAATCATAAAAATGAACATGAAAGGGCTTGCCCCAATCTAGAAAGATAAGAATAGGTGTAGTGACTAGTCTTTTCTTTATTTTTATGAAGGTTGATTGATACTTAGAAATCCAAACAAACTTTGTACCTTTGCACAGTAAATACTCCAATGGAGATTAAATAGCTGCATATCCCTTAATAAAATTTTGATATTACCCTATATGGATAAGAAAGTATCACACTTATATGGATATGAATAGCGGAGGCATATTAATGATGATTATAATTTTGGCTTGGTACACCAAAATGCCTTCACTATACACTACATGACCTAGTAGGACACCAAAAAGTGTAAAAAAATAGGCATTTTTTCAAATTTAGGGAAATGCGTAGAGCTTGACAACATTATAACATGAGGTCAAACTTAGATAAATGTTCTTTAAATAAATAAAATACTACCCAATCATCAAGATAGACTTGTAGGAAGTTGTAAATGAAATCCTTAAATACAGTCACCACTACTCAAGAAAAAACTACAGGTGCATTCTTGAGGCCAAAAGGCATTATCTTATATGCAAAGTATCCCCATTCCATGGAAAAGATAATTTTAGCTCTATCTTCTTCTATGATGGGTATTTGATGATATCCAATGAATCCATCTATGAAAGAGTAGACTTCATGAATTGCAACAAATTCTAAAACTTTGTTTGTGAAGGGAATCAGAAATGGATCATTCACACATGCATCATTAAAAATTAAATAATAACCATATACTATGATCTCCCCTATTTTATTATGTTGCATTACCATGGGACCAACCCAATCTACCTTTTCTATGGGATATATTACACTTGCATCTTGCATTATATCTATTTTAGCCTTCACTTTCAACTTCATGTTTGGATTCAACTTATATGTTTATTTCTTTGTGGGTCATGCACACTCTTTGAGTTCAATATGATTTTTATTGGGGATGGATTTACTCCTCTGACCTCTAAAAATTTAGTGGTAAACACATCTTTATAATCTTTTATAAGTTGAATAGCTTCTAAAACTTTATATTCAATCCAATAGTCACCTATATGTGCCAATTTAGGTTTCTCCTCACTTCTGATGTTTCCTACATGCTTTTAAATAAGCCATTGATAAATATTACACTTTTACTTAGAAATATATTCTTTTAATATTCATTGTCCTTCCTATTTTAGGATTTGTATGTTGTTCATCTTGTCTTCTTTAGTGGGTTCTACAACCGAGTCCTTTATTGGTTCTACTAGCCATTCAAGTTCAAGCAAATCAATCAGATTGATATCACCATCAGTTTATGATTCTTCAATTTCCTCCTCTTCATCTTGTATTTGGTGGCATGACTACATAAGAGATTGTTATTCCATCTTGGTATCTTTATATCTTTTTAATGTTGTATTTAGATCACAAGCTACGTACTTATGTGAAATAGATTTCATCATGGTGCTTGAATATTTTTTGCACCCATGGCATAGAAAATGTTTGATTTTCAAAAACACATTATGAACCATAGTATTCTCATCTTCAAAGACAAATTTTTTTATGAATTCGCTCTACACCTCTCCCAATTCTTTGTCTCCCTCTTATGTTCTTGATGCATATACCATGTTGATGGTAAAGGGGCAAGTGTGTAATGAAAGATATGAACCCTATACTTTGGTACCAAATGTTCTTCATTCCAAACCTCAACACATTTATGGATATGGATTTTAGGGCACCCACCTTCTTGAAAGAAAGACCAATTACTTCTGATTTCTTATGGTAGTTGAAATCTACTAATCATAAGTGTGCATGCATCTCCCCAATCGAGTTGATCATCTCTATGAATTACTTACCATGTCTCATAGTACATGAACTTGTAGGCACATAATGAATTAATTGATATCCTCGGTCTCATATTATGAAGGAATTTACCTCTCATGGGTGAAGACCATTCTCATAGGTTAGAGTTCATGATCACCATGAGCCAAGTTAAGTAGATGCGTATCTAATTCTCCACTGACAGATGAATCTATTTCTCGAGGAAAAGTTCTTTTGTTGGTCAAATATATATAATCCTACATATGATCATCTACTTGATAGAGAAAATCAACTTCTAAATGAGTAGGGGATTTAGTAGACATGGACACATAATCCTCTATGACAAACTGAGGTACCCATGGCTAAGTAACTACTAGTTTGGGCTTCCATTATTCATATGTCTTCAACTATTGAGTGAGTAAAGAATATACCTAAGGTTTAATATGCTCATATAAGAAATTTCACTCAGTGGCATACAAAGCTTTCAAGTTTTCTTCAGAGTTTACCTTCATCTAGTTGGTTTCTTGTGCAACATAAGGAGATTCTAGTTCAACTAGAATGATGTCGGGTTTGTGTGCCTTATTTATAGGAATGATGATAATATTATCTCTTTGACGTGCCTCTATTTAGTTTTTCATAGTATTGATAGTCATCTGACCATCATATGCCCATTTCTTGCCAATCAACATAGGGTAATGAGTTGATTCTATCTTCATATCGATGACTTCAAAGTCACCTTGTAGGCTTAGTTCTACAACTTTGATCTCAATGTCTTCTAATTCTACAATAATCTCAACTCATCCATAGTTTGTAAAGCTCAGAGTCATTGGGTTATAACTTAGAACTAGCCATCCAATTGCCTCCCATGTAGACTTGGGGATCATGTTGACCATGTTGCCAAAGTCAAAGATAACATTTAAAATTTCATATCCTATAACTTCAATATTAATTCATGCATCTACATCCTATGGATTATTTATTTTTACATACCAAACAATATTTTCTATCTTATGTTTCCCTCACTATGCACATTTTAGTAAATTATGTAGCAAGTTTATAATGTTCTAAGAGATATCTTCATTGTATAGTGTACTTAACATCTTTAGTAAATTTTTTAGCATAGTAATAACTCCACCTTGTCACATAATGCACATAATCTAAGCATACATTTGGGAAGCTATTGCTACATCATCTCCTTTAGTAGTGTTTTGGTGATGAATATTTTTCAACATCTACATAACTTCATATATGATACCATTTTCTATAGCTAGGTCTAGGTATTTATCCTATTTTACTTCTTGGATTCCCTAGTCATGAGGCATTTCAAGAGGAGGTGATCCTCCCTCTATGTGTTGGGGTATTATAACAACATTCAAAAATGCCTCCTCTTTAGTTTGTGCATTCACCATGTTAACATTCTTGATGGCATTTCCCTTTCTTTGCTTTTCTAAGATAGGATAGTCTTTTATCTCATGTTGCTCATATACCCTACAATATGTGTAGTAAGATTATCTTTGGGATTTCAAAGGGAAATTATGCTGCATATGATTATAATCTCCACATAAGTAAAATTGTAAAGGAGGGTGTTGATAATTATTTCCTCTACCACCTTGGTAAACTCCTCTGTATTTACCCCTAGATCCTCCTCTATTTGACTGATAACCTCCTCTATAACCTCCCTATTATTGTATTATATTTCAGTGCTGATGTTATTGGGTATTATTTCCAATTCTAAATTGTTATTGCATAGCTAGTAGGGTCCAACTAGTTTTTTGTTGCCACATCATTATCAGGTTCTAAGGTGCTACATACTGGTATTATGGTGATAGTGGTGTCTAACTCAATAAAGGAGGGGGTCCATCCAGCCAGACCTTAAGGGTGGTACTGAGGCAAACCAGGAATCCATTGCAAACCTTCTTGGTTCTCATAACCCTTATCAACCTCTGGGCTTATAATCATCTTCTTTATTATGGACACTTGCTATATAATGATAATGAATGCATTCTTTGAGATATCTTCTTTAAGATCCTAAAAATCCCTACAATTCTTTTCATCATGATTGTGTGATTTATAAAAAATTACAATATAAAATTTATGGGATTTTGACATAATATTGTAAGAGATAGCATTTAATTATTGCTTGCTTTACCACTTTATAGATTTCACAAAACTCTATCTTTATCTTAGGACAATCATTCCTATGATGTCCTTTCCCACAATCCATACACCATAGATTCAGCTTAGGTTTATCTTATTCATTATATTATTCCATCCTATTCATAAAAGCTTAAAATGTATTTTAAATCTTAGAACCCATTATGGGAGCTTCCCCATAATCTTTAATTTGTGCCATCTAAAGAGTAATAGTTTTAGCATCTACCTTAGTAGCATATTGGGTTTGCACTATTACAAATTTGATCTTGGAATGTAGTCCTTCGACAAACCACATAGTTTTATATTTATCTACTAAGGCAAACTCCACCTTATTCATAACATTGGAGAACATATGATCATAGTCATAGACTGATTCTCTTGACTTCTACCTAATCTCCTTTAGGTCTTGAATAGTATGACTTATACATTTGTCTATTTTAAATTTTAAGATAAGCCAACCTATTATAAACTTTCTCGAGTTAATTTTATGTGGTACATGAAATCAAGTGCTCTTTTATTTAGTTTCCCTATTAAATCACAATTTTTTATAGCCTCATCAATAACACCCTTAGCTTGCCATCTCATCTCACATGTTAGTAAGTACTGATAAAGGTCTACAGACCCATCATATGTCACCAGGTTTATAAATTCCCCTATAACACCCCTTTTCTAAATTAGTTTTGAGGGGATATTATATGTAAATATTATAATGGGAGGTTGTATTTTGTATGATCTTGCTTGCATACTATGAAGATTTACCTGTACACTAGGAAAGTTCATCTATGCACTCTAATTTTCTATGTTTCCTACTTTTCTTTTCTTGGTTTCAACAAACACCATGGACTTAAAAGCTTAAAAATTGAGTTTTTTTTATTTCATTACCCTCATGATGCACTTATTATAAAAATGGACCTTCCCAAATACTATCTTCCTATTTGTTTGGTTGAAAACTTCTACTAGAATAAAATAAATTGGACTGTAGGAATGTTTGCTCTTTTGGTGAATGATTTTTTTCTGTGAGTTTTTCTTCTTCTAAGCCTAAACTTATGATTACTTTTGTGAACTAGGAATTTGAATCAAGAGAGGTGATTAGTCTAAAAATGTAAAAAATTTGATAAAAACATACTAATTAGCATACATCTCTAGGCCTAGTTACTAGGGTGAGCTTAATAACAAAAATAAATTAAATGCACAACTAAAAAGTTAAAAAAAAAAGAATCCTTCACCTTCCTTTGATGCTCCAAATTCTTGTTGTAGTGGCTTGCTCAATTTGTGCTCATGAAGTCTTCATCAAAGGAGGCTTGGTTATCTCCTCTTCTCCTTAACACATTGTGGCTTTGGCTTGGCTTGGTTTAATATTTTGGCATCATAACGTTGGCATGTAAGAACTCATGGAATAAGTTTGACATGGTAACTTTGTATAAATTAAGCTTAAAAATGATGTTCATGGCCTCTCTATTTAAAGATTTTCAAGAATGACTAGAATCAACCATGACCATCCATCTCAAGATTGAGATGTGTGGTCATGGATTAATTGAATTATGTAATTAAAATCCATAAATATCCTCATGAATTTGCAAGAAGGGACATTAATGAGGCATGGGAAGTAATAAAGAGGCATGGGAGACCCATAATCTTGATATTTGTGGCATTTATGGCCTAGGGATGTTTTTCCAAGAAATGAGGTCACCCGATGATACATATATTCAATATTCATTTCTAAAAACAAGTTTTTAACAAGTTTCCATAGAATTATTAATTAGGCTCTAATTTAGTTTAATTATCTCTTAAGCATGATTAAGCACTTTGTGCACAAATTACTCAAATTGATCAGAATGCCTTATTATTGGTCCAAATTTTGACTAGATTAGAATTGGAAGTCAATGTCAGATGCATTAGATCCATTATCCCATTTAGGATGTTGCCAACACCAAATAAGAAAGACACACATCTTGTACAATAAATTTGATAGAGAACAAAATTAGCTGGTACATAAACTACATTGCCCCATTTAGTGATACCTTGGCCAAAATTGGCACTTGAATATGTCAATTTCAATTCATTTAATGTACTTTAGTGTTTTTAGGCCAAATTGTGCACTTTGGTGGAAATTGGTCAAAATCTTGGTTAGAGGTCATTGGTGGCCAGATTTAGGTGTCTATAGTTTGTCCCTATTTGGGAAGGCATTATAAGTTATAAGCATAGCAATGTCCTATCAAATAATGAGAGATGGCTTGTATGCCAAAAAGAAGATATTGGTTGAAGAACAAAGATCCAAATGGTTTTGGGAAGCCTATGATGATGCCCCCTTGAGGGAGTGGTTATCATATTTGTTGATGGGTGGTCCCTCAAAAAGAAATAAGAAGGGTAGAATTAACCCACTATTGAGATTACTATAAATAAAAAAATGCTTGCATGAATTGATGTAAAAAGGATGTTGATTTTCCCAAAGGCAGTTATAATCAAGAATAAAAGTCAAAATAATGATTTACCCATAGGCGGTTATAATCATTAAGAAGACTTGGATTGACTAACATTGATGGTGCCCTAGTTAGGGATGATTAGCAAGAATAACTCAAAGATATGACCTAGAATATAGATTAAAGATGAGTGCGTGAAAAGTGATGAAAGATATGGATAGAGGAATAAGATTGATCATTATAAATGATTCAATTGTACCTACTAATGAGGAGATGCTCATCCTTATTAGTAATGATACAATTAAAATGTCCAATGGGTTAATTTGATTAAGGGTGGGATGAAAGGATTTATCAAGGTGCCAAGGAGAAAATTATATAGCTCCATTGATTGTAGACCTTCCTGAAGCTAATTTTTATTGTATTATGTGATGGTAGGCTTCATGATATAACACCATGAAGACTATCCCAAAATATGCATAAGGACTGACTCTTTATCCAATAAACACTCAAAAAAATACACCAATGATAAAAATCATGAAGATAATATTGACATATGAATATGGATAGACTCACAAATAATGTGCTCAAGGAATCACCCATAAATGCATAAAGATTGAGTCAAGGCAACAACGCTGAAAGTAAATAAATAGGCAAGTGAATAAATAAACAAAAATAAAAACAAACAAACAACCTAAGAAATAAACAAATAGAAAGATTAAAAACAAAAGCATAAGAAAGCATCCTAACAATGATAATGCCCCTATAAGGTGGATCAAGTATAATTGACTAGGCTTAGATAGGATAAATATTTTTAGATTTTGAAATATTACTAATGTTTTTGGCATTTTGAGGTATCTTAACTCGTTAAAGAATGACAAGACACTTGCTCTTAAAATGGAAAGAGCATTTGGTTTAGGTTGTTCACAAAATGATGAGAGCTATGGAAAGGGGGATTGAGGTGACCTCAACATGAATTTAGCATGCCCCACATAGTCTTGAAATGATCTCAAGTCATAGTAATTCCATCCACACAAATGGTGAGGAAAAACCAACTAGGTCCCAATAAGTTCTCAAATCTAGAAAATGGCCAGTCAAATGAAAATAATGATGGCAAGGTGATATGACAATGCATGGTAAACAAGTGTTACCCCTAGTTTGCCCATAAGTAGTTATAACTAGGATATGATGGAATAGGTCAATGATACTAATTTGCCCATAGGTAGTTATAATTAGTAGTAAGACTAGTGAGACACTAATTTACCCATAGGCAATTATAATCAGGATCACATAAACAAGCTTGATACAAGATGGAAAATGAAAGATATCTTGCCAGATCAATTGTCACACTAAATTCATAGATTGTCGTTAAAACACTGATTGGATTGATTATTGAAACTTGATCGAAATCCTCTCAAAAAAAGTGTAGGAAGAACCAAAGTAGCCAAGATCAAAATAGGATTGGGTAGGATAACTAAAAATAGGCTTTGGTGTAGATAGGAATGGAATGATAGGATGGTATGGTCTTTCTAAGGATAATGATGGTTTTTGATGGATTAAAAAAAATGGTAAGAGGGTTGTCCCCAAGTGAGAAGGAGATTGGTTGGGATATGCAATAATGGTAAAAGGATATGTAACAATGGCAATGGCATGGCAATGAAATGGTATGGTACATGTTTTTTGCCTAGGTGTGGCTTTTTATTCTATTGTTCCTATTGATGGGGAGATGCACATCCTAATCAACAAATGATACGAATAGAATACTTGATCATGTTAATTACTAGCCCACACCTCATCTAAAAATATGATCTATCAAGAACTCAATACAGATTTGGATTCTAAGAATGCTTTTGTGATCTTCATTGGTCATTGATTTAGATTCCTTCAAACATCAAGATAAGGTATCTTTCTAGCCTCTATAAAGGAAAGTGTAGGCATGGATGGTAAATAAGGACAAATAATGGATGGTAGGTTTGACTATGAAATGTAATGGTAGATGATAATGGAATATGGAATGGTTGGGAAACAAATGAAGATCAAGATGTTCAGTCACATGTAATGTTTTTGATGTTAGATTCAACATAATTTTGGTTATGGTGGGGCCAAATACTTGTTCTCTCAATAAGACCATCAGATTTTTATGTTGTTTGGGCCTAAAATTAGCTACCATCTAATTAGGATATATATAGGAAGATATTTTGATTTAATCTTTGATTTTGTCTTCATCAAGTAGTGAAGAACTTTTGTGCTCAACTATTAGTGCCTCAATGAGGTTTTCACCATTGAATTTGTCTTGATTGTCCCATAACCCCTTTCAGAAGGTTTCACTAAGGAATGTTGACTTTTGATTCTGATCATCTTCTAGCACTTCCAAAATAGTTTCATTAGATGATCCTAATTTCTGACTTTGATTGTCCCCTAGCACCTCCAGAAAAGTTTCACTAGGAGAGTGTTCTTCTACTATATGAATGTGGTCTTAACCTTCTTGCTCTTCTTCAACTACTATGTCACCATGGATGTAGTTTAACAAAGTGTGATTTTGTTGATCCCAATTGACACTTGTGGGAGATGGAATGTCAATGATATGACTATTTTAGTTGATGGTAATACCCTGTGAAATGATAATGGAATGGGGAGGGGCTGTAAAATCCTCATAGAAGATACTAGGATAACTTGTGTTGAAGCTAAAGTACTCATCCTTAAAATTTCTAAAAAGATCACAAATGTATTCAAATTTATCTACAAGGCATGTGTAACCAATGTTCTAACAACCACGAACATATTCTTCTTCTAAATATAATTCTAACTCAAGGGACTCTGAATCTAATGTTGAGACTAATTTTGATGGTAAATTTGATGTTAGATCAAGAATATAACATGACCCTAACTCTAATTATTCATCTAATAGGTTCTCTGTTACAATGATGTCTTGTTAAATATTTGGTTTTGGATAAGTAACGGCCTATGATGGCAAAATGAGATCCACAAAAAATATTTTATCAAAGTGGGACTCCTCTAGGATGGGAAAAAGGTCAAGAGACAACTCCTCAAAGACTGGCTTGTCAATAAGAGTCTCTTAAAAAATAAGGACATGGTTAAGGTAATGATTTACCCGAAGGTGGTTATAATCATTAAGTAGTGACTTGACAAAGACTATCTCATTAGTGTGAGACTCCTCAACAACTAGTATTGGATCAATAGGTGATTCATCATATGCTAACTTATCACAAGTAGTTGGTTCAACAAAAACATCTTGGATTGGTTAGTTGTTTGGGCTTTGGTTTTCAATGAATTGGAATATACTAGTTTTGAACATAGCTTAGTCTTTGAAAAATTAGATTGATTAAGGTTTAGATGGGATTGGTTATAAATGAGGAATGGCTTATGGTTTTATAATGGTAGGGAATTAGGGAGTATAATTACTCATATGAGCCAAAGGACAAAGTCCTAAAATGGTAACGATAGGGTAGTGTAGAGTTTGATTGCTCACACAAGTCAAAGGAATAGGTCCTAGTATATAAATGGTATGACATTATGAACTTGGAATAGAAATGGTATGATGTGGTGGAGCCTAATTACTCACAAAATCCAAAGCATCCAATTCCTCCTCATAAACCATATAATTTTAGTTGAGGTTTTGAGTTGGATTTTTAGCTGGTTCTTGATTGTGTCCCATGTGCAAATTATTGCAAAGAGGGTATGGATCTGCATCCCAAACAACATTATCTATAATTGGGTTTTCAAAGTCCTCTTCATGCCAATCAAGGTCTTGATTTGGATTTTCTATATTTTGACTATGTTTCCCATATGGAGTATTGTAGGGAGAATGATAAAACTCTTTAGAAAATATTTCTTTATAGGGGTTTCCAGTGAGATTTTGTGTGGCCATTCTATCATAAGTTGGACTGTGTGTGACTCTACCATAAGTTTAGCTAGACATATCTACATAAATTATGAAAGCTCTAAAATAAAAAGGCTTAGATTTCTACAAACTCTGAAAAACTATCCAAAGGACAAATGGTTCAAACTTGGTCTAACTTGGTCAAAGGGGTGGAGCTGTATCTCCAATATGGTCTGAAAGTGGAGCTATATCTCCAAAATTATTTATGCTAAGACTTGGCATAAAACATTCTAACATAAAATGTCTAATTTCAAATATTATACGCACAAAAGGTCAAGTGTCTAAATAAAAATTGGAATGTCAAAGGTCTAGGTCAAAGTGTTCCAAACAAGGTCTAAACTATTAAAGGGAAAAGTTAGTTACTAAGTCTTTTGTCCAAATGTAGAGTAAAAATCTAGGCTCAAACAAATAGGCATATGCTAGTAATTTTGGCCAAATGGCATCAAAATCTAGAGTTGAAACAAAGGTATCATGTGATTTGATTTAATCTAACAAGTTTGGAAACAACTTTGACATAAACCTGGCATATGGAATCAAACATAAACATGATCAATTGACATAAGGCATAAGACAAAAGGCTCTTTGAAGAAAGACTATGTTTTCTCAAATAAAGGCATGAACAATGATAAGGATAGGTTAAACAAACAAACCATCAATAGTTTTCAAATTTGGGTAATCTATTAACCAAAGTTATGCAACCCAAAAAATAAAGATCTATGTATCAACCCCATGAATTAAGGCCTAAACAAAAATCAGTCAATTTTTGAATCCAAACTTGACAAGGTTAATTGAAAATCAATGGTAAAAACTAGGATTTGACCAAACAAGCTAGACAAGATTAGACAACATGGCAACACAAGATAAAGGTCTAAATGGTATACATAAAATGGTTTGAAACAATGGTTTCTAATATAAGGTAAAGTAGTCTTGAACCAAATTGAGCAGCCTAATGGCATAATCATGTTTGAATGATGTGATATATGTTATGTTTCAAAGACTCAAAAGGCTCAAAATGTTTTGACATGATTTGGGTAGCATAACACTACCTCCTTAACTCAAATACATTATTTTGACATGGCTTAGGAACAAACAAACATGTTTTATTCTCAAAACATACCAAGTAAAAATGACCAAAATACACTAAGTATAATCATCCAAATAGTAACAAGGGTATGGCAATGTGGGGTTGACTAAACTAACAAGATTTTGAATGTTTCTAGGAGAATCAATTGAATAATTAATTTCACATCAAATGATGTAAAAGACAAGCATAGAAATTGGGTGATTATGGCATTAGCTAGTTATAAAAAGGTCTAGTCTTTTTTACAACCACTACATCCTACTATTCACTCAGTGTAGTGTGATGTCTAAATGCAGACACGTCCCATGTGAAACTCAGAAGGATTAAGTGAAGTTAATGTTAGGAGATGAAACCCTAGGTCAAAGCTTTCTTAATGAACTCGTGGGAGGTAATGGCATCCCCCTTGCAAGCCAAGTTTACATGAAATAAAGAAATCATAAAATAGAAAGACTTTAGGTTCATTGTCAAGGTCACCCAATAATTTTATGAGTTTTTGGGGAGTGATTTAGATGACATTATTTCTATGCCTTGGATAGGCAATTTACAAATAAGGAAAGTGCTTTTGATTCCAGGGGTTCCCTAAAGAGGACAAATGGAAGAGCATGCACGTAACATCCTTGTATTTTGTGAAAACAAAGTGCTAATTAAAATAATGAAAACAAAATTGACAAGTGTGTTCAATTTTAAGCTCAAATAAAAGATTTGGTGGTGTTCATTTGACCCCTTGATCTTAAAATTGTAAACTTTGAAAACTAATGCTAAAAACTTACTTAAGCACCTAAATGTTATATTAAGCACTAAAATAATGTTCCTAGTTCATTTTAAAGCATATAAGAGATGATTTAAACACATTTTAACAATTTTCCAAGTTGGTCCTATAAATAAAAATGATAGCAAGTGGTTTAGCTTTGAAGCATTTATAAAGATAAAATAATTAACTTAGGAAAATAAACTCGTGGGTTGACACAATAAAGTTGGGATCTGAGTCAAGGTGAGTTGGGTCAAGTTAGGGTTAGTTGGGATTTGAGTCAGGGTGAGTTGAGATCTAAGTTGGGTTGAGTTGGGTCAAGTTGCACTGAGTTGGGATCTGAGTCAGGGTGAGTTAGGATCTAAGCTAGGGTGAGTTGGGATCATAGTCGAGTCGAGTTGAGTCAAGTTGGGCCATGTTGAGATCTGATTTAGGGTGAGTTGGGATCTGAGTTAGGGTGAGTTGGGATCTAAGTTAGTATCTGATTCAAGTCAAGTCAGGTTGAGTTGGGTCAAGTCAGGGTGAGTTAGGATCTGAGTCAGGGTGAATTGGGATCCGAGTCAGGGTGAGTTGGGATCTGAGTCAGGGTGAGTTGGGATCTGAGTCAGGATTTGAGTTAAGGTTAGTTAGGATCTGAGTCAGGGTGAGTTGGGTCAGGTCAGGCTAAGTTGGAATCTGAATTACATAGTCTTGAGAATAAAACTATGAGCTCCAAAAAATAAGCTTTTTGCTCAAATCTTCACCTTTTTTACTTCTACACTCCAAGATATTGCATGAAAATAGTTAGTATGGTACTTGTAGGTGATATTTGATCAAATTTTTGGGGTGTGTTCCAACTAGGCATGCCATTATGTGAACCAAGAATTTGAGTCAAGAGAGGTGATTAGTATTGTGTTAGTCCAAAAATGCAAACAATTTGATAAAAACACACTAATTAGCATACACCTCTAGGCCTAGTTACTAGGGTGAGCTTAATAACAAAACCAAATAAAAAACACAACTAAATAGTAAAGAAAAATAAGAATCTTCACCTTCCTTGGATGCTCCAAATGCTTGTTGTAGTGGCTTGCTCGGCTTGTGCTCATGAAGTCTTCATCAAAGGAGACTTGGCTATCTCCTCTTCTCCTTGGTACCTTGTGGCTTTGGCTTGGCTTGGCTCAATATTTTTATCATAACTTTGGCATGTGAGAGATCTTGAAATCAATTTGACATGGTAACTTTGCACAAATTAAGCTTAAAAATGACGTTCATGGCCTCTCTATTCATATCTTTTCAAGAATGACTAGAATCAACCATGACCATCCATCTCAAGATTGAGATGTGTGGTCATGGATTAATTGAATTATGTAATTAAAATCCATAATTATCCTCACCATGAATTTTTAATAAGGGACATTAATGAGGCATGAGAGGTAATAAAGAGGCATGGGAGACCCATAATCTTGATATTTGTGACATTTATGGCCTAGAGATGTTTTCCCAAGAAATGAGGTCACTTGATGATGTAGATATTCAATATTCATTTCTAAAAACCAGTTATCAAGAAGTTTCCATAGAATTATTAATTAGGATCTAATTTGGTTTAATTATCTCTTAAGCATGATTAAGCACTTTGTGCACAAATTACTCAAATTGATCAGAATGCCTTATTATTGGTCCAAAATTTGACTGGATTGGAATTGAAATTCAATGTCAGATGCATTAGATCCATTATCCAATTTAGGATGTTACCAACACTAAATAATAGAGACACACATCTCATATAATAAATTTGATAGAAAAGAACAATTTAGAGCACCAAGGTGTAAAATTGACATTTTGACTCAAAATGATCTGATCAAAGTTAGATAGCCCATAAATTACATTTCCCCATTTAGAGATACCTTAGCCAAAATTGGCACTTGAATATGTCAATTTCAACTCATTTAATGGGCTTTGGTGTTTTTAGTCTAAATTGTGCATTTTGGTGGAAATTAGTCAAAAGCCTGGTTGGAGGTCATTGGTGGCCAGATTTAGGTGTCTACAACTTTAAGACTTTGTTCTACTTCTTTACTTAATAATTTATGTCCTTATAATAATACCCATTCTTATATATGTGCACTACCTCTATCATCTAACTAATTTAATTCTACACTATTCTTGCCTTCTTCGAACATCTCTTCTTCCTCTCATTCTTCATCACTTCTTTCTTTCTATCAACATTCATATTCTTCTTTCATCTCATATTTATTAATCATTAATACTTAATTCTTCATCTCTTTCTTATCATTCATCATGTTTTTCTACTCTTTCTTCATCTTTTTTATTGTTACTCTTAACTCTACTTGTAGATACCTGGGTATTCTTCTATTTACTCCATCTATTCTATTGTCATATCTCACATTCTAAATCTAGACTTTTCTTTTGACTCTTCTTACCTCATGTCTCCATTCTATATTTAGGTTCAAGCCTTATCTACTCATCTAATCATCATTTACTATCATGTTGTACACACCCCCATATGCTCAAAGTGACTATTCTATATTGGTCAGAGTAGGCACCATACCTTGTCCACAACCAACATCTTCACAAGGATAGGTAATTGCTAAAAAAAATTCCCTAAAATTCCTTTAAAGAATAATTCTTTCCCAACTTCAAAATATATGTATCCTTATACTTCAAATTTAGTTATATATCCATCTACTATAGTAGCAACCCAATGATCTATTACTCTTATCGAGTCAGTTTCCAATCTCTGCAACTGATCTATCTTTTCTTTAGTCTAGATTATATTTCTTTTATCCTTAGGTTAAATCAATAATATTCCAACTATGATAGCTAATTAACTAGTAATTCAAGAAAATCACACTAGAAAATTTTGTAAATCTCTCCATAAATATGCTCTCAAATGATTTCCTATATGGTAAGACCAATCCTTTTTTAATCTTCTTCTGCAAAATTACATATTCTTTGGTATAGCCATATCTCAATATCTCTCTACCTTGGTAACCATACTAGCATAATTCCCTCTAAAAATGAGTATCCATGCTCACCTCACCATTATTAATAGATCTTCTTGAAGTATCAGAATATGCTAAGGATGAGGATAGCAGTGATATAATTTGAGTATGCAAAATAATGTATTGTATTCATACAAGATTTTGGATAACAGAAACATAGTAAGAATTAATTATCTTACATTATTTAGGAATTAAGAATAACCAATGTTGCATAAGCAAAAATAAAGCATTCAGATTGATTAGACAAAAATTAACCAAAACATTACACCTGAGAATGCACGCAAAGAACTTAATAGGAAATCATATAGGTAACTATAACCAGATAAATCTCTATTGATCTCTTCAAAAGTTGAACCCTCTTCTTCTTACAAAAAAAAGTATATATACATATAAATATACATATACATATATACATATATATATATATATATATATGTATATATACTTTTTTTTGTAAGAAGAAGAGGGTTAAACTTTTGAAATATGTGTGTGTGTGTGTGTCTATATATATATATATATATATATATATATATATATATATATATATATATATATACATATACATATATATATACATATATATATATATATATGTTTCCAGCCTATAACTATTCATCTTCTTCTCGTACTTGGTGCCAAAAGTAGAGTCTCTTCATATTTTAGCCTATTACAAGTCATGAAGATAGGACAAAAGAGACTATACAACAATAAAATAAGTACATAATACACAAATATCATACAAATATCCTATGTAGCTTTACAATCTACATTCTTCTACTAACAAGTATGATCTTCAAGGAATTAAATAATGTTTTAATACCATGAGATCTATCGAATGGTGACATCCTCAATCTAATAGATAATCTAATCCTATGATTGGTTAGAAGATAGGGACTTTTTTATTTGAATAATAAATTGAGAATCATTAGGTACTTGATACAGATGAAATAAGGATGTTGAAAAATCAAGAGTCAGTCATAGAGTTTTGACCTCTTAGAATGGGCTCAATGGTAAAAGAGGAAAATTCTTTGGTGAGGGTGGTATCCATTTGATGATAAGAGATGTGATTTTCACTTTTACATTGGTAGTCACCATTAACCTAATGTCAAATAAGAATATGTGATAATCCATTTTGGGGATGAATCATCGAATGGCCCCAAGCTTGGTGAGGTAAGTATGAATGTCTAGAATGAAGTGAGGAATGGTAATGTTGAGTATAAAATTAATTTTAGTGGGATCACCATCTATTCCATGAAGAGAGACTAAAAACCCTAGTAGTTTACCATATTTAACACCAAAGACACATTTTTAGGGGTTGAGTATAACTTTTTAATTGATTAATCAATCAAATATTATGGCTAGATCAGAGAGATGGTTTGTGAAAATTTTTGATTTGGTAATGGGATCATCCACATAGGTTTCCAAAATCTTATGTATAAGATCATGAAAAATGTGGGTTATAGCTCGTTGATACGTAACTCCAAAATTTTAAGTCTGAAGGGAATCTTAACACAGCAATAGGTACCCCATTCCATAGTGAATGTTGTATTGTGTTGTTCTTCAAGGGCTATGTGAATTTTATTGTAACCTAAAAATTCATCCATGAGTGACAAAATTTCATATATAATATTGGAATTTACAATGGTAGCTATTGAAGGTAATGGAAAATTATCTTTGGGATAAGCAAGGTTAAGATTGTATAAGTCGATGTAGATGCGAATAACCACAGTGAATTTTTTGTGAACAAGAATAATGTTTAACACCCCTTCCAAATAGTCCAAATCCTTAATAAACATGGCATCTAATAGTTTGATAATTTATTTATTTCATAGGGTGGAATTTTTTACTATTTTTACTAAACCAATTTGACATCTGGGTATGTGATTATATTACGTATAACGATACTAGGGTTGATACTAAGCATGTCCTCATATGACCAAGTGAAATTCTTATTGTATTTATTGAAGAATAGACTAAATGTATCATTCTTTATTGACATGAATTATCTAGAAACTATTATAGGTTGAGGACATGATGGTTTGTCATATTCTATTCTCTTGGTTTCTTAAATAATCATAACATTTTCATCTTGAAAATGATATGGTTCATTGGGAAGAGAAGAAATGGGATTGGTTTTGGGATCTATGCTAGCAACAAAGTTATTAAAATGAAGATCCTTTCATTTTAAATTCCCAAGTTTGTGATGTTATCAAGGATGTTGAGGTTCTTGGGCATGAGGTAACTCATGTATGGATTCATCACTAGGTAACATAGTTAAAGGTTCATAGTATTTAACATAAAATTCAAGGTCAATTATTTTGTTACCATGGTGATCATATTTAGAATGAATCTATCTTACATATGTGGCCTTGGCATCAAGGTTAGGAGTAGGTAAAAATATGGAAGAAGGTTAATTAGATTCAATTAGATTGATAATAGGCATATCTTTAGAATCATTGGTAAGGATGGTATTTGGTAGAGTGATCAGTGTGATAAGGGGTATAGAAGATTCCAAAAGTTATGAATTTGTGAGAGGTAAGATTTATTCAACAACCCAAGGAGTATCAAGAAATGGAGAATTAATTGAAGGTACATGACTTTTAAGTTCTAACTCAATATCCATGGAAATAATATAAACATCTTGATTAAAAGTATGTATTTAATCTAAGGTTTCTTGATAGTGTTGAACATCTAAGTTTATTGATTGAGCTTGGGCCATAATGTAGTTATCATCATAGGTGGGAGAGATAGTAAATTCTTATGTCTCTAAAGGAACACCATAAGGTTATATGCCTAGATCACTAAATTTACAAGGTGACATGGTTAAAGGGTCTTGAAATAACTTGGCCACTCCATATACATTATAAGTGAAATCATATTATGTATATGATGTTTCATGTGCATTACATGGAGGATGGAAATTGGTGATCTCATAAATGAGAGGGATGGTGCTATCATGAGGTAACAAGGAAAGATGGAATCACTCTAAAATGTAAGGAGGTAGCTTGGTAGTATTGCATGTGTTTTGTAAATCATTTGGCTCATCATCATCTGAATTGAAAAGAGTGACCTATAAGTCTAGATTCATATTGACAATTTCAAGTAAAGGTGCACTATTAATTTTTGGAATGGTTGGAATCTGATACTAAGGTTTGGGGTTGAGAAGATAAATACCCCAAGGGTTAGGATTGGCCTCATGTTTATAACATTTTCCATTATGAATGACATTGATGCATTGGCTATTATAAGAAGCAATAGCCCTCATGTGATGTGTCTATGGTCATCCTAGGAGTATATTATAGGATAATGGTAAGTTGAGAACGATAAGCTTAATACGTATAATTTTGGGTCAAATAGTAAGAGAGAGCCAAATACAACCAAGAATATTTTGATTGGTATTTTAAAATCCATGACATGTTAGATGAGTTTTCTTGAGATGATATTTAATATATCCAAGTCATTGAATGAGATAAAGAGATGTCACATTAATTCTTGACCCTCAGTCTACTAATACTTTATGAATAAGGGTGGTATTAATGGATATTTTAATAATGAGAGGTAGGTTATTAGTGAAAAAAATAATTTCATCATTGATCATGTCTTCCTTTAGGAATTTTATGGAAGGTTTTGAAGAAGGATAAATAATTTCAATGGTATGAACTTTTATTGGTTGAGGCTCATGAGAATGTTTTTCCACTTTAAGGGAGGATAGTTCTTAAATTTCTTAGAGTTGTTGCCTTAGGAATTTATGATGATAGGGAGAAGTGAGAATAGTATTTTGAAAGGCATAGTGTTAAGTTATTATAAGAAATTGCAATGAGTTTTGGAAGAGAAATAACCAACATGATGCTTAGAAGGTAAAATATATTTAGTAGGGAGAGAGGTAGTTGGAGGTTTAGATTGAGGAAGTGGGTCCTCATTGATTTCTAAAGGTAGGTTAGTGGTAATAGTATCTTTGAGAAGTTGATCTTCTAGTGATGATTTCTTTGGTTTTATGATGAGATCTTTGTATGTGGGTTTACATCAATAACTTTGCTTAGAGGCATTCATGTATTAAGAATTGTTATAATATTGATCATAGTTGGCATCGATTACACAAATATCCTTATTTGATTATTAAGGGTTAGATGTAGAGATTTTTTTTTATTGCTAGAGGAACAATATTTGAAATATTGTTTCTTTTGAGAAGCATTAACATAATCATGTTGATGGATTTTGATCATGTCATGATGATTGAATGAATCTCCTATCATAAAAAAAATGATTTTTTTGTAATTCCACAACATGTTTCATGGGAATGACATTTATCGATATGGAAATAAAAAAAAATGTTAGGATCATAACATTGAGGGGGGTTATTAGGATACGTGAATGGTTTAGAAGGTGCTAAATGTTTTTTTCATTTATTGGATAGTTATTAGTATATGGGAAGGTTAGGGATTTTTCATTTTGGCTACTCTAGATATTGGTTTAGGAGGATTGATAGTGATGGCATTGGTTGAATGTCAAAAAGATCCCATGATGGTTTTAGTGTTTAGTTCAAAACTATTTAATTAGAAGATCTTATTGATTAGCTTGTTCAATAACATCATTTAAAGTTTGGGGAGTAAAAGTTTGAACCATGTATTGGAGTGAAGGTGTTAAGGTAGTTATGAAAATTTTGAACAAGTTGTCATAAGTCATGTTTTGATCAGCTTTATGAGCCAAAGATTTCCATCGTTTGATAAAATTATGAGTTGATTTGATAGGGGATTACTTATAATTGATGAAATGACTAAGATAATTTTTGGAAAGATTATTATGTTGAAATTCCTTAACTAAAGGATTGATTAAATCCTCAAGTTGCCATATAAAATGTTGGGGAAGTTGGTTATCCCATTTTAATACATCACATGTGAATGTTTTAACTAAAACTTTGATAGTGATGAAAGTATTAGTGTTGATCCACTCTTTATAAATATTAACAAAGGCTTTGAGAAAAGATGTGAGGTCCTTAGTCCCATCATATTTAATAGTTGGAGATATATTACTAATATCAATAGATACAATGAAGGGGGATAAAGGTTAATTTTGAATATCTTGAAGCATCTTGTTGTGCATAATACGTTGGAGAATGACATTTCCTAGAAAATATTTAAGGGGTGGAGGGATAAAGTTTTGATTATTTTTGGGAAGAAAGATAGGAGGTTGATAATCCATGTTTATCAAATGATGTTATAGTTGTATCATTTAAGAGGTATTGTATGTTTGCATGATGTTCATTTGTTTCACTATTTTTGTAATAATTTGAATTGTATCAATTGGTGGGTTGGTGTTCAAAGGAGGATTATTAGGATTGTTAGGAGGGAGATTCCCCAAATTGGTAGTAAGGGGAGGGTTTCTAGGTGGTAGATTAGTGGGAGGTGGGTTGTTGGTGTTGAGAAGGTTTTTTGTGGGGTTATTTTTTAGGCATGTATCAATTACACCCATAATAAAGTAAGGTGTCTTAAAGAGAGAATTATCTTGAGAAGTATGGAATGGATTTGAGCCACAAATTTCATCTATTGGAGTGATTTAGACCATATTACAATAAAAATATGAGGGATGAGAAAAGGTGCTCCAAGAGTGAATATCCTCTTGGGTAGTGAAGGTAGGAAGAAAAGAACATCCCATATAGTATTTAAATAGATTTGTGTTGTCCAAAAAGATTTTGATAGGGTATTTCATGATGTTTGAGGGTAAAATCTAAAATAAATAAGCAAGTATGAAAAATAGGGATAAATTTGACGAAACATAAAATAATATCGGCTAATAGGTATAGAGTTGACTGGATCAACAGAGTTTATGGAAAAGGTCCACACAATAGGATGTAAAAGACACAGTCAAACTACTCAAATGTGTTATGTAGATTTTAAAAATGAAATAGGATAGAATGATATACAGTCACATGGGTTGACTATGTACTACAAATGGAGAAACTAAACAGGCAAAAAAGATACATAGTCATATAAAAAAGACTGTGTAATGAAGGTAATCAAGATTAAAAATCTATAATAGATTATGTAGATAGGGATGGCAATGCTCTAAAAATAGGGAATTTTTTTCAAGATAATAGTTAATCAAATATAATGAAGCACACAAGTAATTATATCAATGTGTTTGATCTAATTGTATCACACAATACAAACCTTGCAGTGATGTTAGCTACTACAAGTTTTGAAATATAAAATACAATGATTAAATATCAATAAACATAACTTGAATGTAAATGCTAAGCTAATTATTCATTCAATAATTTTATTAAGTTATAATAAATTTTGAAATTAATGTGATGAATATTTGGATGTAAGAAGGAACTAGAAAACAATATATGGATAATTTCAGGCAATTTAAGATGAAATGGATTTGTATTGGTGATGGTATTGGATTGGTATTGGGTACTACCCCTCACTTCAAAATCCCACAATGATAAGGGTGTTGGATGCTTTTACAATGTATACCATCAACCATGTGTTTATACTTGGCCAAAAAACCAAGTTGGCTTCCCCCTTGGTGATGAAATCTAAGTAGGCCTTGGGAAGAAAATGTTTAATGATTTTTAGTGTTAAGTGATTTTTAAGTGTGTGAAAAAGATAAAAATAGTGTGACTAAATTGGTAAATTTAAAAACCACTTGATTAGTCCATGTTTGTTACTTTAAGCATGCACGCAACTAAAATAGAAAGTGAATTAACTACTAGGAAAATAGGTTAGTTTCTTTGACTGTGAAGAGTATAGAGTTAGTTCAGGAAACCTGGTATGTAAATAATACATAATAAATTTGAAAAGGTCATTACTATTCTATGAAATAAATATCCATAATAACATAATTGAATAGGTCGACTATGTCTTCTAGAGAGAAGACAAGCTACAAAACTATGTCATGTTAGTTGACCTAATTTGTTGTAGGATTGTAGTTTTATAAACTACAAATTGTGAAGAAAAGACTATAAATAATAAATATAAATGATAGATAAGGTAAGAATGAACATTGGTAATTTTAAATATTCTTATTTTTCAAATTTTATGTTGTGTTTCTCAAATGTTGATTTTCAGATTTCATATAGAGTCAACTGGAATGACAAAGTTTGTTAAACATGTGTGCTAAAAACAATATGCAAACAAAGTCAACTACCTTAGATATGTCTACAAACCTATAGATAGAATAAAGGATAATTTTAAATATAGGTGACTAGGTTGACTATGTATGCAATCCTATAGCTAAAGAAGAGGATTGTGTCAAGCTAATCATTTCAATCACCTTCATTTGGAGAAGACCTGCACAAAAAAAATAGAGTTGATTTAGAGTGATTATGTGTTAAACCTACACATATAATTTTATAATGTATCAAAAGGTTTGATATAACAATATAAAACTAAAAATATATAATATGATAATAAAATGAATGCATGAAAGAAAACCTACAAGGGTTAGATTCATGTTAGGTTCACCAAAAGGTATACAAGGGAAAATAAAGATCATATAAAAATCAATCCTAGCTCAAAGAAGATAAAAATGTTTACACTTATACTTGTTGGTACATTTAAACAATTGAGCTCATGACCAAGATAGATCCACTAGACCTAACCAAGGGATATTTTATCAAAATAACATCAGTAGAGAGGGTTCTAAGCCTCTAGTCAAACAACACCATGTAATAACCCTAATTAGGTCCTATATTTTCTATTATTCACAAATTAAATGTAAAGTACAATAAAATATAACCTAGTTCTCACCAAAGCTTGTGTCACAAAATGGGGGTCATAAACATAAAAAGTAAACATGCATATAAGATCTATACTTAAGCCAATGTATAGGAAATCCTAATGCATGGGTGAGAAACATATAAAATACAAATACAAATATATCTAATTTTAACAAAGGAGGTACAAAGCTTAGAATACTTACCTTTGAATATGAACCCACCAAGCCTCAATCTCTCCCTTGGCTAAGGTGCTTTGCTATGTAAGGATAATAAGAATAAGTCATCTCTAGGCTACACAACTTCTCTATATATCCAAAAGACTTCTCCATAAGATAATATTCATATCTCCAAGTGTAGTATTGAAACCCTAAGTAATGCTCCTCAAGTAGAATGGTGGATAAGCAGATGCACAATATGATATTCTTATTCTTCTCTTCCTAATAAATGGAAAAATAATGAGTATATATATTTGAATCTAACCCTAATTATTTTTGAATGTTTATCCAATAGTGTCAACCCAATTCGACCTTGTATAGTTAATTGATAAAATCAAGTTGGGTCTCAGTCTGGGTTGATCAAGGTTGATTGATACCCATAACATGCTAATATTAAGTTGGATAAAGGGTCGGCCTAGGCCAACATTATTTGGTAAATGTCAAAAAGGTTTTTTGTCTTAGGTAGGGGCTAAATAAGGTGATGAATTACTTGGAAGAGTGTGTAAGGGAGGTTCCAAACCTTAGGGAAGTGTATAAGATAAGGTTTTTGTTTATTATAAAAGGTGCTATAAGGTAAAATAATCTTTTTAAGCACCAATGATGTACCCACCCCATTCCTAGTGTACCCTTAGGGCATGCACTCAGAGAGATTGAGACTCAATAGGTTCCTAAAATATTATGTGCATAGAATGAATATATGGGGCATTTGGATTTTATGTTATTTTTCTATACCATGGTGGATGAAGCATCTAACTCCATTTTGTGCTAAGTTATGGCTAGTTTTTTGATATGGTGAGGTAACATAGTGGATAAAATCTAGAGTAAATCACCATTGAGGTGTTATATCAATGCTAGAGTGGGTAGAGTGAAGATTATGGTGGAGATCTAACATCATATTAGGTGTTGAAAGAACATAAGCTTTCATTCAACATGCTTCATATTAAAACTAAATATCTACACCCCTAGTCTATGTCCCTAGTTTTTACTCCCACACTGGTCACACCCCTGGCATATTTTGCATGTAGCTTACCTTCACCTTCTCACTTGGATAAGCTGCATGCTCCTGATAGTCTTAAGCTAGTTCATGTTTTTCAAAATAAAACCACCCTTTTAAAACTATTTTCTGTATAACGAATTATTTTTTGATCTGATTAGAAGGTGGTTCAAAGCTATTTTATGGATTCATACATCTTTTAACCTCTCTCTCCTCATAAAAGACTCATTTTTTGCATGTTGGGTCTAAAGATGCTATAGAATAAGCTGACAAAGGTGACATGTTCAATATACTCATCATCTTCCTCATTCCCTCATGACTTAGACACTTCTACTCATCGCCTAGTCATTCAACCTCTCCATTTGGTTTGTGGTTTTTTATTCCACCATGGTTTAAAAACCCCATGGTTTTTGGTCAAGGTTTGAAATTTTCAAAAATCTTGCTTACTTCACAATTTTTAATGGCATTCATTTGATTGACATTATTACATTTAAAAAAAATCTTATGACCTTTTTATGATGGTGGGTGATTTAATCCCTTAGAGGGTCATCATGTTTACAAAGTGGATTTGGTAGGATTTATTACCAAGTAGTGAGTTTTTTATATAAAAATAATATATTGTAGAGAGAGAGTTTAAAAGGAGATATAAGTAAATTTTAAATTTTTGTTTTTTACTTGGTATTTTTTTATTCCTCTTATATTTCACCTATCGAAGATGGAGGGTGAGGCCTAGTTTGGTAGGTGGACAAACCCCCATAATAAGAAAACAAAATATTATTCTCCTTTTCTCTTTGATTATTCACTATACATTACTTGCTTTCTCACTTATACTCCACATAGATGTATTTTTGGTGATAACTAAAGTCTATTATGGAGGGATTTTTTGGGATAAAATTGGTGAATTTTGAGTAATTCCAAGGGCCATGAAAGCTCCAAATTATATTTGGTGTCAAGGGCACTACCCTGTGACTTCACCTTATATCATCATGTTAGGGGTTATAGCCCTAGACCTCGCAAGGGGATGTACCCCTTGACCTCTCTAGGGTTGTTACCCCTAGATTCCCATATCATGGCCCATTGTTTAGTACTTATAGTGTAATTTCTTCCACCAAAGGGTGAGGTTTAATATGACAGGTGGTTAAATTCCCTCATAATAATATTTTATGTCTTGTTGATATTTTTACATGGATATATTATATGTAGATCTCTAAGTCATTATCATGTTTAAATTGTTACTTATTTCATTAATTTCTCACATTTGGATGCATTATAAACAATGTCTGACATCCATTTTTAGAGATGTGCATTGACACTTGTGCACTATTTACTCTTACATGTCTAGATACATTATCAACTGAGTTTGTTATCCTCACATTGAGTGTCCATTGTACTTAAAAAATTTAAGAGGGGTCATTATTGATTGTCTTGGAGGGGTTGTTTTAGGTCCTACTTTATCATTTATGAGCACACTCAATTTTAATGACTTATGTGCCACTTTGGTGTCATTTGCATAGATTGATCTCACATGCTTGGATGAATTATCAATAGATATTAATGTTCATTCATTAAGTGTGCATTATCATTTGTGTAGTGTTTTTTGTTATTGCACTTATTTGGTGTCTTATCTTAGTCATGTCGACTCTACTTGAGAGATACCAACTGATGAGGATAATTGATTTTACACCATTGATTCTTCTTGGAAAGACTATGTTTCTTGGCATGGTTACATGAAATACTTACTAAAAATCATGAATCTTACTCCATTCTTACATGAATAGATTCTTAGCCATTTAGAATATGGTCATTAAAATAAGTGGGCTAACTCTTGTGACAAGGTTCTTGATACCTTATTATTACATGTTTCCATGGATCTTGATTGCCATGTGGAACATATAGCATGTCCTTACACTATTTGGAGAATTCTACAATCTATTTACATAGATCCTAATAATATCTATATCACTCTTCCTCCTCCTCTTCCTATCTTCTCTTCAAAGACTTTTATACTACCTCTTCCTACTCCTATTTCTTGTGATGACACATTCATGGTGGATAATGTTCTTCCTTCTATCAAGTTAAAACTATAGGATGAGATTCTACCTGACCTTAGTTGTCCTTTTTTAGATTCTACTTCAATATCTATGTAGGATGTTTCTCTTTTAGAACATTCAAAATATTATCCTTTAGAGATATCTAATGTTTCCAGTGTGAGTATACCCATTGAGAGACTTTACGACTCATATGTTCCTATGGATATTCATATTGTAGATAAGTTTGTTTCATTCATAGTATGTTATTAATTTTCAATGGTTGTTGAATCGAACTCTCCTCTTCATATGTAATTCTTCCATCAAATATACCATGTCCTTCTTCTAATAGGTTCAATTCAGTGGCATGACATCTATTTACTATGCATAATCTTGCCAGACCTATGCCACACCTCATTTTTGGACCTCTTTTAGACTTCTTCATACTATTTACTTCATCTTCCATTATGTAATATGTATACTTTCAATAAACATCTCATGTTTTTCCTTTGGTAAAATGACAAAACATTTTTTGATGTAGGTGGAGCTTATTCAATCTTTAGGCAGAGGATCTTGTTAATGACATTCATCAATTTTTGAGCTCTATTGTATGTAGATTTAGCATCTTATATGGATATTTATTATCTAATCTCTCTATGTGATATATTTCTCTCACTTACAGACACATTTTTTATTGTGTTTGATGTCCTTAGAGCGTGCACCTTTTTTTCCTATGGGTTTTCTCCTTTTCTCCACTTTATGTGAGTTGATTTGTACATGGATACCTCATTAGGCCTTTTTTTAGGACCCATGTCATCTACCCATCTAACCTACACTTAATGGGGTGTTAGTGTAAGAGTTTATTTTCCATTTATTTATTTATTTTATTTGGGTTATTTTGGTCTAGTTTGCTTAGGTGTCATTTATCATAGGGAGTTACTTAACTGTCATTTTTAGCTAATTAGTAGAGGTTACTCCTTGGCTAGATATTTTGTGTATGTGAGTTACATGACTATTCTAGGATATTTTACCACTATTCTAGGGGTAGTTACTTATCATATCTCCTATTTGTACTCCTTTTGTAAAGTTGAACACATGGAAGATTTGCAAGGTTTTTAGTCTTGATTTATCTCTCATAGTGACTTTTTTATTTGCCCTTATTACTTTGTTTGAGATATAATGCATTTGGTATTCCATCTTCTATATTATAAGGATCTATGATAGATAAATGCTCTGGAATAAGATCACATTACTTTTTATACTTTCTCTAATGAGTTTAAAATATTATTGTGAATATCATAGAATGCATGGGCATTATACAAATAGTTGTTGGCATTTAAAGGACAAAATACAAAATATAATTTATAATGGTGATCCTATAATAAACAAATCAATCAAGACATATGATCACATTATGGGCATCTCCTAAAGAAAAAGTGTAAAAATAAAAAATGGAGCAATAAAAAGTTAAATGGAAAAAATAGAGCAATAAAAGGTTCAAATGGGAAAATTAGAGCAAGAAAAAGTTCAAATGGCAACAATTGAGCAAGAAAAAATTCAAATGGAAAAAATAGATAAAGAAAGGATTCAAATGGTAAAAATAGAGTAAGGAAAGGTTTAAATGGCAAAATTAGAGCTATAAAAGGTTAAAATGGCAAATCAAGAACCAAAATAATTCACAAGGCAAAATTAGAGCAAAAAAGATTATGAAAGGAATAAGAAGAGAAATAAAAGCTAAAAAAGGAAGAGTGTGAAAATTAAAGGTTACAAAAAACAAATTTGAAAAGACAAGGAATTAAAAGAAAAAAATACAAGGCAACAAGAAAGTTTACAAAAGCTATAACAAGAAAAGTTATAAAAGGGTAAATTATTAAAAGATAAGTTGTAAAATCAATTTAAAGATAAGCAAAAATGCACTATTAAGAGAGGGTTTCTATTAAAAGAGGCTCAAAATTAATGTATACCTATAAAATCTAAGATTAAAAGTATGGTCTCAATAAAATTAATGAAAAAACATTCATCACATATATAGACTTTGATTCTAAACCCCCTCATATATGGTAAAAAATGTACTAATGTTGACCTTGCATCTTTTTATGAATCTAATATATATAACATGACACTTCTCAAATATCATAGGTATGAAAGTTAACACTTGGGTAAAATTATAGGTCCTCAATGATGCATTGGATCCATAGAGCTATTAGTCACACTTGAGTCAAAAACATGTTTTTTATTCTCACATTGTCCCTATGTAGATGATATTTTTTTATTATGTATCACCTTAGTTTTGTACACTTGGAAAACTTAGACCTTAGAATTTCTTGTTAGGTATACACTCTCATTGCTTTCATAATCCTTGCATCTATACTAGATTTTTCCCTTAGCCTATCTCTTAATCTAACTAATATTATATTGATGACATGAACATTATATCTTTCATATTATGCTTAAAATGGATTTATCTTACACCTCTATATTTTTTGAGCTTGTACCTATTTTACTACTCCTTAGACACTAATGTTTGGGACAGACAATAGTGTTAACATTACTATCCTGACCTAATGCAAGTGTTTAGTTCCATAAAGGCATATAATTTTTAAATAAAATCTATTTCAATGGTCATCTAAGTGATTTAATGTGAGTTATTACTCCAAAGGGATTTATATAAATATAATATCAACTATCATTCATTCCTCACCTAGAACAAGACCAAAGAGACCACCTAGAAAAAGACCAAAAGAGGCCAAGGCACTTATCAAAAGCACTCTATCAATCATTAAATTGATAAAATATTATTTATTTCCATATCAATCATAGATAAATCACATCTACAATCTTGAATTACTAAAGGAGCAACCCAAGATCCTAATTTGCCAAGTTACAAACTAGGTCATTTTTGTACTTTCTTTACACACATTGCATGATTCACACACAATCCAACACATATGGGAGAGTACATAAGTTTGAGGCCCTTTTCTATATTATTGGATATTTAAGTATCACCCTTTAACAATGGGGTCATTTGGGTCATCTCGATAATGTGTGCCCACTACCCCATTTTATCAAGGTCACTATGAAGATGAAAATCTAGTGTTTTTCCATTTCACAAGGAGCAATTATTCATGACCTAGATATAAATGCACTATATTTAATTCAAATCCAAACCCATAATAATCTAATTGTTTTCATCCTATTTTACTATATATTTCATATAGGACACCATCATCAAACTCAAACAGTAGTGTCTATGTAACTATCCAAATAACTAGAGGTACCAAATCTAAAATCTAAAAACTACTCTAAGACTATCTTCCCACCTATTTTTAACTTGTTTTGGATCCAAAATCATATTAACATTAGAACAAAAAAATTACATCACTTTTTTGTCATTTCTATATTTGACATAGTTGTACTTTCCATATTTAGTCATCTCAACATAATAAATTTAGTTTATGCTTATATCTGAGTTTAGCATTTAATTGGCCTACTATAGATATAATTATCAAGCTTTTGACATTTCATTTATATATGTTTAACCCTAAGCTTAAATTTAAACATATACATCACTTTTCATTTTAGGGTTAAACATTTGGTGAACCCAATCTTTGAACATCAAAACCCTAATAATCCATTTTAGGATGCTTATTACCTACCTTTCCTAATCTTTATTTACTTCATATCTTTTATCATGGATGATATCGATTTATTTGATGGCTATGATTATGACACTATCCAATTCTCCCTTAGGTAAGGAGTTAAAATTGATTACTCTTGCATTATTCCACATGATAAAGCATGTAATTTAAAATCCTTAAATGCTAGTAATTATTATCCCTCTAATCAAGTTCATGCTCCCACCACTTCAAGAGATAAATTCATTCATCTTAAGTAATATGAAAATAATTTAACCACACTTCTTATACCATCATTATATGACTTTGGCATTTGATACTTACAAAAGCATGGATACCAAGGCCAAGGATTGGGTAAACATGGCCAAGGTATAACCACCCTATATCTCTTAAACATAATAATACAAATAGACAAGGGTTATGATTTACAAAAACATCCATGAGTTATCAACCATTCAAGGCATGTAAAAATGTACATTTTACCAAAAAATTGGGTACATATGACCAAGAAGCTCTTTCATTTGATCATCAAAACTTCAAACAAGTACATAGAGAAATTATGGTTGCTTTACAAATAATAAATAATGGGGACATGTATTCAAGTAAACTAATTAAAATCCTCATAACTTGTACATTTCCAAATAAAATCCCTTTATTCATGGGTGATAGTTTTTTCTTACCTTTATTTAAATAAAAAATGAGGCCTTTACTAAACATTTCCCAAGATAAAATTGTTATACCATTACCAAAAGTACATGAAACAAGTTCTTAAAATGGTCTAAGCCATTCAAATTATATACCAATGGTATCAAAGTTAAAATATCCCATACCACAACCAAAATATCCTAAATTTAGTGATCCTAAAATTGCACTTGTTAGACATGAGGATGATGATACCCATATGCCTAGATTCAAAAAATATGGTGGTTTGGAACCAATGATGACAACCATGGAAAACACCACTATTCCAATATAATATCTTATATCTATGATGACCACTATTGGGGATCCTCAAAAACAAGTTTCCTTACTCCAAATGTAACTAGATTTCCATAATGATAATGCAAATGTAACCTTCATTCAATAATCAACCTCTTGCAAAAGGTGTACTTGAATATCCTTATCCACCGAGTTTTGATTTACCACATTTCTCTTTGTTTTCAACACATAAAGACCCATTTTACCACAAGATATGTTATATACACTATTTTGGTCAATGGGAAACAAATGATAAACTTTTATTAAATACATTCCATATGAGCATTATGAATGAGGCTAAAAATTGGTTCTATAACTACCAAATGGTTCCTTAACCACTTTTCTACAATTGAAAAATGTATTATTCATGGATTTTAATATCTATAAGGTGCCCAAAATTATATTATAAAATTTGTACAATTTTAAATAATGTGATGATGAATCCCTTCAAAATTATACTATTTGATTCAAAATTACATCATATGAGCTAGCATTTAGAACCTCAGATTTGGAATTACAATTTATATTTAGTATAGGCCTTATTTACCCATTAAAGGAAAGAGTATCACATAAACAATATGATTCATTCACTTATTTACATAATGATGTGCATAGATATGCTTCATTCATCATTAATCATTTAATTAAACTTAACATACCTCCCTCCAAATACAAAAGTTTTATTCCATAAATAAATGAAGGAGATCGATTGCCTAAGGATTATTTTGAACAAAAATGTGGGGTTACTAATACTTATATATATATATATAACCAATTTACAAGAATCTCAAAGTGAACAGAAAAAAACATCCATGCCAACAAGATCTAATAATTACATTATATATGGGTGGTGCTTATTTTTGGCATAACCATATTAATCCTACATAATAAAAAACTATTTAAAATGTAATATGATTATAACAAATGGGATTAAATATAACAAACTTATAAAAAAAAGGAGGTTGGAAAGACTCATTTGGAAACATAATAATACCAATTGCTTGTGGTCCTAAAGTAATTCAAATATATGGAGTAGGGTAATTTCCATTTGTTTATGTGCTCAACCCAACTCATAGGTACTCTCCTTGACCCCCTCCCCCTCCATATGGATCATAATATATAGGTATGCCCTCAACCTAAGCCCCATATATGCCCTCAACCTGGATTGAAGCATGACTATAGAGAGTTTGATCAGGCCCCCTCTATATAGATGGAGATGTTTTATGGGCTTCTACTCATAAATATAAAGCAAGGATATATATATATATATATATATATATATATATATATATATATATATAATTTAATTGACAATGACCATATATAGATATAGGAACTGACTATATAGGATGACCCCTATTTAAATATGGGGCACTCCACTAATAGCCCTATTTTATCCATACCATACCATATAGATTCTCTGGTTTTGGGGTTTGGGTTATGCCTACCACATATCCATTGCATTTACACTATGAAATCTTCGTATATACCAAATGGAATAAAAAATTGATACAAATCATAAAGGTATTTCCTTTCTTCACAAAGGAAAATTAATACATATTTCAAATGATAACATTAATTCTTCTACTACACATGCAAAATGTGAGGAGGAACATGTTATTTCCATTTTCAACCTATCTAATCATGATGCAAATAATGTAAAATATATAACTTAAGGTTGAAAGGCACTAAATGGGGGAGATACCTATGATCAACCATTGGATAGGATCATAGCTTAGTATCTCCAAAACTTCTAAAACAAAATAAAAATTAAAAACATTCAAAAAAATCAAAAACAATTATGGCACTTACATATTCTATGGGATCCATTGCATCCATGTGTTCCTTCCATATTAATGGACCACATACTTAGTTCCTATTACATACACATATGTGTCACACTTATACATTAGGCGTTTCAAAATCATACACATATACATGATACACTCATATTTCATATGTTGGTCTTTCCCTCTACTCATGTCATAGGGACATTGGGGGCATTTGATTCTTCAATATTGATACACATAGGTTATATGATTTGATGATCATTCTACACTATCATGTTTGAGCTTAAATATGTACTTACACATGCCTATTATCCATGATTATATCTTACACATGGTAATTCATATGTTATACACTTGACATACTTTTATAACACATTGGATCCATGGGCTACTAGGACATGTTTATTCTAGTTGCCTATGCTTTACTTTTGTACTTCCTTGAGTGTCTTGTCTTATTTGTTTAATCATTTGAATATGATCCTTTGCTTGTGGTCCCATGCCTATGTATGCTTTATTTATAATTTTCATAATGCCATTAATTTTTGTATAGACATTTGAATATGTCATCCTTGATTTCATATACATTTAACTAAGTGATAGCCCTTCGATTGTGTGGCATTTGAACATACCCCTTGTTTGCAGTCTCCTTGGACCATTGACTTTAGACTTTCTATTGAGTGTTTTTGTGTGTGTGTTTATTTGATTGTTGAGCTTGTACTATTACTATATATACATTGAAATTTTATTTATCATGCATATTAAGCCTACATATGATTAAATTGGTTATGTGCATGTCAATGATACATTTACCTAGACATGTTCCTTCTATATGCTACATGGTTACATTTACAAATTTTATAGTTGTCTTACCATTTTGAGATAAGGTAACTCCCAGTTCCTATATTTCCATCACATAAAAGGTAGGGAATATTATTGGGGACATTTCATATATAATTTTTCTCTACATTTGGCATAGTTCTTAGATTTAGCAAGGGCATGCTTTGGAAGCATGTTCTCCACACTCATTCATTATTTGGTACTTATATCAGTTTACAGATTCAGTGGGGGAATGTCATATGGACATGGATTCCACACATTTTGTTGGAAGAATAATTTAAAATCATGTTCTTCACACTCATTTAGTATATGATACTTATATCAATTCATAGACTCAATGGGGGCATATCTTGGAAGCATGTTTTTCACACCTATTCAGTATTCAAATCTCCAGTTTATAATGGGGGCATGTTTTGGAAATATATCCTCCACATTTGTACTTATATTTCTCCATATATAGTGGGGGCGTGATTTATAATCATGTTCTTCACACTTACATAGTTATCCAAATTTTCCAAAGCACATAGTTATATGATTTAGATTCATAATTGTGGTAGAATTCTATACATTAGTACCATTATTATACATAGTTTTAACATGAGACATATCTAATGTGTATATGATATGTAACATGTACCTAATATTATAAAATCCAAATCAATTTCATATTCCAAAGCCATTGCACATACTGATCACCCACATACTTTTATGGACCATATTAGACCAATCTACTATAGTAGATGGTCCACCTTTTGGTATGATTGAGGTGATCAAATCACTCAATTTTTCCAAGTTTTTAGGTTGGACTTGATCATCTAGCCTCACTAGGTTATAATTATTATTGGATTACATGGTTGAGCTAATCTTAATTTTTAGGTAGTAAGTCACTTTTATTTCAAATTTGGGGGCTTATGCCTCTCTCTCTCTCTCTCTATATATATATATATATATATATATATATATATATTCTCTTTAAATATTTATCTATATTTATCCTAATCTCATTTTTAGAACCTTACAATGATATATCTTTTGCAAAATAACTTTCCAATAGGCAAGGTGGTTACATCGACATATAGGTACAATCCTGAACCTTGTTCTTTAAATTTTAATGTATTTCAAGTACTTATAACACATATTATATTATATTCATTAATTTTTCATTTTAACATGCTCTTGTTTGTAGGCTAATTACCATAAAAGCATTCAAACTCAACTCACATAAAGACAAGGTATGCACAAACACCCATGTACTTATTTCTTTCCTTTAAACTAGTAATTTCATTACTAGATTAAAGGGGGGAATGTAAATGATATCTTGTGATTATGTAGCATCTTAGTCTTGTACACTTAGAAAACTTAGACCTTGGTTGTTCTTCTTAGTTATGCACTCTCATTGATTCTACAAGCCTTGCATTTGCTCTATCTTGTGCCCCTTGGCCCATCTCTTAGTCTAACTAGTCTTATATTAATGACATAGACATTCTATCTTTCCCAAGATGATTATAATGTACTTATCTTACACCTATGAAAGTTTTGAGCCCGTATCTATTTTTTACTCCCTAGACAATAATGTTTGGGATAAACAGTAGCATCAATGTTACCATTCTGCACTGATGTAAGTTTCTAGTTCCCTAAAGTCATCCAATTTACAAATGAAATGTATTCTAACTTTTGGCCTAACTAATTTATTCAATTTATCACTCCAAATGGATTGATATAAATACAAAATCAACCCTCATTCATTTCTCACCTAGAAAAATACCAAAGAGATGACCTAGAAAAAGACCAAAAGAGACCAAGGTACTTATTAAAGCACTCGATCAAGCATTCAATTGATCAAATCTTTGCTATTTATATACCAATAATAGGTACAACACATATATAAGTTTGAAGTACTGAATGATTTACCCAAGATCCCTATTTTCTAAGTTATAAGCTAAGTCATTATTGCACTTAATTTACACACATTGCATGATTCACACAAAATCCAACATGTAGTGGAGAACTACATGAGTCTGAGGCCCTCTTCTAGAGTATTGGCTATGTAATAAATTCCCTTTGACACCAATTCATTGGGGTCAACTGGACACCATGTGCCCACTAACCCATTTTTGCCAAGGTTAGTATGAAGATGAAAAGGTAGGGTTTTACCATTTTATAAGGAAAAAAAGTCCATGACCTAGGTTTAATTCACCAAAGTGAAGGTAAATCCAAACCCAAAAGCATCTAGGTGATCGCATCCTATTTCACTAGATATTTTGTACATGACATTATCATTAGACTCAGATAGTAGCGTCAATGCAACTATCCAAGGTTGATGTAACTATCCACATAACCAGAGGCACCAAATCCATAAATCTAATAACTATTTCATAACTATCTTCCCACCTAATTTCAACTTGTTCTAGATCTAGAACTATATTAGAATCATATCAATCTAATTACATTACTTCTTTGTCATTCTATATCTAGCACAGTTGCAATTTTTATATTTAGACTATCTCAACATAATAAATTTAGTGCATGTTTATATCTGAGTTTAACATTTAATTATCTAGTTATAGATCTGATTATCACCCTTGTGCCATTTCATTTCTATATTATTAACCCTAAGCTTAAAGTGAAATGCATACAACACTTTTTATTTTAAGGTTATACACTCTACCTTGGATGAATGTAATTCAAAACTAGGAATATCATTGATGAGAGCAATGGGGGAAATATTGGGTAAATATCATGACTATGTCACATTTTACCATGAAAGTGCAATGAGTATAGTTTCAAGAAAATATGTATATTTAAAGTAAGATATTAAAAAAGGAAAACATCTCTTCAACCAATATTAAATCAAATACATCTAATAGCATAACAATAAAGGCACAAGATACATTACATATGGAAAACCAAAAATTAAAATATTCAATACCATAATATGGAGTAATTGGTTTTACATATACAGATACAAAATAATACATGAGTGACATACATTAATTTTAGGATCAAAAGGATGAGTATGGTCATGAAAATGATTATGGAAAATATGATTAGAATGATATGAATAATATGCAGGATGAATTTGACAATATAATTGATGGTTATAAAACATATGATAGAGTACCTACATAGAAGCATGCATGTGATAAGATATTTGGTTTGTAGTAGCATCATATTCTTATACATAATTCCTTGATTATTGTATCATGTTCTTTTATTTTCTTGCACACATGATCAAAATGATCGATTATTCTAAGCCCTTCAATCTTATTTGATTTTTTGGCCTCTTATCTCTTCCTTTTCACTTTCTATATTTGAAAATTTTAATACATTAATAAATTCTACCATTTATATCTATTTTCATAGTCTATATAAATCAAATGTCATTTTATATCAAGAATAGAGTTGACCAATTAGGGTTATGAATAACTTCCATTACTATCCTTAGTTGTTCAATCCTCTCATGTGAAAATTTTCACCTAAAATAATTATCTAAGCACACAAATACTTAATTTTTCCAAATTTTAGATATTTTACACAATTTCAGTATGTAAATCATAATTTGTTCATGAAAAATCATTATTTTCTTGCGTTATGTTTATCATACATTCCAAACTTTAGATATTTTACTCAATTTCAGTATGTAAATCATAATTTGTTCATGAAAAATCATTATTTTCTTGCGTTATGTTTATCATACATGCTACATAGTTTGAAAAGTTTAAATTTGATGAGATGAGGATGTAAAATCAATTCTCTACAGATATATTTAGTTTCCTATAGGTTTTTCAAACTTACAATTTGTATAAGTGGGGACATCTCACTCATACATGGCCTTGTAATTATTTCAAAATGCATATTTCACTTGACACATTTCATGGATTTTTTAGATCTATCTCCTTTATTATAATTTCAAACCTTTATTTATCACTAGTATCTATTGTTTCTAGTTTCAAAATATAAAAAATAGAAAGAAATTCAAATATTTCAAAAATATAAAAACATTCAAAATTTTATAAAAATAAAAAATCATGATCTAAGTATGATTAGATATCTATTTTACATCATTGTCATATGTTATTCATCTCATGATTGTTAGATAACATACTTTTCTTCTATTACACATTCATTTCAATAGTATTCATGAGTGTTATGTAAGACAGATTTTATGAGGATTAATATGTTGGACTTTCTTCTACCTAGGAGCCTTACTAAATTAGGGGCATAGTATCCACATGTTATAATATTTATAGGTGTTATCATTCTAATAATATTACATTATTGAGCTTTATACTATTTTAAAATATTTTTCTAAGATCTCTACTTACAAGTGTGTACATGTATAGGCTATTTTCTGAGATATGATCACATTACATATACAAGATGTATATTACATTTATAGTTCTATGTTGTATTGATGATATTACTTGTACATGATAGATTATAATTTCTTGTCTATTATGTGTGGCACTTGGCCTCCATACGAAAAAAAATGCTTGAAGATCTTTATGAGATCTTGTTTGGTATATGTGACATTTGAGCATGTCTATTGCTACTAGCCATAGGTTATTTTTTGTGTGTGATATTTGAACATGTGCCTTACTTGTGATATTATTCATGTCATTTATGTGTGGACCTTGGATTTATATGTAAAATTTATAATTTTTGACATTTGACCATGTCCCGTGTATGTGTCCCAAAGCCTTATTGTTTGAATTTATTATTTTAATGTGTGTTATTTGAGATTGTAAAATTTGATAAGTGCCATGATCAATATCATGCATTCACTAACACATAAGACACTAATTATATTACTATGAGCTTTATTGACACATTTATATAGGTCTATCCTCATATGTCACATGCATAACTCACATGATGCAATTCTTATTATGCTAACATAGCATTCACATATGCTACATTATTCAATGATTACATATTATCACACATGTTACAATTAATTTTTTTTAGATGATTTACTTTCAAGATAAATTAACTCTCCTCAAATAAGGGTCATTTCAGTGGGATTTTCATACATGAGATAAGCCTTTTCAAAAGCAAAATTCACTTTTGATACAAAATATGGTTTCAAAAGGTTCAAAAATTTAGTCATTGGCATAGAGTATCGGGGCATATACCACGCATTTTCATCCATATTACAATATCAAAGTATAAATTTAAATAGTTTTAAGTGCATGATATAATTTCATGCAAATGTTTCAAACATAATTTACAGTTTACATCTTGATATAGTTATATATTATACATTTATCAATGGGGGCATGATATAAATTCATGCCATGATTTTCAATACTATTTTATAGTTATAACATATTAGGATCATTGATGTTTTACATTCACTTTTTTTATTGAGAAGCATGCGCACGTGCGCACGCACACACACACACACACACATGGGAAACATTTAATCACTTTTATGACTTTACCTAAGGGTTTTTCTACTGATTTTGCTCATGGGATGTGACTTTTCCATCCATTTTTTTAATGATCAGAGTTGTACCATATCTTGTTATATATATATATAACAATATATGGTACAACTTTGATCATAAAAAAAATGGATGGAAAAGTCACATCCCATGAATGAGCAAAATCAGTAAAAAAAAACCCTCAGGAAAAGTCAGAAAAGTGATTAAATGTTTCCCATGAAAGTTCTTTGGTAAAAAAATATGCACATTTTTTATCTATTGGGAAATACTAGAGCTGGATGTTATTTTTCTAAACATTTTCATGGATGAAATGAATTTTCAACTCAATGTATTTAATTTATTCATGAAACATTCGATTGCAAATAAGCTTCACTACTTCTTCATTGTCTAAATGAAGGATTGTTGGTTAATCATGTAGTAATCCAAATCCTTCAATTATACATTTGAGCCAAATTGATTCATATACATCTCCTCTTATGGTGCAATATTTTGATTCTATAGAGGACCTTAAAACACAATTTTGCTTCTTACTTCCCCATGATATTGGTCTAGATCATAAAAAGAATACAAATCCTGAAGTGGATTTCCTGTCACCAATGTTCCAAGCATGATCTGAGTCCAAGTATCTTGTTAATAAGAAGTTATCATTCTTCTTGTATTCTAGGACAAAATCCATAGTTCCTATGACACCAAATAATGTTAAATAATAAAACTATTATTTATTATGATCAAATAATATATGTTTTATAGAGCTTTATTTATATATGAAAATATGCTCTTAATAGTCCCAATAAATCTTGGAGAGCATTATCGATTAAAACCAATTGACTCCTAAATAAACATTTAGGTAAAATAATATGCCCATATTAAAATAAAATTAGATACAAATCTTAAATAAAACAACCACCTACCTACGGTTGCCTATGGTGAGAAATAATAATTACTCATACATTATTTTTTACAATCTATAATGAGTAACTAAATATTACTCATTTATTTAAAATGGTGAATTAATCACCCTAATATAATTACCATCAAAGTAGAGAAAATAAGATACAAATAACAATAATGAGAACATTTAAGAAATAACAAAAAAACATGGACGTCAGGGAAGGTATAGGAGATGGCAGACCCTAAAACTTATCACCCCATCCTCCCATGGTAGGAAGATCCTCATCAATAGGTAAGGGCTCATAAATAGTGTTTTATTGCACTTACAAAGTATCATTTTGATTTATTTCATGGGAAATAATTAGAGCTAGGCTTAGGAATTTTCCTTGGGAATGTAAACCTAGAACTCTAATATCACCATCTTGGGATAGGAGAGGAGATCACTAACCCCTACCATCACCTCCAGATCTAGATGAGTCACTCAGGCCACCATGATAAGGACAATACTAGCAAGGTTGTGAACATGTGGAAAGTTATTCCTACATCTAGTTTTGGAATATTATTTATGTGGCCCATGCCCTCATCTTCAGGGGGCCAAGGATATCATGGGGGTTCAAGAGATTCTTGACAAATCATGCATGAAGCATCTCCCCAATGATCAAGAAAATGTTATAGGTGGTTAACTTCTATATGGACCTTGTATGTTTGGCTTTGTATCTAAAGAGTAACATTAGAGAGAACAATAATTTTTTTAGAAACAAAAAAGTTACATTCTAACTCTTTATGATTAAATCAAGCATAATTTATAGCTTAAAATATTTGAAATAAAATGTTAGATTGAAAGATCTACCAAAATCAATTATATTTTGTGAGCAACAGAGTTGATTCCCCTAAGAGATCCATCTTCCATGTGAACAATTTAGGATGAAAGGGTTGGAAAAGGGAATGTATCTAGTAATACATAGATTATGCATGTGGATAAAACTAGAAAAGGTGCTTAATAGTATTTGGTTATCAACAAGTCAAGAAAATGGGTTTAGGCACACCCAAATGCTTGAGTCATTCTCCCATAGCAAGCCATGCTAAAAAAGGCACCATAATAAATGATATTTTTTGGGCTCAATCGAAGCAAACCACACCATGCTAAATCAATGGGCCCAGATCTCATATCTAGAATGCATATTTGATTTGATATTGAGCATATCAATTATGTTGTGGAGAAAGTAAATGATATCCTAGCTAAGAATAATATTAGGTGAAGGGAGTGGTCACAGACCAATTCCAATCATTATACCAAGTAATAAGGGAATTGACTCTAATTTTAAGAAAATACTCATTAGGTATGGAGCCTTGAATTTATGTAATAGCCTTTGCATATGATTTTATTAAATTATATTTATTTTGAAGTTGTTTCCAAGTGATCCAGACCCTATTCTCTTTGTAAAAAATATCATTGATAATATTCACACCTTTTCTAAAAAGTTGTAACCCTTTAAACTAGGGGACTAAGGCAAAGGGAACATTGTGAAAATTTAGGCAAGGCAACCAATTAAAAGATTGGGAATTAATGGAGAGACCATTCCTGAACCCTTCACCTACCCAACTAAGGTGAGGATTAAGCTTCTCCCAAGCCTTCCATAAACTTTGAATTACAAAGGAGACATTAATTATAATAGGCACTGGGGTGATGAATAGAGAATGAAGTCCTAGGCCTTTCCAAGCCTTTCTACCACATGGGGGTTCCTGATAGATAAAATGGTAGAGAATAATATTATAATATTCATCCCCAAAAACACCTTTGATAATCCATTTGGTACCATGACCAAGTCCTTGGATTTTAATATTGAGGAGACCCAGTTACCCAACTTCTTTGGGATGGTACAAAATGTTCAAGGCTACTCTATGGAAGCCCTTATGTCCTTCAAAATTATCCCAAATAAAATATATTAAAATGTTTTCTAAATTGTTGTAGGTAGAATTAGAAGGGGCCCAATAAGAGTAATAATATACATGCATAGCTGCCAAAACTTTAGAGTAAAGTTTAAATTTTCCAGCAAGAGAAATAGGTTTAGTGATCTAAAAAGAGGTCTTTTTTTCAAATCTATACACCACATTGGACCATAAGTCATATGGAGAATCCCAAAAGACAAAAAGAATGCTAATAAACTTATACTACACTCCTGATAAAATCCACTACCATTGAAATTCCTTAATCTAAGGAGGTTTGGGGCCCATGGATTGTTTGTAACACTGGGTATTCCTCCATTGAATAGAAGATCCTGAAGCCAAAAAAAAAAGTGTATACATTCCATGGCATTTATAATATATTCTTCTTCCTCGTGGAGAGTGAGAAAATTTTCATCCATGAAATGACCACTTAAAAGTTGTCTATCAGATAGAGGGAGGGAGATACCTTTCACCAACCCCTAGAAACATAGTTAGCTAAGAGGTATCTAAATCCTTCTGCTACAAGCACATATAAATAAGGGGTTAAAGGACATCCTTGATGAATATAATTATGAATTTAAAATTTAGAATGTTAGGTGCTATTGATAATGATACAAGCCCCACATCCTAAAAAAACATACTAACAATCTGAATAAATTTAGGGGCAAAACCAAGTACCTGTAGCATGGCTAGAATGAATGGCCACTCAATGTGATCATAGGCTTTCTCAAAATAAATCTTAAAAAATAGAGCCTTTTGATTATAAATCCTATCCCATTCCATACCTTCCTAAATAATAATGACATTATCCAAAATGAACCTATTCTATATGAAGTATGTTTGGTCACTCCAAACAATTAAGGGAGAATATGCCTAACCTTGAGAGCTTGAAATTTAATGATAATCTTATAGATATTGAGAAAATTAATAGGCCTCTAGTTTTTGATAATTTTAGGATCACGGGCCTTGGGAATAAACTTGATGTTATCCTGATTAATAAAGGTTCCTAAGGAATTGGTTAAAATAGCTTCAAAATACACCTGGTAAATTTTAAGACCAACAATGTCTCAAAGATTTTGATAAAATACACATAGGAAACCATCAATTCCTAAAGCTTTATCTACTACCATCTACTTAACAACCTCATGGAGGTCATTAAGAGATAAGGGCATATCACATACAACTTTTTGAGAGTTGTAGATTGTGCAAAGAATAACCTAGAGACATTGAAGGAGAGCCACATCCATTTTTGGATAAGAATATTGCATTGAGAAAATACCATGATAATGATGAACAAAGGATTGTAGAATGTCATGGAGTTTGGTAAGTATTATGTTTCCTTCCTTGATATCTTTGATTCTATCAGCAACTCTCCTAGAGTTGAAGAAGGCAATTTTTTTTTAACAAACCTTGTCACTAATTTTTAACCAGTGCATACAAGCTCTTAGTTGAGCTCCTTTGGATTTATGTGCTTCCTCGATTTTAAGCTTATGTCTCCATTATGCCACTTGAGTTTGAAGGTGGACATTAAAAGGCACCTAATATAGTTCTTATGAGGCTCAAATATACCCATAGTTTGTATCATTATGCAAAATCCATCTGAAAATGACCACTTCTTTTCCATAGGTCTGAAGAAAGCTAGAAGTGTGATTAAGTGCATAAAACCACCACTAGATCTAACTAGTATCTCCCTTTAGCTGAGGGACCAAGTTTTAAATTTTAAAAATATACCCCACCATTCTTTAATGCTTGAGGTATGCGGTATTGAGATATAATTTCATGGAATTAGGATTAACTTGAGGAGAAGTCCATTAAAATTTTAATCAAATAGGGTGATGATACTAGTCTGTCTTGGTCTAGAGCAAAATAGAAAAGATCTTACTCAAATAACAGATCTATATTGAGGCACTAAATAACCCTATCTTCTCCCTATCAAAAGTTAGATCGAGTGAACCAGGGGGAGTCTGATTCCTTCCTATGGTGATGGTTAGGATCAAACATCTTGAACTTATTACACATATAAAACCATTCTTCATGATCACTAGCATACCACCACATTAGAAGGCATCCTTCTTTATCCTCTATCAATTCCACCATGTTTAAGTCACCACAAAGGATCTAATGAGAATTTAGGAGAGATTAAAATAACCACCTTCATAAGGAAGCTCACTTCACATCATCATTAGAGATTGTACATTGACCAGCCCAATAATGTGATTATTAAAGTCAAAAAGGATCTAGAACACCTAGTGGGTGGGGTCCAAACCCCATTAAATAATATTCTAAGTGAGCACTAGATCCAAAATGGTGGCCCCACCATGCCCAGTGGCTTGACAAATGGCCCTATGCTAGATGATTCATGTTGCATTTTGTAATAAGAAGCCAAAAAGCTTAACCTCTTGCAAGCAAAGAATTTTCATGTTACAAAAAAAATGGTAACTATTCCTAAATTCATGCTTATGTAGTGGATCAATAAGACCTCAAAAATTCCAAGAGCACACAATCATTGGGTAGGATTGAGGTGCATATCATTATCCTCTATTATACCTTCTAGCACATCAAACTTATTATACATGAGTTTTTTGTGCATGTAATTATTCATTCTAAATGGTTATCACTTGTGTGCCATATATTCTTCCTCTTCAAGATATGAAGATGGGCTATGAAATAATTTGAAAACTATTTTGTGGTCTAGGGTGACCAAGATCCTTTCTTCTTTTGGGGCACTCACCCTAGGAGAGGGTTATGACTATGGTGCTAAAGGTTGTATCTCAACCAGTGAGGCCACTACATGCAGTGTACACACAAGAGGAGAAAAATATTTGGTAGGCAAGGTATATTTTCTAGTAAAATTCAAAGCAAAATTATTTCCATTAAGTTAGAATGAATAGTTTTGTGGCCTATCACCACCTTTGGAAGAGTTGTTATTTTTCTTGTTGGTGATGGTGGTCCAACTGTCATTATTGACATTCTAAGATTTAGCTTTAGATACACCTTTTTCTTGAGGAGCATAGGGTGTGTGTACCATCAGAAGGCACTCTTGGATCATGTGTTCTAAGGATTGACACCAAAATCAAGTATTTGGGAGATTGATATACAAGACACACTGAGAAAAGTGGTTAGAGCCAATTTGTATATCAATAGAATATTTTGAATCATGGGACAAATTCACTTCCACACAAACCCTCTTCTAAGGATGATCCATAAATAATTTAGTTTTCTCATGGCACATGAAACACCCTATGGGCTTTATAATATGGTCTATAAAACCCCATAGGGGAGAGGCAAGCCAAAAAATTTAACCCATACAAGGACTTTCAGTTTCACTTGCTCTACAAATTTAAAGTATTGAGTCTAGTGAGAAAACATGACAAAAGTATTGTGAATGAACCAAGGCTCATGATTGCTAATAGATTTACAGTGCTCTATGTTAGAAAAGTGAAACAGAAAAAGCCTTTTGCAAGGTTTTAGAATCCTTAAAGTTTCACACCGTGGCCTTGCCAATGGTTTTTAACCCATTATTTTAGAAGGCTCTCAGGGGGGACTCAACCAAAAAAAATAAGCAATCAAAGTAAAATTCTCAAAAAATGACATGTTTTGTCAAATTCGATCACATCCAAAATAACACTAGGTAATGGAGAGCTAGAATCATCAACATTGCCACATGGAATAACTTCAAGACAAATAGCCTCACCTATTATAGGGCCATAGTTGTGTTCACTCACTCCAGCTTTCTCTACATCCATAGATGCAAAGATGGAGGTAGTGATCATTAAATAAATGGTACCCCTTATCACCTAGAGGGTAAATTGACTATCAAAATAAGTAATTAATGCAAATAAAGCAATATCCTACCTAGATCTATAGCATTTGATAGTGTGGTAGAGACCTAAAATATCATCAATTCAAAGATAAAAACCAAGGGTTTCATCCTTAGTATTTTTTTTCACTACCTTCTAAATTTTTTAAAAATATCCATTCACTTTTGAACATGGATTTAGGAACAAAGTTACAATATAATCTACATGCCATCTGCATTAGTTGATTTAATTAAGTGTATAATACATAACTTAGAGTTTTTAGTGCCCTCTAACATTATGTCTGAAAATCCATTTTAGATTTTAATCTATTTCATTTCTTGGGGCTACAAAGACTAGTTGAGTTAAATTTTGGTTTTTACACTCCTCAATGGGTGTTATTTATTTTACAAAGTGAAATATCAATTTATAGGATTGATCACCCTCAAATTATCCATTGGTTCAACTAAATATCCAACTTCTCCAAGTGCTTCATGGGAAGCTTCAATTATTTAATTCTTCAAGGAAGCATCATCTCCAAGTAAAGTTATAGAAGTAGAACATTTGTTTCACACATACATGTGTATTCATCTCTTTCTTGCTTTTCAAGTTAAAGCATTTTAAAATTTCTAATTCAAGCATTTCCAAAATTTTAAAGTATAAGCATGTTCAAATTTTGAGTTTAAGCAATTTTCAAATTCAAGCATTAGTATTTTAAAAAGAACAGAGTAACTACTTCATGTGTTTTATAAGGTTTACTTAACTACAATGTCTCAAACTATTAGAGTGATAGCTTAAAGACCAAGTGTGTCTTACACACTAAGGTATATATTTCATTTACTCAATCAATTTCATTTCTAGACTAAAGGTGGGGGGGAACTATAGATACCTAAAATTGGTCACAAATACTTGATTGTGTATCAGAGCGGTTTGTCTTGAGAGTGTATGATCCTGGGGATGAGGTCAAGCTAAAAAAAGCTTGGGTGGAAAACAATAGAGCTTCAAAACTATCTACCTATTCACTCCAAATGAATTCAAATGGTAGATGATATCGAGACATCTAATCTCTTCAAGGAAATGGTAAATGAAGCCCTCTAATACAACAAGTGAAAATATTGTAACAATTCACCCAAATTCTCTAATAAATCTTGATGGGAAATTTTGGCTCCATTTTGGTCTCCCCAAGTCCATTATCTTAGATCAAGATAGCATGTTCTTGAGCATTTTTTAGTCCACTCTATGGAAGATGATGGCTACCAAGCTGATGAAGTCCACAGCCTTCCATCCACAAATGGATGGTTAGACAGAAGTGGTAAACCACTTGATTTTGCACATGATTCAGATGTATCACTCCAAACATCCATTCACATGGGATGAGGGGCTTCTTTTCATATAACATGGATACAATCAGGCCTTGCACAGCTCAACCAAGCACAAGCCATTCCATGTATGCTTCAAGTTCTAACCCATGGAACCAATTGATATATCCATTCCATTCTCCACCATGAAATACACACCTCATGGGAGATATGAGGTAGCAAAAGCAACAAAGTTCATTAAACAAATGCAACACATCCAGTAGCAAGTTCATGACATCTTTGAGAAGATGAATTAGAAGTATAAGCAATGCCATGACAAACATAAGATTACACACCATTTTGATTTGGGTGACAAGGTTTGGTTGTGGCTTCAAAAAGAATGAATTGTAGGCCCACATAGAAAAATTCAGCCTCTATGATATGGTCCCTACACCATCACAAAAAAGTTGGAGGAAATGCTTTTGAGTTAAAGCTACTAGCCTACCTTGGTCTGCATCTAATATTCAACATGGAGCTCCTCAAACCATATCATCTACCTCTGTTGGACACTTTAGTCATATCAAAACAACTAGACATTGATGAGCTTGATCCACAAAAATTTTCTCTAGTGGAGGAGGATTAGATTGTGGACACCTGGATGAAGATAAAAAGAGGATGTTATATTCTACTTTATTAGGTGGTCAAAAGGGGCCAGCTTAACCACCAAGATGAGTGACTCATAGAGAATCAAATTAAGACACAACTACCACACCTGATGATTAATATTGATGTAATGGGAACCATTACTTCTCAAGGAGGGAGGAATGATTTGGGAAACAATTTAGGTGATAATTTAGATGACGGTTCTACCCCAATCGATGATGGAACTTCTGGGAGCCATAACTTTTACACCATAGTTCTGATTGACTCCCCATTTGAATTGTTGGAAAGATAAGAATGAGGAGAACATGGTGAGATGGCATGAGCTTTACCTGGTGGTTTTTGACCCCTAAAAACCCAATGGAAGTGCCCTAAATTTTAATTTTAGTAGTGTAGTCTAAAAATAGTAAGTTTTTAAAAATAGTAATTCCTTAAATTTTGTATTGTTTTAAATCATGGAATTCAAACCACTAAATCTCCCTCGAGATTGATGACCTTCCACATCCTCATACTACCTTTAAAATATGTATAAATGAAGATGTAACCCAAAATGGAAATCAGACATCTCTTCCTAGAGATAAACATATGGTTGTATTGCAATCTTGAGTAATAAAACATCTTTTCTCAGAGAATTCATTGTTACTGTGTTATTTTCATGTTCTTGAAATATTTGTCAATCAAAACTTCTAAGTTTTGGATAAATTTTCAAAATTTTAAAGTATAAGCATGTTCAAATTTTGAGTTCAAGCAATTTTCAAATTCAAGCATTAACATTTTCAATTTTCAATTTTCAAAAGAACAAAGTAACTACTTCATGTGTTTTATAGGATTTACTTACCTACAGTGTCTTAAACTATTAGAGTGCTATCTTAAATACCAAGTGTGTCTTACACACTAAGGTATATATTTCATTTACTTGATCAATTTATTTTCTAGACTAAAGGTGGGGGGGAGACTATAGATTCCTAAAATTGGTCACAAATACTTGATTGGGTTAGTTTTATCCATTTTTCATTTAATTAACTTGTGCATTTACTAGTACCTATTTTGCCACCTCACTCTATCATAAGCCCTTATTTGGACCTATTCTATTTTCTAAATTGTTATATGTCACCTATAAAAGTGTTTTGATTACTGGAAACACCATTAAGCATCTTTATGACCAATCTAGGACCCAAATTTTACATGTTTCTCCTTGGGACAAAATTGACCAATAGGGATAATTATAATAGTAAGATTTGTCCATATGGGTCAATCCTATCCTTTGCCCTTCTAACGGTTAGTTTTTCAAATTTAACCCCTCTCTTACAATTTGATTTGTACTTTTATGGCTTGAAGCGTGAGTTTTTACCCTTTTGGATTTCTATAAAGGCACTCTCAAATCACTTTTTACCAACTTGGTAATTTCAATACAAAGACATACTTATACTGTTGTGCATTAACCAAAGCTTCCTTATTATTATAGATTTTAACTCTAATTATTTGGGGTATCCCTTATCTAAAGAAAATCTTATTTTTTCCAATCAAAATAAAATCATTATCAAGTATTCAATCCATCTCTAGATGCATTCATATAGTCAAAGTAACATAATCACATAAAATACTCTAAATGGGAGAACTACATGGGCTTGAATTCCTTCTTCAGATTATTGAATGCATAGGTAAAATTCAACCATTATGGGGGTGATTAGGGTCAAATCAACCTAATTACACTCAAAAAAAATTCTATTTGTAAGTTTTCAATCATTGCATGCCCTATTAGGATTTCAAATTTGGAGAAGTTATTTGCAAGTATTCTATAGACTTATGAAAGTGATATTTGTGCATACAAGCCAAACTTAAGCTATCCCAAGTGATCATGATGTAAGTTACTTATTTTCATAAAAATAAATAATCACCAGATTTGGAATAATATCGATAGTTAATCTTATCAAGAGTTAGTTGATTTGGTCCTTATTCAATTTCATTTCCCACTTCTGGGCACTTACAGAGTTTGCTCCTATTTTTTATTTCCACCATCAATCAGTCAACATAGTTTAAAATGGGGGGAAAAATTATAATTTTTTTATTTCATTTAATAGTTAGTCTTATTTTAATTTATTGCACCTTGTTGAGTTCAATCTTTTACTTTCATTAGGCTCGTCAAAAGTCCAATTTTATCTTTCTATTATATCTTGTTTAATTTTTAGAATGAGCATTAATTCACCTATTAATTCAAATTATAATAAAATAGAAGCTTAATAAAATTTGAAAAAAAATAAGCTAAAAGGTGACAAAGTCAAAGAGCTATAAAATAGGGACATAAAACATAATCCAAATTAAACAGTAGGAGCAACCATAAAGGTGTTTTATTGAAATTTGGATTAATATGTGAACTAACCCTAATCAAAATAAATTGAATGGAATAAATCATAATTTTGTAAATTAACTTGAAATAATAAAATTGAACATAAAATACTAAATTAGAAAAGTGCAAAAAATCAAAAGATGAATAAATATTAAATGAAATGATAAATTTAGTCTCTTTTATCTCACATTTGACTATGTTAATTGATAGATGGCTAAAATAGGCAAATAAGAATAAACCTTTTAAGTGCCTAGAAGTTGTGACTGCAGGTGAAGAAGTTCAGGAATGTCCCATTCAAGTAAGGATCAAATACCACTTCTAACTTGAATTGGTTAGTCTTGAATTTTGTATAAAAATAGGAACTTAGGTCATGATAACTTGTGACTACTTGAATTAGGTTTGTATACAGAGATTTGACCTTTGAAAGTGTCCCAAAAACTTGAAAATAGATTTTCCAAAGGTTGAAATCCTAATAAGGCATGAAATGATAAAAAACATGAAAATAGAAAAAGGTAGTGTAATTGGGTTGAATTGACCCTAATCACCCATATGGTGAATGAATGTTTCCTACATATCCAATACTCCAAAGAGGGAATTCAAGCCCACATAGTTATTTCACTTAGAGTTCTTTGTGCAATTATTCTCCTTTGACTATATGAATGCAACTAGGGATGGCTTGAAAATTTAATAATGTTTTACTTTGGATCTGATAAAAAAAATTGGATTTGGTTGAGGATCACTTATGATTAGAATTATAATTGAGAAGATCCTAAAAGCTTTGCTTAATGTGTAACAGTGTAAGTATGCCTCTCTATTGAAATTCCCAAGTGATATAATAAGTGACTTAAGTTTGCTTTTATAACAATCCAAAATGTGAAATATCACCCTAGGAATCCTAAGAATATGAATTAAAATGTAAGAGAGATTTTAATTTCAAAATATGAACATTAGAGCACCAAATATAGAAATGACCCATATGGGTTCAAAATGTTTACCACTCTTGACCCAAAAGCATGTGGCCTTTGGGTCTAGATCTATCTGAAAAGATGCTTAGAGATGTTTTTATATATTATAACTTTTATTTAGATGAAAAATAGAAATTTAAGAAATAAATAAGTCCATGAAAGTGCTTAGGATAGCATGAAGTGGTAAAATAGTTCCAAATTAAGTGCACAAGTCAATTGAAGTAAAATAGGACTAAAACTGACATGATCAAGTATTAGTGACTAGAAATAGGTGTCCACATTTACCCTCTCTTTAGTATAGAAAAGAAATTTCTAAATTAAATTAAATATTTTACCTTAGTGTGTAACATAATTTTCCTTTGGGAGAAGCTCTAAATCATGCAGGGTATTCCATGGAAAATCCTACAATGATGAAAAAGTAAATAATGCATATATGTGAAACTAAAAAATTAAATGTAACTTGAATCTAAAAATATTGAAAAGAAAAAGTAATGATTAAACATGTATGTGTGAACTAATGTTTCTCTTGTAGCTTTACTTGGAGATGATGCTTCCTTGAAGCATTGGAGAGGTAGTGATCTTCATGAAGCACCTGAAGAGGATTGGTTCCTTAGTTGAACTAATGGATAATTTTAGGGTGATCAAGCCCTAAATTGAATTTTTATTTGTATAAAATAAATGACACCCATTAAGGGACATTAAGAACTCAATTTAACTCAGTTTTTGCAACCCCAATATGTGAAATGGGATGAAATCCATAATGGATTTGTAGACATAATTTTAAAGGGATCTGAACATGAATCAACCAATGTAGATGGCTTGTTTATTCAATTTCCACTTTATTCTTGAATGCATAATAAAAATAGAATGAAGCTCACTCATACTTTGACCATGTCCATAACCAGAAAATAATATTGAAATTTTGAAAAATAACATAGTGTGCATGAATCTTTATCATGTCCCCATTGATAAATGTAGAATCTTTAATTGTATGTAAATGCAAATTATAAATTTTGTTTGAAACTTATGCATGAAATTGTATCATGCACTCAAAAATATATGAATTTTTACTTTGATATCAAAATATGGGTGTATATTCCCCCATAATATATGCCAATGACTAAATTTTGAAACATTTTATATCCTTTGAAATTATTTTTTATACTAAAACTGATTTTCGGTCTTGAAAAGGCTCATCTCATGTATGAAAATCCCACCAAAATTCCCCCCTTTTGAGGTTATGGAATTGATCCTGAAAATCATTCATATCAAAATAAAATTGAATTGCAACATGTTAATATGTAATAATTGAATAATGTAGCATATGTGAAAAGTATGTTAGCATAGTAAGATATATGCCATTTGAATTATGTATGTAACATATGAGGTGAGTCCTATAAAATACATGAATGAATCTCATAGTAATAATATTAGTATATTATGTGTTAGTGAGTGCAGGTTATAAAACATTATACTTATCAAACTTAACAAGCTCAACAAGCACACACACTAAAATAGAAATGTCGAATAATAAGGCCTAAAGCCACATACAAGGAACATGTTAACATTTTCATAGTATAAATTTCATATACAATGCCCAGGGACACACATAAAGGATGTGAATAATTTTTGAAACAAGAGACATGTTCAAATGTCTCACACAAAAAAGGGCCAAGGGTCAATATTAATTGACATGCTCAAATATCACACACACCAAACAAGATATCATAGAGATATTCAAGAAAATATCCACACAAGGGGCTAAGGTAAAATATCATATACAATCAAGATGTATTATACTATTTAAAGGTGATAGCATCAATGGAACATAGAACTATAAAATAGTCTACACCATATATATGTAAAGTGATCATATCTAAGCAAAAAACATATCCATGTACACAATGTAAGATAAATATGTTAGCAAGACATTTTTAAATATTATATGGCTCAAAATTATAGGAGTTATGGAATGATAACACCTAAAAATACTATAACATATGTATAAATGCCCCAATTTTAAAAAGGTTACTGGGTAGAGGCAAATTTAGCATAGTTCATATAAAAGTTTGTATGTCATGCATATCACTCATGAGTACTAGTCAAATGCATTTGTGATAGAAAAAAATATAATATTTACTAATCATGAGACAAATAGCATATTAAAATGATGTGATATATATGTCTAATCATGCATAGGTCCTAATTTTGGATTTTTAAAATATTGTGAAAGTTTTTTTTCATAATATTTAATTTTTTAAAAGTTTTTTACAATTTGAAATTATAAAAAATAGGAATTAATAATAAAAAGGGGTTCAAAATTAGAATAAATGAGAGGTATTTTAACAACCCACAACATGTTTTAATGTGAAATATGCATTATAAATGATGTCATGGACATGTATGAGCAAGATTCCCCCACTGCACATGTTATTTGTAACTTTGAAAATCATGTAAGGGACATAATGAGTATGTAAAGGACTAATTATACATCGTCATTTCATAAAATGTATAATTTTTTAATTATGTATAATGTATAAACAATATATCATAATAAAATAAATATTTTGCATGAATAAACAATGATATACATATTATAACTAAGTGAAATGTCTGAAAATTGGCAATATAAAGGATCTATGTGCTATATTTTTTATTTATAGGTAAAAATTTACGTGACAAGAATCTCCCACTAAGGTTGGTAATGGAAGATGTTCTTGAACCTTATTAATCAGTTCTAAACTTGATAGAAAATGTAATTTTATCAGTGTAGATTGTGAAAATAGTAAGGTAAATGGTAGAATATGGAAAACTAAAACACTATTTTGGATTGTTCATATCTATAAAGTGAAAAAAGATCCAAAATGCCAACAAGTTAACAAGATACAAGGGATTATAAAAAATTATCAAATCAATCACATGTGAAAATAAAGTAATAACATGATGCAACAATCAAAAAGCTATGTATAATTAAAATTTTACTTTTTTGAATTATTTTATTTCTTTTAAATTTTAGAATATTTGATAATGTAAAAACCTAACCAATGATCCCATGAATATTAAAATCATAAAAAAAAATGTGATAAGTGGTAAATGAATATTTTTCCATGAATGAATTATGCTATATGTGCATGTATCATAATTTAAAAATGTATCATGTGTAGCAAGAAAGATATCTAAATCAGTACTGTATGAGAAGTAGCTCTAGGACATGTAGAATGATGTGTGATCTGATGAAGGATAGTAAAAGATTTTTCTAAACATTATGAATTTTGATTAACATAATGATCTATATGAATCATCAATTTTAAAGGTTTTGCATGTGATGGTGCTTTGTTGAGAATTAGATACTTTTTCCAATAAGCATACTTTGGAATTAGTTGATTTTCAAACCCTTTGCACCTTTTTTGAATTGGTTAAATAAAAATATTTTACTTAGGTGAAATAACTATAATTTTGCTTTATTTTTTCATAAAAATATCAATGAAGTATGGTTTGGATGGGGTGGATGATGAACCATAGGTTGTAGAGGTTACTCATGTTTGATTCATAAAATTATAATAACTTGATTGTAATGAGTATATTTTAGGCACTTATGTATCATAGAAGGCACAACATAGAGATTTTGAAACCAATAGTGTCCTAAAATCATATCAAAGACCCCATTTTGTGTTAAAACTAAAAAAAGAGTATATAATATATAAGGGCCCACTTGAAAAGGCAATACAATGTGTCCTAAAATGGTTTGTTATTTCCATTGAATGTTTGACATTTTTAGATGTTTTCTGTATATCATGCTATGTATAACCCAATGAATGATGTCATTTCATTATTCATACATTCTCATGTGATTAATTATTTTTTATTTGATATGGTAAATGCCAAGTTTTAAAGGGACCTACAGGCCAACTAGGGCCAAAAAAAAAAAATAGTACTTAGAGTGGAAACAAAAAATAGGAAAAACTAGCAGAACTAGGAGGAGGGTCCCTCTTAAGTGTCTTCAGTTTTAGTATTGTCCTTTGTTAGGATAGTCAGTTTGTCCTTTGAAACTTTGTCCTAGGTATGATTTTTGGGGCCTTCAATTGCTTCGCTAGGGAGGATCATTATGGGGTGCTTCTTACCTTTTGCCTACAAGGGGGATAGTTTGGGGAGGAATCTTTTGGGGGAGCCTAGGGGGGGTTTTAAAACCTTAGGATGATTCATAACATGGGTTTGATGGGGCTAATTATAGTGAACAAAGGCCTATATATATTTTTTAGTTTGTTTGTGTAAAGCATTCTAATCTTGGATAATTTTGGCTAAGCCAAAACTAGCTTGTTGCACCTTAGAGTTAAAATTTTCTAGTAGTTGATTCTTTCTTTCCATCTCATCTGAGATCATATCCTTCCCTTTCTAGGTAGATTTTGTAGGGGTCCATATTTCACTTGGTTTTGGTTTGGGGATAAACATCAATTTGAGAGGGAAGTCATCTAGGGGGGACTATGATAAATTGTTCTAGGGGGTGTAGTCGGATGGCTAGTGGGATCCCTTGTTATCCTCCTCAAGGGGGTCCTCTTGGGATTAATCCCTAGAGGAGGAACCCCTACGGGGGACCTCTTAACCTAATAAGGCTTGGTCATGCTTAAAAAATAGGAGAATTAGGCCTTGATGCAAAATGGGATTTATATCAACTAACTTGGTGAAGCAGGATAGTTCTCAAGGGAATTAAGCAAGAAATAGGGTAGATTGGTCTTATACCCAATAAAATTATTTATAAGTAGGAAATGGTGGCAAACTGATCCTATACCCAAAGAAAGGGACTTGATTAATCATTAACTAGCACACTATAAATGGGTTTTTGACCAATATAAGCTTGCATACATAAAGCATGAAAATCAATGTCATCATCCACTATCTCACTATCTTCAAAAGTAATAATAAGACATGGTGAATTAGTTTAAACAATTGTACCAATAATTCCATCTAATGAATGATCATGTGACTTAGGTAGTGGATATGTATTATTATTATGATACATTATTTAATTGTTTGTACTTGTATTATTGTTTCGAAATGGCTCACTAAAAATATTCAATTTATAAATTTCATTATATTGAGGCTTACTTTCATCTATAAGAGTGACTAATTCAATGACATTGTTATCAATAAGATCATAAATAATGTGCTTCAGCTTAAAACATTTGGTAGTAGAATGACCATTTCATCTATGGTAATCAAAATATGCATTTTTATCAAAATATTTATTTTACAATTTACTCATATCAATATCGAATGGTGGAGGTAGAGTAATAAGATTAGAATCAAGTAATTTTTATATCAATTTATGAGGTGATTATGGTAGCTTATAGAATTTTCTCCTTGGTTGATCAGATAAAACAATTTGATGAGAGGGTTGAGAAATAACATTAATTGCAATCTTTGCATCAACTTTAGTATCTATTGGTTTAACTTTGAAAGATGGTTTGATTTGAAACTTTGTTGTTTAAGTTTAAGTATATGCAAGTGCATACTTAAGTTTGTTCAAACAAGGAAGCTTGAATTATATTTATATTATTGTTTGACAAATCTTATCAAATGATATAAATTTATTGAAAATGATTTACTCATGTAAAGATGCAAGCAGACTTTGTTTGAAAATATCTTGTAGTTCATTAACTACCAATGTGTTAATTATTTTGTCAAGCATGTTATTTTAATGAAGTATAGAAACATTGATAGGACCATTCATTCCTTGCATAAGGTTAACAATTTATTCATAAGAAAGCTTTTAATCAATGTTGATAAAAAAAATGCTTAAGAAATTGATTTGCTAGTGGATTGAATGCTTGAACATGTAGATCATAAAACCAACATAAGGCATAATATTTTTATCTTTTTTGTAATAACTTGTTTATAAATTTTTTATTAAAATATTAATCCTAACATGTTGCACGAAAGGATCTGAGATGTTGTTCTGGGTTTAATTCACCCTCAAATAGTGGAAGTTTAGAAACTACAAATGTTGTAGGTAAAAGATATCATGCAATATTAGGTGATAATAGGTTATGAAGTAAATATTTTTAATATAATAATTGGATAGGTTTTTGTATACTTTACTCTAACTGTAGCACTTTATATTTTAAAAATATAATAGTTTTCTCAAGGGATTATACAATAGGCAAGGTATGTGATATAGGATGTGTAGCTATTGTTGACCAAATTTTGGCATTTTAGGCCAAAATTGGGCACCCTTATTTGAAGAAATCATCTAAATCTATATCTTTGGTCAGGTTCAATACTTATCTTTTCTTTAGAGGAAGTGTTTTATACAAGCCATAACAAATTTACAAGTCTAATTCTTTTTAAATGTTTGTTTTGTTCTTTTGTTAAGTGTTAATTATTTTGGAAGTCTTGTTTTTGGGTTTTGGTTTAAGTGTCATAATTATTTTGGAAAATTTGTCTGAAGTAATTTTCCTGAAGGGTTATTTTTTGGAATTTTCATTCAGTAAAATTCTTTCAAAAAAATGATCTGAGGCAACTTTTTTGAAGGGTATGTAACAACTTTACCGAAGGGTATATTTTGTCGAGAAAAGGTCCACTTCAGTTTTTTTGAAGGATCATTTGTAACTTTATCAAAGGGTATTTTCTTTGGAAAGTGGACACTTACACATCTTTTGAATGGTAACTTTCATTTTTATGAAGGGTCACTTGCATTTTTTTCGAAAGGAAACTTGTAACTTTTTTGAAGGGTATGTTTCAACTTTTTCAAAGGAATTATTTCAGATATTTTGTCTAAGACAACTTTTTTGAAAGGCACTTCAAATTTTTTGAATGGTATGTGACAACTTTTTTGAAGGGTATGTTTCAACTTTTTTGAAGGAATTTTTCAAGCTAAAGGACACATTTAACTTTCCTGAAGGGTATTCTAGTTTTTTTAAAGGGTCATTTGTAAAAAGGTTGAAAGGTACTTTTCAAAAATTTTGAAGGGCATTTCAACTTTCCCAAAGGGACGTTTTCAAAAAGTCTAAAAGATTGTTTTTACAAGAAGGTGGACCATTTCAAAAAATTTGAAGAGTGTTTTTTCTTGTCAGAAGATCATTTCCAAAATCCAATGGACATTTTAAAATCTTCTGAAGGGTCACTTGCAAGATGTCAAAGGGTATGTTCATTTCAGAAAGGGCCTTTTTCACTTTTTTGAAGGGTCATTTCAAATAACCAAAAAGGGCCAAACAAAAAGTCTAAAGGAATTATTTTGAAAAAATTGTCCAAGGAATTCTTTCGAAAAACTTGAAAAGGTGCCAAAGTCGAATTCTTTCAGACAGTTTGTCTGATACAAAGAAAACATTATTTCCTTTAGATTTTTTTTGTCCAAAAATTTTTTTTAAGGCATAAAGGACCAAGTGAAAATCCAAAGGACAATAACAAAGGAAACAAAATACCCAAATAAATTCTTTCAGGAAAAGTGTTAAGACAAGAATTCTAAGGAAATAAATGTCTAAAATAAATGTCAAAGGAGTGATGGCCCACAACATGTAAATTTCAAACTATGAGAAATAGTCATTGGCATCAAAAGGCTTAATGAGAACCTAAAGTCAAAAAAGAGATAAAAAATGGAAAAATGTAACTGAGGCTTTGGTTCAGTTGTAACAAATGTAACTAAAGCTTTTGGTTTACTTGTAACTCGTTGTAACTAATCCATTTGGTGATATGGCATAGCTCACCCACCTCTTTCCTTCATGCAAATGTAACTATTTATCTCAAGATGAAAAATGTCCAAGTGACTCTTGAACTTCTTTTGATTGTTCCACATCTCAAAGGCTATATATATACATTCTTTTGGCTTGTTCAAAAGCCTCCACTAGTTATTGGAAAAACTCTGGCCAAATTTGTACTCAAAGAACTCTTGAAGAAATATACAAGTGTTATTGTCACTCACATGATATAACATTGAGTAATGACTTGAATCTTGTTGGTCTAGTATAGTGAAATATTTCCCTTTTCTGGCTTGTACTCTTGATGGTCTACCAATTTTCAAAAATTAGATTATTGTAGGTCTTTGCTAGTATTCTTTATTAAGTGTTGAGATATCATAGAAGTGGTTTGTGATTGTATATCTATTTAGAATCATTCACACACTTTCTAAGAATCATATACCTTCTTGAATCTATCATATGAAGCATTGATGCAGTAATAAATCTTGAGTTGTGAGTCTTGTGTGAGAAACACATTGTTTGTCTTTAAGTAGTGGTTGAAGTCAATTGGGAGGACATTATTCAGTGGTGCATCATTTTTTTATTAGTTGTTTTCCTTAACCCTTTTCATACACAATTGATACATTAGAGAGAGCTTTAAAGGTGAATCAAGGAGAGCTAGCCCCTAATCTAGAGATTCATCTCAATGAAATTATCACCCATAGTTTGAGAGATGATTCTATTTTGCCATTTGGATGAGGAGAGCTGAGCATCTCCTCAAGGGTGCAAATTTGAGTGTCAACAATTTTTGGCATGCCCAGTGGGACCATTTATCCAAGGAGTTAAAGAATTCTTAGTGTGTTTTTCAATCAATCAACCTTTTGAAGGCATTTTAATCAACAACAATGGTGACTTCGAGTTGAATCAACTGGTCAAGCAGCCCTAGTGCATCAAGAAATCATATTTGGTATGTATAATCCCATTATTGAGTAGTATGCATCTTGTGTTATTTCATATAGTTTTTATCAAGCTCATGTTGTTCATGGGATCACCTCAAGTATCCCTCCCAATTGCCCTTCTCCTAACAAATCCAAGAGTGCTAAGGAGATAATGTTGGAGTTTGAGAAGAAAATGTTATAAATAGATAGGTTAAATGAGTACAATAGATATTAGCAAGAGCTTATGTACAAGGAGGAATGCTTGTTTAAGCAAGCTCAAGTCATACAATCCATGGAGGAGAAACTAGTAATGTGGAGAAGTCAATCCACTCAAGGTATTCAGCCTTATACCCCTTCTTCCATCCCAAAATAGCCTTCTCCCATATAAAATAAACCCTCCCCTATACACCAAATCATTTTTATCAAATAGCACTTGCTCACCAAAATAAAATGATCCAACCTTATAAACCATCTAATGCATTAACTACTCTTGTTGTTAATCCTTTGCACCTAGAAATCCAACACCAAAGGACATTAGAATGACCTTTTATAAAAACTAATTATTTCAATTCCTTAAATTGTGAGCCCTTATTTGAAGAAAATCATCCTACTTCTTTTATAAAACAACACCTCCATCCTCAATCAATTCTTCTTATGCATGTGCAAACTCTTCCTAGTCACTCTTAGTCTTCTCAAGCCCCTCAGCATGATGTCAAGATTCCAAGTTCGAGAAATGTCTATGATGAACTAGCTCAAGACTTTGAGAAAGATGAAGTTGCTACTTATCCTCAAGAAGAGAGTTCCTAAGAGAATGAGTTGGAATGAAATTGTAGAATCATGGGGTAAGAAATAAGAGAAGAATATTTTTCAAGAGTATGAAGTGAAAAATGAAGTTACTCCTCCTCAACATGATGATGTGTATGATCTGCAAAAAAGACTTTTCCAAGAGAATCTAGCTAAACAGATTAAAGAATTAGAGTCAAGAATAAGGTTCCTTAGTCAAGGTGTAATGGATGGTTTAGACCCAATAGAAGATCCCATGTCTAAACACACCCCATCTACACCTCTTCAAGAGAGTTATCAATCTATATCTAATGTGGAATAAGTAATAATCAAGTAGAAGGAAGAGAATTAATTTATTTTAGTCCATGGTTTGCCTCCTCTTCCTCATGAGCTTCTCAAGAAAACCCCACTTCTCATTCCTAATCTGATTTTGAGCTCATTGGTGCTTGCCTCTTTTCAAAGTCCATTCCTAAGTCCTTTTTTTCATCCCATACTCAATTTTAACTCCCTTCACCTTCCATTACCTTCCATAGTCCAACTCTTGAATTTTAGACTCATGAACCTATCCATTCACCCTTCATTTCACTCTGTCTTAAAGAGGAACCTTTTTTAAGGGAGGCAAGTGAGAAAGAGAAAATGCAATTCTTGGCTAATCAAGAGACTATCATGAGTGAGAATTGAGATGAGATCATCATAATTATTCCATATGAACATCATCATGGTTATTACCATCTTGAGCATGAAGTGGAAAGAATTATCAAAGATGAAGAACATGGTCAAATCATATCTCAAGAGGTGGTTGTTCTAGGAGGTTTTCATGAAAATAAGGCTAAAGAAGTGATTATTGAAGGTGACATGATTCAAGGAGAAGATATAGGTCACACATACATGTAAATGTTTTATCAATATGAAGATGATATTGAAAAACTTCACTTCTTAACATTGGATGGAGAATGTAAGCATGGTGAGCTCTCTTTCCCTTTGTTTGATGAACCTTCTTATTGCTTTGATGAAGATAATGACTGAGCCATGGGACCTGAGTTGAATGAGGTTCAAGAGCATGTTGTTGAGAAGTTATAGACACTTATTTTTTAGTAGCTAGAGACATTTGTATTTGAGCAATAAGGAGAGATATCTTATTGTTTTGATAGGGGCTTTGAAGGAGTTCTTGAGCGAGAAAATGATGATTTCTAGAATGAGCTAGAGAAATTTTGTCTCAGCTCAAACATCACACTAGCCACCCTTATTCAAGAGAGCCATGATGAAGCAAAAGATTAGTTTGACAAGATTCTCAAAGAGATAGAAAATAATGAGTTGGTCCATGATGCATACCAAGAGGGCCATGAGCCAATTGAACCGTATGATGATGAGATAGTAGACATTGATCCATCGATGGACTACACTAGCATGAAGGACCAGCATGAGACATGATTCAAAGAGTAAGACAAGTACATGTATGTTGGAGACATGTTTGAACCTAATCCCCTTGGATACATGCCAATCAAGGTGGTAAGAAAGAAGGATGAGTCACCAAGCTCCTATTCCAACCAACCACTTATGTGGCATCATGAGGTTTCTTGCCATGGAAGAGACCTAAGAATTTTTTCCTTTGATCCAGGAGGGGGAAGAGCATATATGGATAGCTGTAAATAATTGGTTTTCTTTGTGTTGTGTCTTGTATTTTCCTAAGTGCTAAGTAGCACATGTGTGTTTGCTTTAGTCTTTGTTGTGTGTCTATTTCCTTTGTGTGTTGGAGGTAGTCAATGATTATCTTGTTGATCAAGTTCTAAATCATGGTCAACATTTTTGGTTTATTTTAGTCCTTAGTTGACTCCATACCCAATAGACTATTTAGGTTACTAGTTTGGTTAGTATAGCAGACATACTACCCCTACGAATCACCAATTTGTTGACCAAATTTTGGCCTTTCAGGGTAAAATTAGGCACCCCTATTTGAAGAAATCATCTAAGTCTATATCTTTGGTCAAGTCCAATACTTATCTTTTCTTCAAAGGAAGTGTTCTATATAAGCCACACCAAATTTACATGTCTAATTGTTTTGGAAGGTTTGTTTTGGTCTTTTGCTAAGTGTTAATTCTTTTGGAAGTCTTGTTTTTGGGTTTTGGTTTAAGTATCAGAATTCTTTCGAACAAATTTTCTAAATTAATTTTCTCAAAGGTTTATTTTTCAAACTTTTCATTCAACAGAATTATTTCAAAAAATTATCTGAGGCAAATTTTCCAAAGGGTATATTACAACTTTTTTGAAGGGTATCTTTTTTTGAGAAAAGGTCCACTTCAATTTTTCTGAAGGATTATTTGCAACTTTCCTAAAGGGTATTTTCTTTGGAAAGCAAACACTTACAAATCTTATGAATGGTCACTTTCATTTTTTTGAAGGTTCACTTGCATTTTTTCTAGAAGGACACAACTTTTTTGAAGGGTATGTTTCAACTTTTATGAATGAATTGTTTTAGACATTTTTTCTGAGACAACTTTTTCGAAAGGCACTTCAAATTTTTTGAAGGGTATGTGACAAATTTTTCAAAGGGTATGTTTCAACTTTTTTGAAGGAAATTTTCAAGCTAAAGGAAACTTTCAACTTTCCTAAAGGGCCTTCTAGTTTTTCCAAAGGGTCATTTGCAAGAATGCCAAAAGGTACTTTTCAAAAAGTCTAAAGGGAATTTCAACTTTCCCAAAGGGACATTTTCAAAAAGTCTGAAAGATTATTTTTGTGAGAAGGTGGACCATTTTAAAAAAATTTAAGGGTATTTTTTCCTTTCATAAGATCATTTCCAAAAGTTGATGGACACTTTAAACTCTTTTGAAGTGTCACTTGAAAGATGTGAAAGGGAATGTTCATTTCAAAAAGGACCTTTTTCACTCTTCTAAAGGGTCATTTTAAAGAACCAAAAAGGTCCAAATAGAAAGTTTAAAGGAATTATTTTCAATAAATTATTCGAGGAATTCTTTCAAAATTTTTGAAAAGATGCCAAAGTCTAATTCTTTCAAACATTTTGTCCAATACAAAGAAAACATGATTTATTTCAAAAAAAAATTGTCTGTAGAAATTGTTTAAGGCATAAACGACCAAGTGAAAAGTTGAAGGAAAAGAACAAAGGAAACAAAAGACCTAAATTAATTCTTTTAGGAAAAGTTTTGAGACAAAAAGTCTAAGGAATTAAATATCTAAAATAAATGAACGAGGAGTGATGGCCCACAACATGTCAATTTCAAACTATGGGGAATAGCCGTTGGTGTCAAAATGCTTAATGGGAACCTAAAGGCAAAAAAGAGATAACAAATGGAAAAATGTAACTAAGGATTTGGTTCAATTTTTAAAAATGTAACTAATGCTTTTGGTTTATTTGTAACTCGTTGTAATTGATCCATTCGATCACATGGCATAGCTCACCCACCTCTCTCCCACATGGATATGTAACTATTTATCTCAAGATGACAGATGTCCAAGTGATCCGTAAACTTCATTTGATTGTTGCACCTCTCAAAGGATATATATATATGCATTATTTTAGCTTGTTTAGGAGCCTCTATTGGTTATTGGAGAAACTCTAGCTAGATTTGTACTCAAAGAAATATTGAAGAAATATACAAGTGTTGTTGTCACTCTCATGTTATAACATTGAGTAATGACTTGAATCTTGTTGGTCTAGTCTAGTAAAAGATTAGCCTTTTTTGGCTTGTACTCTTGATGTTCTACCAATTTACAAAAAGGAATTTTTTATAGGTCTTTACTAGTATTCTTTTGTAAGTGTTGAGATATCATAGAAGTGGTTTATGATTATATCTCTCTTTAGAATAATTCTCACCCTTTCTCAGAATCATATACCTTCTTGAATCTAGCATATGAAGCATTGCTGTAGTAATAAATCTTGTGTTATGAGTCTTGTGTGAGAAACACCTTGTTTGTCTTTAAGTAGTGGTTGAAGTTAATTGGGAGGACATTATTCATTAGTACATCACCATTTGTTTTCTTAGTTTTTTTCCTTAACCCTTTTCATAAAGAATTGATATATTAGAGTGAGCTTTAAAAGGTGCATCAAGGGGATTTATCCCCTAATCTAGATATTCATCTCAATGAAATTGTCATCCACATCAAGAGAGATGATTCCTTTTTACCACTTGGATGAGGAGAGTTGAGCATCTCCTCAAGGGTACAAATCCAAGCATCAACAGCTATCAAAGGTCATGTATGAGTCATTTGGTTAAATGTAGGTATATAAATTCATTATACAAATTATGTCTCTCCAAATCCTAAAGGTTTATTTATATATAATAATAGTATCAACAATAGGAGTAGCAACGCATGCAGTAGGGTTTACAATGTGAAAGAGTAGTTATTATTACCCATTGAATTAGATATTTTTGCTTTTTATGAGATTTTATAATCTAAAATAGCTTCAACTATTTTAGATATATATTGTGGGGTTTGACGAATTCATTCTCAAAAAAATTATGAACATTGGACTTATGCCTTATCTACCTCATTGAGTTCCTCGGGATGAATCTTATCTAAGATTTCATGGGTATCTTGTGCATTATGATCATCTTGATTTTATTTTTCATTGTGATTATCTTCTTGAAAATATTCATGAGTAATTTTTTCAATTAAATACAAGGACCCAATGTTTGAATGAGTATAATTGATTTTAACTACAATTAAGGGGATTTGAATATGATCAATAGAAACCATACTTAACCTAGCACTTCACCTTAAAGGAATATGAGAAATATTTTTTTACATGGAATATAAAAATATCATTGAAAATATGTTGCAAACAATATTAGAAAATGAAAGGTTAAAAATAAAAGGGAATTTTTCATGTATGGAGATTAGTAAATTATTATGAAATCCAAGGTTGAAAGAAGATAATTTTAGTGTCAAATATCAGATCCAATTTGAAAATAAAGGGATTTCAATTTCAAAAATTATATTTGATCTTGAAATCAATTTATTTTAGTGTTAGATTTTGATCTGAAGTTGAAATAATAATTTTTTAGTGTTATATGTCCAAGAATTTTTCTAAACCCTCAAAAAACATTTTTTTAAGCAATGCTCGAATAAAAAAATGGGCTCACCAATATTTTTTATTAAAAAATTTAGTAATATTTAAACTAACCCTAATTAAGATAAATTGAATGGAATAAATTAGAATGGTAAAATATGACTTGCAATAAGCAGAATGAAAATAAAACATTGAATTCAATAAAGTGCAATTGATCAAAATAAGACTAACTATGAAATGAAATAACAAACTTAGTTTTTTATATCCCTGATATGACTATATTGACTGATAGATGGATAAATGAATATAACATGTACAAATCCCAAAAGTGCCTATAAACTATGATTGAAAGTGAACAAGGTCATGAACATCCCATTTAGGTTAAGACCGACTGCAACTTTTGACCTAGACTGGTCAATAGTTAATTTTGTATAAAAATAATAACTTAGGATGTAATCGCTTAAAATATATTTAATTAGATATGTATGTAGAGATTTGACCTTTAAAAGTGTGCAAAAAATGTGCAAATAACTTTTCCAAGGTTGAAACCATAATGGTGCATGTAGTGTTTGAAAACCTAAAAATAGAAAAAGGTATAGTGTAATTGGGATAATTTGACCCCAATCACTCCAATGATGACATTAAAGTTCTTATGTATCCAATACTATGAGGAATTAAATAAATCCCACATAGTTCTCCCACTTAGATTAATTGTGCAATTTTGATCCTTTAACTATATGAATACATCTAGGGGTGGCTTGAAAAATTGATCATGTTTTGATTTGGATATGATAAAATAGGATTTTAAATTGGATAATGACTACTTCAAATGATTAGAATCATAATTTAATATAGTAAGGGAACTTTACTCAATGTGCAATAGTGTATGTGTCATTACTAAAATTTTCAATTGATAGAATAAGTGACTTAAGTTTGATTTTATAGCAATCCAAAATGGTAAATCACACATTAGGAATCCTAAAAACATGAATGACATAGTAAGGGAGTGTTTAACTTCAAAATTTTACCATTAGGATACCAAGGATAGAAATGTCTTATAGGGTTCTATAATAGATACCACTTTTGACCCATACTGGACATTTTTGTCCTTTAAGGAAATGTGTGGCCTTTAGGTCTAGATCTATTTGAATATATGCTTATGGATTATTTTAGCTATTATAACATTTAAATTGGTTTTAGGTTATAATTTAGGAAATAAATAGATCCATCCATGTGCTTAGGATAACATGAAAGGTAAAAATGGGTTCAGTCTAAGTCCCCAAGTTAATTAAAGTCAAGCAAGGCCAAATTTGACATGGTCAAATATTCATGACTAGATTTGGGTGTCTACAAAACTATGGAGGAGGAAGTTGGGGGTTTTTAAGGTTTTTTTCCCCAGCCTACAAAATATACTAGGTATGTAACATTAATTACATAACCCCAACCATATTCTTCCTCATGTTTTTCTTTATCTTCAACATTTTCTAATTTGGTAGGAGAAATAGCAAGTGCCAAGTGTGGGATATTCCCTTGCAATGTTTAAAACCACCTAGGTTGGCTATCACCACCCCATTTTACACCCCTAATATTAATTCCATTTCTTCCATCCAAAACACTAACCCAAACACCTCCATGGCCATAAGCTTGAGGTCCCAAAGATGGGAAACATCTTCCTAGAGAACCATTATGGCACCATCTATGTGATTGGTTCCTCCCATGTTACCTATGCCTATGGTACCATGGGAGAGATTGATGATAGTGGGAGTATAAGGGACTTTTCTAATCATAAAAGGGGTGTTGTTTGAATGATTAAGCAAGGTTTGGATTGGGTGAGTTCTAGATGCACTTTTTCAACTTAAACCTATATATGTAACATAACATTAGATAACACATTAATCATGTTAGTAGTGGAAAATAAATCCTCAAACATAGATTGGTTAAAAGTTGTATAGTTTATAATTTTCAATAATTTCAAGAGAATTTCAGCTCAAAAATATTCCAAGTTTGTGAAGATTTTATAGGAATTATGACCAGTCCCATAAAATCACCATTTCCCAAGTAAGAATCTCAAAATGAAAGGGTTTGAATAGGATGTGAATCCACTACCAATAAAATTAATAAATATTACAAAACCTTAATATATTTTTTAAATATTATATATTCTTGCACATGTAACAAACTAAGTGAGCCATACCAAGGTACACCAAGTGAGAGCCAACGAGAAAGCCTTGGTGGGGAATACTCCACAATAAGTGTAATCACTTTGGTTCAATGATAGCTATCCACATATGATCAAATATTCTCCTCAAAAAAATAGTGGAATTGAATTTCTATGTGTAATTAAGAGTTTCCATAGGAAGACACTAGTGCAAGGGGGTCCAATAAGACACATCCAATCAATCCACCACTTAAAGGGAGTTTGTATGTAAATATTGTGGAGATGGATATCAAGTATGGAGTTTTAAATTTATGATATGGATGATGGAATGAAATGTTCATTCATGAAACTATAATATATCTCATGTAAATTGTTACCATAGTATTCGATACATTGCATAGTGTTTTATTATTTTTGGGAATAATGGATTTTTATTCTTATATAATAAATAGGTTTGAGTAGGGAAAATTAGTAAATAATATTTCTAATTGTGGCTACTAATTTGTGAAACTTAATTATAATTTTAACTTTCTAAAAATAGTAAGAGAGTAAGGAGAAATGTAACTTAGCTTATTTTGTGTTGTCCAGTCTGAGACAGGGTTTGAGAATTCAGGTACAGGATTGGGACAGTGTCAAAAATAGGTTCCTAAACTTTTTTTTCTAATTGGATAAGAGTGTTGAAAGTGAAACACCCTAGTTTTTGGCATTTTAGTCCTTTTTTGGTGCTATTCTCTATGTGATTTGAGTTTTCTAGGTTTTGCTCGACAGGTCTATATCACCTTGTCAGTGAAATATCAATGCCTAGAAGTCTATGGAGCTCATTATGCACATATTTTAATCTTCAAAACCTTAGGATATCTTTGTTCTTAAACTTAAAAGGACAATTTGATAAATAAAGAGAAAGGGTTAGTGTGTAAAGGATACACTAGATGCACTTCACACCCAATGTGTGGGCGCATTGCCTACATACCAATACTCTAAGGAGGGATCAAGCTAATGTAGTTCTCCCATTGACGCGCTTGGTGTAATTATGTATGAAAATGCAAATAGATATGAAACTAGGTGTACTTTAGATGGATAGGTACTAGTGTAAGGGTTTGAATAGGCTTAGAATAATATTTGAATGTTGTATGCAGAGAATAGGGAAAAGTGCTTGAGTGTACTTACTTGTATTCTTTCTTCTCTCTTGTAAAAGAGTGTCAACCCTTCTAAATGGACTTTGAAAGGAATTTTATAAGGGACCTGATGATCATGGGTTAAATTAATTTTTGTTATGATGGCATGAATTAAGATAAGGATTTAGGAAAAATATGATTGTTTGGACCAAATTTGCACTTGGACAATAGTGTCAGAAATAGGACACCTTGGGTTTTAATGCTCATATCCAAGTTGGGCGGTATTGTCTAGAGGGAATGAGACCTAGGGGGATAGATCTGGGCTTGAAAGAAATGCTTGGGTTTGTAAGGGTTAAGTCTAAAAGGCTATGGATTATTGGGAATCAATGAAAGAAAATCCTATGAGGGTTGTGCAAGAAAGTAGGAAGACCTATAGACTGGGTGTCATTAGTCACACTAAAGTAACCAAATTTTATATTTTACATGACTACATTCCCCCCCCTTTTATTCTAGTGATGCATTAAAGTGAAATACTAAGATAAAGGAAAAATAGAAAGCATACCTAAACTTACCTGTAAAAGTGAAGTCCATGAAGCTTATGTGATACTGAGTAATGTTGGATAGTGCATAGAGAGAATGTTGTGTAAGTGTAAATATGTGTAATGAAACAAAGAGTAGATCAATTCTTATTATATGTGATATAAAACAAGAACATATAAAATTTGAGTAAAAAAAATGAAGAGAAATTAATGAATACACTTCATCAGGTATGTAAATTAATACAAACCCTATTGTGATCCTGAGTAAGGCTGAGTAATGCTAGATTGTGTTAGATGATGCTTATACCAAAATTTATATAATGAATAGAGCTACATGTTCAATTCCCTAAAAAGTGTTTTAAGAATATAAAGGTTGGTCTTTGGCTCCATCATCACCTATTGAGTGAATCTAGATGATCATATATGTGATAATCAATGTTTGGACGATGTGTCCAATCCCACTAAATAGGTGGCTCAATAATACAAAGTCTAGCCCTTTAGCTCCATCACTACCCCATGAAGCAAAGCTATGAAGTGATAGAGATATAAAATAGATGGCATATGAGTTGGCTCATGGATCCCATGGATGCTTTAAAAATCTAACAATGTGGCATGGATAGCCAAATGTATGTTGTAAACTATGCCACTCTTGACCATTTTGAAAGATGGAGGTTAAGCTTGTATGAAAGCCACTATGAAATTGATGCAATATGCTTATGTGAAAGTCAATAAGTTAAAATTGTATGAAAGTTTAACTTGATAAATAATGTCAACCACCTACAGATGGAGTAAGGCATGCAATTACTGAGAATTCTTGGGTAATAAATTGAACTTGGAAACAAAAGAAGACCAATCTGCTATGCATTGCCCCTAATCACTGGTGTTTAGAACATGTATTTTAATCTATAAGTTATGTCAACTACCTAATATAAAATTGGAAGTGAGATCCATCATGTTGTGTATGATACCCCCTATATCTAAATTCCTTGAGAAAATGTATTAAAACTACTGATTCTGATTGATCTAGATGTGTAAAAACTATAGTCAAGTTGAAATTTTTGCCTATTACTAGAAAACCTAGGTGTTTTTATACATATACAAGAGTGATAAAATGAGATCCCTATGTTTGGAAATACTATCCATTTTTGGCATTATTGTCTTATGTTAAAATTGGTTGTTAATCTAGAATCATCATTATTTTTTTGTTCTATTCTGACTAGTTTGACCTATGGATTCTGAACAGGGTGATCTAAATGTTGTTTTTCTAATTTTAGGAGATTTTATCTCTATGAAAAAACCCCTATTTTTTCTCCCTCTTTTGAGGGTAGGAATGATGAACCTACAATGACTGACCTCAGAAGAAAAGAGTCCTACAAGTGTGTTAAGTTGCATAGATATATGATATAACAATGATATTTGACAAGATATCTCTAGATATAGAAATGTTTGTATTGAGAGATTTGTTAGATCAATTGGGGTATGCCTAGATAGATATAAAAATGTAAAATAATGTGTAATGTACAAAATTAGAACTAGAAATGTTAGATGTTAGTTGTTAGTTGTCAAGGAGGGATAGAGCATGATGTCCATCATGGCATTCAAGAAAGAAAGGAAAATGCATGATATGGATCATGGCATTGAAAAAATTGAAAAAATAATAAATCAAACAATCACATGGAGCAATAAGAAATAAATATACAAGGTTAGCGAAGGGGCCACACAAACAAAGGACATAGGCAAATGTCACTCAAACTAGAAAGCAAGCATGCAAGGTATGTTCAAATTCCACATACACATATAATTGAAATAAGCAAGATTGACATTAGGGATACTGACACATAGAAGATTATAATCAAAGGACATTGGCAAATGTCCAAAGGTACAAACACATGAATAGAAGCAAAGTATATTAGTAAATGTTCTAAGGCACACATAAAAAACAAAACTAGAATTGAAAAATGCAATCACATCTAGATATGCAAAGAAAGATAAGAAAGCATGAAAAAAAATAGAAAGGGACAATCACATATAACTAATTAAGGCAAGAGTAAAAGTGTGCAATACATGTTTAGTACAAGACTAGGTATATGCTAGGAAATACACAAGTGCAAAATATTAGTGAGATGTAGATGTACTAATCTATGTAATATAGTAAGTAATGTATGTTGACATGATAAATAGAGTGTGTGTAATAAGAATGGCATAACTTGGATGGTGTAGTCATGTAGAAGATGGACCCAATGGGAAGATGTATTAATGTGCATTTCAAATGTATAACTAGGATGCCCCTTCAATGGGTAGAATGAGGCTATCAAGGAACTAGAAGTCACTACACACACTCAACGAAGATCAAGTGAAGCATGGTAATGTAGATTATCAATAATGAAACTAATCTAGATGTGAAAATTGTAGCTAGAAGTTGTCTATAATCACAAATATATGGAGGTGTATGAACCCTCTATACTGGAGATGAATGTGTCAATTATGTATGAATCAGTACCAGAGGAAGAATTATAACTAGTGGGGAAACTAAAACTGGTGGAGAAGCTAGAACTAGTAACTACAAAGAAGATGGTTCTAAAGTGGGGAGTGGTAACTCATATGGAACTCCACCAACTATAATAACTTGATTATCATGAATGAATTTCATGCATTTGTGAATTTTAGATGGTACTATTCAAATTTTTTGAATCCATAGGCAACCAAGTAACATATCAAAAACTCTTGCACTAAGAACTATAGTGAAATGTGTGGTCACATGTGTTGGACCAATCTATAAAGGAAGTATAATCTCACCCAATGAACTCTATATGTGCCCATTGAATAAGTTGATAACTATATCTGTCAGGGTGATATCATGCTCTAAATAGCCTAAATGTTGTAATAATGTAATGGTGCACATTTTGACACTAGAACCATTATTGATGAGAACACTATGAATGGGATGATTATGAATATGTCCTCTAATAAAGAGTGCATTATAATATAAATTATCCTCCACAATATCTTGATCTGATAAGGATATCGAAGGTCTAGCTGGAATTCTAGACTCATACACATCGATTATACCACTCAAAGGATGTGACTTAACTGAAGGTGCTTGGTATGCAACTAGTGGTGGATGTGCATGATATGCATGGTGAACCCCTAATGTGTCCCCTATATCCTATTTTTAATGTTGTGGAAATAGATCCAATAATATTTTAAAATCTTTGTCTTATGTTGGCTTACTCTATGGAGGCTTAATTCAAGTGCCAAGATCAAGTATTTTGTCATTTATCAAGTCATGTATCTTATGTTTCAAACTGATGCATCTATTTATAGTGTGGCCAGGTGCCCTATGGTAATTGTAAAATGTCTACTAATCATATCCCCTTGGAAGAGGCTTTGTTGGTTCAACTTCCCAAATAAGAGGGAGAGATATGATATTACAATCCAAAAGCTACTATAAAACCCTGGCTAGAGGAATTGGAAGATATGAGAAAGTACACCAAGGGGGTGATGTTAAAACTATACATTGAGGAGGCTCTAAAGCCGAATTTACTATAGGTTAATTATGCCCTTTAATATCATTGAACTTGACCTTATATGGGACTTTGTTGTTACTCTTATTACTTGTGTCTAGAATGCTTGTATAATTGAGTTTGCCCATTGAAATGAGTTTCACTTCTCTTTCCTTTAGTGTATTACATAATTTAGTGAAAGAAGAGAATCACTAGAACATAATTTATTTATGAAGTGTTGGTAGAAAACTCTGTTTGAAGAGGTCATATAGCTCTTGATCTACCATGGGACTAGTTATCTTAGCTAAGATGGTCTTATACTAAAGAACATAGTCTGACAGATGCTCATTTGGTCTTTATTTTTATTGATCAATTTGAGCATATGAAACCTTATCACCAATGTTAATGTTGAAGTGTGCTAAGAACATGTTAGCTAAGGGATTGAATGCATGAATCGACTGATTTAGTAGACTATAAAACCATTGTAAAGTATAATCCTTTAGGCTCTATGTAAATGGCTTGGTAAGTAGCCAGTCATTGGGTACATAGTCCAAGCATGCTACATCAAATGCTCTCAAGTGTGTCTCTAGATCACCCTTTCCATCATAAAGAGTAAGCTTGGGTTGAACAAAACCTTATGGTAAGGGTGTAGAAGCAATATGATATGCCAATGGTATAGGTAGAACAGTGAAAGAATTCAATGCATGTGTAGGCCTAGTGGTACCTTGTTTAAGATGTAGCACCTTGGATTGAAGAGATCTCATCTCTTGCATAAGGGCTACCACATTAGGAGAAAGGGATGTACTAATTATAAATAGTGGCACAGAGGTTGATTGGGTTGTTATAGGGGTTGTTGAGACATAGTTTCCCCCTATAGTGTCATTTTTAATTGGTTTCTCTATGGTTTGAGAATATTGACCATTGTTCACTTTTTTTTGTTCCTCTTGTAGAATTTTAAGCATGTCATCTTGCATATCTAGATGTTTTGTTAAGAGTTTTTGAAGTTATTTTTTATCAATTTCATCAAAATTGGGATATTGGGCCATTGTGAAAGTAGGAAAATAATTTATAATGTGTTTGAATGTTTTGAAATAAGTTTTAATAGGCAATGTGATATAAAATATATATATATATATTGAATATAAGAAATGCAAAGTCATAAAATAGCTAATTGGAATTTGTGCAAAAAGGATACGGAGTTCCCAAACATGTAAGGTGATACTTCAAGAAGCAAATAGGTGCTAGTATATGCAACTAAGTATTTTTTAGGAATATTTAATTTAAAATTGATTTTTTGAGTTTGATATGCAAATAAAAATTTAGAAAATGATTGGAAAAGTAGCAAAAAATAATTGGGAGCTAGTTAATGCAATTAGGGATTATTGAATAGATTTTTTACAATTAGTATGATAATTTTAAAAACTTGATATGAATTTATAGATAATTTTTAGAATTTTGTTTGAAAAAATTATGAAAAATCAAAAATAGTTCTAAAATTAGAAATATATTTTTCCTAGTGTTTGGAATGTATTTGTATGTAAAAAGGACCTTGTAGAAACTAGGATTTTAAAAAAAAATTGATAATTTTGCAATTAATTTATAGATATTTTATTTATAAATACAATAAATTATGGTAAAAAATTAGAAATAATTTACCCTAGGGTTTCTAGGGTTCTTGTGCAAAATTCAAAGTCAAGTTCACCACATGTTTTATTATTTTTGGGAATAATGGAGTTTTATTCTTATTTAATAAATAGGTCTGAGTAGGTAAAATTAGTAAATAATATTCCTAATTATGGATACTAATTTTTGAAACTTAATTGTAATTTGACCTTTCTAAAAATAGTAAGAGAGCAAGGAGAAATGTAACTTGGCTTATTCTATGTTATCCAGTTTGAGACAGGGTCTAAGAATTCAAGCACAGGACTGGGATAGTTTCAAAAATAGGTTCCTAAACTTTGTTTTCTAATTGGAAAAGAGTGAAAAAAGTGGGATACCTTAGTGTTTGTTTTTGCAGTCCATTTTCAATGCTATTATCTTGGTGATCTAAGTTTTTTGGGTTTTGCTCAATAGGTCTATGTCACCTTGTCAGTGAAATATCAAAGCTTAGAAGTCTTTATAACTTGTTATGTATCTATTTTAATCTTTAAATCCCTAGGAGCTCTTTATGCTTGAACTTGAAAGGGCACTTTGAGAAAGAGAGATAAATGGTTAGTGTGTAAAGGATATACTAGATGCACTTCACACCCCATGTGTGGGCACGCTACCTACATACCAATACTCTAAGGAGGGATCAAGCTAATGTAGTTCTCTTGTTGAAGTGCTTGGTGTAATTGTGTATAAAAATGCAACTAGATGTGAAACTAGGTGTACTTTAGATGGCTAGGGACTAGTGTAAGGGTTTGAATAGGCTTGGAATAATATTAGAAGGTTATATGCAGAGAATAGGGAAAAGTGCTTAAGTGTAATTTCTTGTATTCTTGCTTCTCTCTTGTAAATGAGTGCCAACCCTTCTAAATGGACTTTGAAAGGACTTTTATAGGGGACCTAATGATCTTGGGTTAAATGAATTCATGTTAGGCTGACATGAATTAAGATAAGGATTTGGTAAAATATGACTGTTTGGACCAAATTTGCACTTGGACAACATTGCCAGAAATAAGACACCTTGGGTTTCAACGCTCTTATCCAAGTTGGGTGTTATTTTTTAGAGGGAATGAAACCTTAGGGGATGGATCTGGGCCTAAAATAGCTACCTGGGTTTATAAGGGTTAATTTTATAAGGTTGTGGATGACTAGGAATTGGTGAAAGAAAAGCTTATGAAGGTTTTGCAAGCAAGTAGGAGGACCTATAGACTACATGTCATTAGCCACACTAAATCAATCAAATTTTGAATTTTACATGACTACATATAGAATAAATAATAAATAACTTTTACAATAGTATTTGAATTGTATTCACAATCATTTTTGTTTGTCTCCATAACAACCAAGTCAAAATTACATGAGAGTTCCTATTAAATAGGTAAGATAGGTTGTTTCATTTAATAAAATATTATTGCATAAATAACCTATAAAATATGATCATCTATTACTATTGTGCATTCAATAAATATGTGCATAAAATAGAATGGTATTTCCAACAATAAAACAACTAACTCCAAAAACAAATTTACATGCTTTACTCCAAAACCCTCCCTTAAGAGCAGAATAGGGAGAGAAAAAAGAGAAAACAAAGAGAGTAAATGGGTCCCAACAACTAGTCATGATCAAGTACCCATGTATAAATCATATTGAAATAAAAAGTGTCCCTATGGTAACCAATCCATCTTATTGGTCTACATGGATGACTAATTACTGTAACCACCAAGTCAAATAAGAGTTGGTACTTCGTACAAGGTTAACTCTATAAAAAACACTAATCTCAAAACACTAGGAAAAAGAGACACCAAGGATGAAATGTATCACCACAAGGTACCCAAAAAGTAGTAAAATAGCTAAAGTCAAGAGAGCAAAGACATATACATCAAGGTGTCCCAAAAAATTAAATGGATCAATACTTGAACATAATGTTGAAGAGGTGTATTGGATGGAATGAAGGCCATCAAATACAAATGTACTTGGTGGACTTGATAGTCTCAATGGAACTCAAAACTACATGAGTGGTCTAGATCCACTACTCGATCATAAAAAATAACTGACACTAGAATTCACAAAAGTATCTCTTATGAAAAGAGACTATTAAAGGTGTCAATAGTGAAAAATGGTTCACTAACTGAATTCAATATATTTCTAGAAGATATGATGCACAAAGGGTTATCAAGGAACATGATCTACACCATACCCCCCATAGTTCCTACTAGTTGGAGTGATGTAAAAAGGTCTATATGAGTGAGTTAATACACTACTCAAACACTAACATATTGACATTGTATTCACCAAAATAGCTACTCTTTATAAGGAGATCAAACTCCATAAAAAATCTAAAGGATACTATTAACTATCAATACAATGTTAAAGATATAGAGAAAATATTTCTCAAAAAAATGGCCCTAGTGGTGATGGGATAGTCAAAAACCAAAGAGTAATGTACTCAATATAGAGCATACAAACATGAAGAAAAATATCCATGACTCTCAATGTGACTAAAAATAAAGGTCCCACACAAGAAAAAACACTAGATGATGCAAGAAACCTAGAATTCTATCAATTTGTAGAAGATGCCATCAAGAACAAGAGAGTTACTCCTAAAATAATGGACTAGTGTGTGACACAAAACCATACTCAAGAATGTAGGACATCAGACTCTACTAAAAATGCTTCTATGAGTACAAAAGTGGCACAAAAATATAATGCACACTCAAAAAATAGAATGTATAACTCTATTGATAATGCATCCATAAGTACAAAGTGTGATGCTAATGACAACAATGTGGGATCAACAAACATAATGCACACTAAAGGGGATGTTAGACTCCCTCAAACAGATGTCTTATGTATAAATCACACAAAAACAAATGAAGTGTGTTTGATAGGGGGTCTCACCACTTGTGAGACTGAACCTCACCCTCCATCTTCAACTAGTGATATAGAAGGTGTCAAAAAAATGCCTTTGAATGTTGTCACTAAAAATAAATTAAGTTACTAAAAATACATGGGAGTGCCTATTAAATAGGCAAGATGGGTTATTTTGTGCAAAAAAATATTGTTCCATGAATAACCTATAAAATAGGAGTATCTATTACTATTTTTCACTCAATAAATACATGCACAAAATATAATAGTATCTCCAATAATAAAACAAATGACTCCTAAAACAAGCTTACATGCTTTACTCCAACAATGGACTCATCATCACTGGGTTGTAACTAAAATAGGTAGTGTAACATATGTAAAGGAAACTACTCTCTATTTTGAAAATAAAATAGGTTTGAGATCACTTTGATTCCCATTATAAAAATATAAGAGATTTAGCCCAAAGCACAAGGGTGAAGGGGACTACATGATATGTAAGAACTAGAGACCACTATAGGGATTGAAAGTTAAGAGATAGCCTATGTCAAAACCTTTATCCATCCCAAATCAAATGACTTTTTAGAAGCTCCCAATACTTCCAAATACTCTTATCCAAAAAGGTACCCATAATGGTGATAAGGACCTGAGTGAGAAATGAAGTTTGAAGATTCAAACCCTTCCAGGCTCCCTTTGCCATGGGGCTTCCCTAACTAATATAATTATTAAGAACTATTTTCTAATTCTTATTACAATCCAAAACATAGATGATCCATTTATAAAATAAACCATGGCCTAAAATTCAAATTTTTAAAATATCAAGTCCTCTAAGGGAACTTTTCTTACAATAGATAACCTAATATACTCGATGGAATCCTTGGTTGCCTTCAAAATTCACCCATAATTTTTTTTTCTAATTTAGCAGATGAAACCTTATATGGATCCTAAAAAAATATTATTAAATAGGAGTGACAATAATAACCTTATATAAAAAGTGGAATTTTCCTAATAATGAGAGTGGTTTGAATATTTAGTAAGATTTTTTGCCTCAACCATTTGTACTACATATTTACATAGATTAGAATGAATAAACATGAAAGGAAAAGGGATTCCCCATAAACTTAAAGTTCTCTCCAATTTTGATCCAATTATACTTTTACTAAAACAACCAAGTAGGCAAGGAGGAGAGGGATTGTCTTTAACATTGGGAATATTTTCCATTCAATGGAAAACTAGAATAAAAGCAAAAAATTGTTAAGACATTCCATAACATTGTATATTTATTACTCATCTTTAGTGAATGTAAATAAGGAATCATCAAAAATGTCCCCATAAACCATTTGAGAGTGGGTGTTGGCAATAAATATATGTTTATCAAACCTCTATAATATTAATTATCCATCAAGTAACTAAAACCTTCAACAACTAGCACATAAAGGTAGGATAAAGTGGGAAACCCTGGTGGATAGAATGGAAGATACCAAATAGGTTAGATTGAACCCCATTATTGGTAATGAAGACACCTACATCTTCAAAAAAGAAATGAAATTATGCTAAAAAACATGGGGCCAAACCCTAAGGCTTGTAACATAACCAAAATGAAAGGCCATTCTATTCAGTCATAAGCTTTCTCAAAATCAATCTTGACAAACAAAGCCTTTTTGGTAACACTTATGGGTCCATTCCATTAATTCCCAAACATTAATGATGTTGTCCAAGATGTATCAATTTCATATGATCCCTATTTTCTTAGAGAGAATAATGAGGGGAAGAAAATATCTAACCTGAATATTAATAACTTTAGCACTTATCTTATAGGAAACATTAAGTAGAGTAATAAGATACCAACTAATTATGATATCCAAATCCCATAGATTTTAGATGAATTTAATATTACATTGGTTAATGATATTTATAATGTAATGGGTTTGAATGGATTCAAGATATATTTTGTGCATATTTGGACCCATAGTATCCCAAATAATTTGATAGAATTTATATGTGAACACATCAATACTTGGGGTTTTATCAATGGCCATCTACATGACCACTTCATGAAGATATTCAATAAATAGAATCCTACTATAGTAACTTATTGAGATTTAGATAATTTTTAGGGAGCCAATTTGAGGCATTTATTAAGAGTAAATTTGAGTTTAGGTGTGGATGTTTGGGCTAAAAATACACCATGATAATGAGCCACAAAGGATTGTAGAATATCAAAAAGATGTGAAATCCGAGATCCAAATTCTTGAATGGATTTAACATGATTAGTTTTTTTATCTATAATGAAGGAGATTGAAAATTTATTTTGAGGTTGTATCCATGATTTTTAACTAGTGCATGTGAGAACGAATTTTAGCTCTCGATCTTGGTAATGTTCTTCAAATTTAAGCTTATGTTGCCACAAGAAACTTGGTTTTAAAATATTCATTGAAGGGAGTTGTTTCCCACTCCTATGAAACCTAGGTAAATTCATAGTGTGGGGTTGTGTGGGCCTGCATAAAAAACTAGTAGCTTTCCAACCATAAATATAGAGAAAGGTCACAGTCCTACTAATAACATTATCCCACCACTCAATATAACTAAAGGTTTTAAAGGGTTAGGGAGAAATATTCCATGCTTTAATATTGTGGTTTAGGTTTCAAAGTGATGAAGGTGGGAGATATTGAGATATAATTGAGATTTTGAATGTTGGCTTGAGGAAAGACCCACTCAATCTCAAACTTTATGAGAAGGTGGTCCTAGAGTAACACAAAGAATGACTAGCATAAGGAGATAAAAATTAATGGTAAGAGATATTTTGTTTCATTAATAAGAGAATAGTCTAAATATTTTTCCACCCTGTCAAGGTCTTGGCAAAAGTTAGACCATGTGTTACAAGTTGAGGTGGCATGAAGGTGGTGGTGGTGGTTATGATTAAAAGCACCATGCTTATTATGCATGTAGAACCATGTATGTCTTTCACTAGTACACTAATACATGGGGAGAACCCCCTTATTTTCCTCTAGTGGTTAAACCTTTTTAAATTCACCATAAATGATCCATTTGGCATATAGCAGTGAGTTATAAAGAAAAACCCAAAAATCCATTCTTTTAACTGCATCATTAGAGGCATATATATTAGAAATGCCAAAAAGGGAACCATTAAAGTGTAATAAGATCCACACCACCTAATGATTGGGTTTTTATCCCCAAGAAGTGATATTAGGTAGAAAGTATGTGAAAATTAATTATACCACACCACATGACCATTCTCATGCATATACATCTGAAAACAGTGTTAGCATGGGTATAGGGAAGTGGAATTTATTATAAATTGGTAATTATGTAAAAATATAAAAATAAATTAAAGATAACATAAAGAGGAAAAGTCGTTAAAAAGTGAAATAGATAAGTGAGGAACCAAAGGGACAAGTAAAAAGTGGAAAATCCTAGTTAGGAAAGTGTAAGCAGAATGCTAAACCAAGCCATTGTTTTAATAAGAATATCTTCCATGGCTTACTCTAGTTTTTATATTGTTATTATTCACATTGTTTCCCATCATTATTATTGTAGTTTTAAATTTTCAAATTTATTGTTTTAAAGTAGGTTATTATTCTCCCTAATAACTATAGTTAAAATGGTGTGGTTGTTGATTCGAGCCCAAGGAACATGGGTCTATTTTGAGGAATATGTCATCCAAGTATTAATTAATATGTATATAGAATTTATATGGATTAGGTGGTTGTATAACATAAATATGGTGGTGTTTGTGACCACTTATTTTAGTATAACACTACCCTTATCTTTCTTGAATTCTTCACCAAAGCAAAGATTTTTTTTTTTCATTTTTTTTCAAGCTTGAGTTGCCATATATTTTGACTGCAAATCATAATGAAACATGGTTATGCATATCATCAAGCAAGAGGAAAGTGATTGGGTTGAGCAGTTAGAGGGAGAGGGAGAGGGTGAAAGAAAAGGTCAAGTCATGAATTAATGAAGTAGTGACATATGGGAAACATTGTAATTTTTGTTACGATAGGGATTTTATTAACAAGTATGTGAATGGAAAGTTTTTGGGACAAGGGAAATTTAATTACACTTATGTCTACATTCACAAACACATTTTTAAGAGAGTTTCAGTTAAGCATATTGAAAATAAAAATATGGTTCTACCAATTTCTATCAAAGATGTTAAAAGAGACATGAAGATACTACAATCCTTGATTGGGCATGAAAATGTGGTTTAATTTTAGAATGAATTTGAGGAAGATGATTTTTTTAACATTTTCATAAAGTTGTGTGAGGGAGGATAACTCCTCAAGAGAATTATAGGAAAGAAGGATAACTGGTACAATAAAAAGGATGTAGTTAAAGTAGTAAGGCAAATAATAAGATTTGTTTCTCATTGTCATTTACATGGTGTTGTACATTGTGATATGAAACATTTTAAGGAGAGGTTTAGGATTTGTGTCCCCATCTCTAGAAGGTGCAAACTGAAATGTTTTCCCAATTTAGCAAAAAGATGATAAAGAATAATATATATAGGCATAGTGAACGGTAATATTATCTATCAAAACCTTGTTTCATTTTTGAAACTAATGGTTTTCATAGTGCATTACTAGCTAGTTATTTTTAGTGAATTAAAAATATTGCACATGGAATAAGCAATACTATAAAATTGGTGCAAATAATGTTAAATAGCTATATTAAAATTAGTAGTTTAGTTGCCTGTTGGGACTCAAACCAAAGAAGAGGCTGAAAATTTTTATTTTATAATATATGAATTGAAATTTCATTTAAATATTAATTGGGTAAAATACATGTCTTTATATAAAGAGAAGGGATTATAGTTTTGAAAAATTAAAATGCATTTGAGGCTATATAGATAGTTAGAGTAGCAGAGCAGGGAGTTCCAACATGAGAGGCTGAGGAGATTACTTTTATGTAGTTAGGTAGCTATATTAAATTCATATTAATAAATCAAAATTGTAAAAACTTGATTAAATAAGGCCTTTTACCTAAGTGTCTTAGGGCGAGACACCTATTTTAGTCTAGGTGAGTATTAGCATGGGTATAGGGAAGTGGAATTTATTATAAATTGGCATTTATGTAAAAGGAAAAAAACATGTAAAGATAAAATAAATAGGACAAGTCATTAAAAATACAAAGATACAAGTGAGGAACTGAAGAGACAAGTGGGAATTTGAAAAGCCTATATAGGCAAGTGTAAGAAGAAGGCAAAAGTAAGCCATTGTTTTAATAGAAATTGTCCTCCATGGTTTCATCTGGTTTTTAGCTTGTTATTCTTCATCTTATTTCCCATCATTGTTATTATAATTTTAAATATAGTTATTTATTTTTTAAATCATTTTATTATTCTCCCTAATAACTATAGTCAACAAATAGCTTCTAATGGTGGAGGAGAGAGGAAATCTAAAAATCTTAACTTTTTGCAAACAAAGAATTTTCATGTTAATAGAAAACTAACACAAATCCCTTACAATCAATTTTTAGGTCATGTCAATAATCCATCACATATTCAATGAGTACACTAACATTAAATAATCTTTGTATGCATATTGGCTTCCTCATCCTCCTTAGCCATAACAAAAAAATTATTTGTCAGGTGGTATTGGTGGTTAATTTTCATGAAATCACTGAAGTGAAAGACCCACTTTTTGTGCATGTGACCATTATCTTTGGGTGGTAGATATATAATGTTCTCTATATGACATAAATATTTAAAGACAAAACATGACAAGTTATTCTATCACTTCTAGTTGTTTCACCTCATGAGCAATTTGTGATGGTTGGAAGACATTTATTTGGATCTGAGAGCCAAAGATAAAAGTTTTCACTTATGGGGTGTGAATAATAGGACGCATAATTATTTTTTGGGTGGAAATATATGGTTTATTTTTGGGCACCATATAACCACATGTGGGTTTGTACATAGTAGCTTGAGCCTCTCCTATCGTGTGTGGTTGTTGATTTCCCTTCTTGATAATAATAGTCCATTCATCCTAAGACATTTGTGCATTATTAATCACCTTAGGAGAGGTTTTAAGTAGGGGGTATATATTTGGCCAACAATGGAAACACATAGATTATGTGGTTCATCACTTGACACCAAAATAGGCATTATTCATGTTGATATAAATCACCATCTTTGATAAATTTATTTGGATGTCAATGGTTTCTTTTATATCTTTAGAAATATCCACTTGGAAACACATTTTTGAGTCGATTGCATATAAAAATTCATGTTCAACCCCCAATGAATTTACTTATGGGTTTGATCATTAGATAAACACAATTACATAATGTTAAAGGGAGGCTAGGAAATTCTATCTAGACTAGAATTTTTAATTCAACTTGTTCCAAGATGACAAATTCTCATGTCCAATGAGAAAAGACTACCAGTGTGTTATAGATAAACCAAGGCCCATGAGAAAAAATGGCATGATAGTGTTATAGGTTATTAAAATTAAAAAATAAGAAACCCTTGGTCAGATTTTAGACTCCCTCAATATTAACACCATGCGGAACTCACCAAGTGCTATCAACCCAAGATTTTAAAGTACTTTCAGTAGGGACCTAACCAAGAAAAAAAGAAACAAGAGTAAACTGATCATAATAGTTGCAAGATTTATAAATTTTTTGGAGTTATAAAACAACATCAAGGATGATTTAGGGGTAGGGTCATTATATTTTGGAATACCTTTGGGAAAAAAATTGTGTTCACTTCGGAACCATTGCTTCCCACAACTCTGTTGGAAATACCTACCATAAATGTTGCAAGGCCCAAAGATGAGGGTATTAAATACAAATATTATTTTCCAAAATAGTGGTTAAAAGGTAGATGTAGTGCAATAAATTCATAACCTTTTTAAAAATGAAAAGATTCTTTTCAAAGAAAATGGTGGTATGATAGGCAAACATGTGAGCCTTGGTTAGTTTATTTCAAAAAATAATGAAAGTATTTACAAATAAAAATGTATTCTATTGTGTTTTAATATGTTTTTGGATTTTTCAATACAAATATAGGTATCACCTACTTTAGTGTACCTCTCCCTCATATACTCACATTGGATGATTCCAAGAAGTGAATACAACAACTCGTCATTTTCTCAAGACACCAAAAAAAGTATTATAGATAAGTGGAAAAAAATTAATTATAATACAAGCCATTTTATAATTTGGATTTTAATAAAAAAATGTGTATCTAGGGAGGTAGGTGTTAAAGGATTTGATGGGGTGACTTTTAAATATATGTATAGATTATAATAACTTAAGGTTAAAATAATCCTCTTTCTTTATGTTTCATGTTTGCAGAAAAATGCCAAGGAAAGTGCAAACAACAAAAATATGTAAAGTATACTAAAATTTAATGATAAAAAAAAAAGAAAAAGAACAATAAAATAACATAAACACAATATGATTAAAATATATACTAATAAATTTCATTAACATTTAGCATATGTATAAATAAACAATCAATTTTGGTATAGATTTTATTATTACAATGTTTTAAGTATTGTTTTGTGCATGTGGGTCATCACCTTAAATTATGGAATAATTAGAATTTGTTTGTCTTTATTATTCTTCTTTGTGTGATATTTTTATCTATTTTCTTATATTTTTCATTCTATTGTTTTTTTATGCTTATGATCCTATTTTCTCTATCATCTTTATGTTTGTGTTTGTTTCTTCCTTTACCACAAGAATGACATTCTTTCAATCCTACCTTGGGTAGGATTGGAAAGCATGTTGATCCTATCCACTATTTTTTTTGGTCCCTTATTATCATGGTCATGTACTATTGGTGTTTATATCCATTTTTATGTTGTTCCCCTTTTCTTTTATCATATTTTGTACACTTGTATCTCTTTAATTAAAACCATGAGAATCATATGTATAAAAATCATTTATAAGCATTTTAATAATTCTTAGATCTCCCAAATACTATATTAAATATCTATCAAATATTAAAAATAATTTTTATTGAGGATATATACAAGTTTCAATCTATTTTGTTCATTCTAAGGTCTAGGCACCTATACATTGGTTATCTCTACTTAAGTATTTTCATCTTATACCAAAATTGACCTTGGTAAAGGGGCATGTAATTGCATCTCACACTTAGGGAGATAAGGCATAGCTTCTTATTTCAAATTATCTATTCATAATTCATATCAAATATGAGGTGTACATACGATATATATAGTTGTAACCCCACCTTGGTGGCTTCCCAAACCAACTATGTCTTCCCTTCTATTTTTCTTTAACATTTTGTGGGAATATGTAAAATACATTGAATAATCAAATAAAACATTTATATCCACTAATTCAATGAGGTGTAGGTATAGGAAGGTATGAAATATAGAAGCATATAAGAAAAAAATAATTTAGAATATAAAAAATATCACATGGTACAATTGGCACAATAAGACAAGTATAACGGTCAATTTGGTTGATCAACAATCTCACCTAGGGCCTGATTGATATAATAAAATATCAAGTACCTACATATTTAGATGCTTATATTTTACACAATGTAAAATAAATACCTACGTAGAGGAGACTTACACTTATAAATCCATAATTTGATGAGGTGTGATTGTTTAAATCATTTTTATTTCATATTTTCTATTACTTGTTTCAAATTTTCAAATTGGTCAGTTACAATAATTTTAACCACTAATGTAGGTCTAAAAGTACTATTCTAAATTTATAAATAATATATTCCATATAATTCAATCATTTTACCTTATTTTCATTAGTGAACATAAAAAGAGTGATATATTTTGGTGAACTTCATATTCTTACATTCAACCTAGGTTCTTAACCCTTCTTATCCTTAGGGTTTTATGTTTTCGACTCATATCAAATTTTTATTTTAGGAATTATCTATCCCTATGGTTTTATTTCTTTTTTGTGTGATTTTTTTAGCATTAATCATGGTTTATATTATCAAAATTAAGGAGATTGCATTGTCTTTATGAGATGTGTCTTTATTGATTACTTAATTACAAAGTATGGAAAAATCTTTATATATCAAAAGATTTAAATACATTATGCAATATTTTAGGCACATAAATCAACATTTAAGCTAAAACACTTCAATTTTGACCACCCTTTTTACACTCTTAGCTTATGATCTATTACAAGGCCCTCTGACCAATTTCCTTCACTTTTTGCACTAATGATTCATTCTTCAAATAAAAAATAATGATGTCAAAATGTATCTAGCCAAAAACCTAAGCTCACTTTCAAATTGACCCACACTTCCATTTTAACAAGCCTTAATCATAGGATAATAACACCCTCTTTGTACAATAACACTCCCCACTATTGTCTAGTTTTGCCAGCAGTGTCCTATCAAATAATGGCTAATTTTCAAAATTCAAAACTCATGAATGGGTCATCCCACAAGTTTATCAAAACCCACCCAAATTAACTCAAAAAATACCACTATGAATCCACATTTCAAATAATGTTTTACATAAGAGGCTTCCACCCTAAAAATTACCAAAATTCTAATTACACATTAAGAGTAAACTCCATATTTCTACCAATTCTAATTACATGCAATCATAGTATCTTTGATTTAAAGTATGAATACAATTCTAAGGTCACAAGTTATAATTGAAGCACTTAATCACACCAAGATTACACTAGCATCTATCATTTTACACTAGTATTTCACACACACCACCCTAGCATGTAATAAATACATGGATTTTGATCCCTCTTTGGAGTATTAATATATAGGAAGCACTCAACACAGGGGGTGTTGAGGTCAATCATAACTTCAATCATTATAACATTTTTATTTTTTGATTTCATTCATCTTCTTATGTCATTAAGCAAGGATTTTTAGTGAAGAAACAGTTATATAGTTGTCCTTACATTAGATTGGAAGATCCTACATAGTCTACAGATCGCATAGGCAAAGGTGAACATAACCTAGAAGTTTTGGATCTTTGATACCTATTAGAAAAGGCTAACCCATTTGGATAGTATCACCACCACTATTTTCTATTTCCATTACTATTATCAAGGAACCCTGACAACTTCTATTCTAGATCTACACTAAGTCAACACATTCTCCCTATTAGTATCAAATCTAGTACATCTTTCAACACAAGGGGTGTTAAGGTCGATCATAACTTCAATCATTATAACATTTTTATTTTTTTATTTCATTCATCTTCCTATGTCATTAATCAAGGATTTTGAGTGAAGAAAGAGTGATATAGTTGTCCTTACATTAGATTGGAAGATCCTACATAGTCTATAGATCACATAGGCAAAGATGAACATAACCTAGAAGTTTTGGATCTTTGATACCTATTAGAAAAGGCTAACCCATTTGGATAGTATCACCACCACTATTTTCAATTTCCATTACTATTATCGAGGATCCCTGACAACTTCTATTCTAGATCTACACTAAGTCAACACATGCTCCCTATTAGTATCAAATCCATTACATCTTAGTTTTCTAACTAATTTTATATTTTCCATTGTAATTTATATATTTAATATTTTTCCATATTTAGTAAGTTTTAAATTATTTTTTCATTTATTTCATATCAGTAGCATTCTAATTTTGCATAATAGTTTATCTAATTAGGATCTAGAATTATCCTAGTTCCCAAAATTTGATAAAACATATTGATGAACTCATCTATTAATTGAATATAGTGAGCCCTCTATTTCCCTAGGTTTTTTCATTCTAAATTTTGTGTTAGGGTTTCAAATCTAAAATTATGATTTCCTGATCATGATAGACTTTTTTTTATCATTATCTTGTTTCTTTCCTCTTTTTATTATTTTAGTATTACAAAACTTTAAAATTGCTAACAAAGAATCTCTTCCTCCTCCTAACCCTCAAGGTTATGATAGCTACTTTCCCTCTAACCAAATCCATGATATAACTATCCCAAGAGGTAATGTATCCCAGACTATATCACAAAAATAAGATAACTCTAATATCCTTCCTTAACCCCCTCCACCTCCCACATCTCCTCTTTATGATATGTGTATGCATGTTCAATTTGAAGCACCTAGGGTTCATGCTTGTGAAGCCCTTAAAGATAAAATAATAAATATGGGAAGGATAATAAATAAGTTTCAAAAGAAAAATTAGTATTCTAATTCAAAGATCACATCATTGGAAAATCAGCTCACATATGCCAAGAACCTAAAATGTTCTAGTGTTAATCATGCATTTATATCCTCATTTGGAAATGTTATGCCTAAAAATAATTCATATCAAGATTGGAAGATACAATAGAATGCATTTAAAACTAAAAATTCAAAAGGATATTAAGATTTAAAGTGATATTATAAGATAAATGCTTAGCAATAATTTGATCAAACTACCTCCTATACATCCTCTATGGAGATCAAAATACTATTGTGTATATCATAGAATGCACAAGCATCATACAGATAGTTGTTTGGATTTGAATAATAAAATACAAAGTAATATTAATAGTGGTGATCATATATAATATACATCAATCAATAAACTCATAGTGGATTAAGTGCAAATAGAAGTGGTAAAATTAAAATTAATACAAAAATAACAAAGACAAGTATGGATGCCAAAGGACAATTCAAAGTAAAAATAATTACAAATGAAAAAAATAGAGCAAGAAGAGATTCAAAATGTAAAATTAGAGAAATAAAGAGTACAAATATATCAAGATGAAAATTCAAGATTAAGAAAGGCAAGATGAAAAATATCAATTACAAAAGGAAGGGTTTGAAAAGTAAAGGTCACAAAATCTACAACAAGAAAAAGTGAAATTAAAAAAAGAGAAGTTTCCAAATCAAATTCAAGATAAGAAAAAAACAATATTAAAAAGAGTGTTTATAATAAATGAGTTTCCAAAGCAAGAGATTCATACATAATCCAATGATACAGGTGTGGTTTAAAAGGATTCAATTCAAAAATGCTCATCATTCCTATAACTTTTGATTCTTGACCCTCTTATAGATGGCAAGTAGTATACCAATGTTGTGACTAGAAACACTATTGAAATGAATGTTTGTATCATGACACTTTTTCAATTTATTATATTTGATAAGGAAAACTTGACTAAGACTAATATATCTAAATAATTTATCAGATCCATTGAGCTACCTTTAAAAGTTGGTTCAAAACATGTTCAATATTATTTCACTTATGTCTTATTTTGGCCCAATATAAAATGAATTAGGAAGATTATGGATGGAAGAAATAGGGAGGGGGTGCGGGGGGGAGGGGTGTGGGCGGGAGAGGGGGGGTGGTTGTAAGGATCATAACCATGTCATATTTAAAAATGAAAGCTCCATGATTACAATTTAAAGAGAAGATGAAATTTAGTTAAAGTTACAATTTAAAGAGAAGATGATTTTTCTTTAAGCAAGCATAACAAATAAATAGCATGTATTCAGCTAGTATAAAAACATATACAAGTAATGTCATATTAATAGAGGAACAAGGCACATCATATATTTTAAAAGATAAATTATAACATTAAATACCATAATATGGGTCAATTTTTTTCAGATTTATAGATACAAAAGAAGACAAGAGTGACATTCCACAAGTTCAAAATTGAGGTGATGGTGATTATAACAATTCAGTGATATGATCCTAATGATATTGATTATGCAGAATATGAATATGGAAATGATGACTAACCTACATAATGGCATGATAATTTTCATTCTCAAGAGGTCATCCTTCATTTTTTATATACAATAAAAATATGGTAAATCTCTTAAGGGATCCACCAATCTTATATATACAAAATACAACCAAAAACAAATACAGAAAAGTTAAAATTCAAGACATATACATGTTTATGTTTAGTTAATTAGTGCATAATTATTTAGCACTTATTTTTATCTAGTTTTATATCATATATACTTCACAAGTGTACATGAGTGAGTGAAAAACATACAATTTTCCATTCCTGGACCCAATTGTAGGTTACTGCACTGTCTCAAACTCAAAAACTATAAATAGATAAAAGTGCCTTATTCAAATAGGAGTGCATAGTGTTGTCTTATTCCACTACTATTGTCCCACTAAGAAAAAATATCATTTCTTAGATATAGACCACACACATGTCTTCTATAGCTTGTATATACATCAACAAGATCATTAGGGGCATCTTACATAATTTTTATCCTTCTTTGGATATTCCTTATTATTCACAACTCAGTTCCTTATATAGCATAACATCTATCGATATTTATCACTTACTAACACACTAATATATTAACAGTTACCTTATTTATTGAATCTAATAGTGTTATAAATTGATTATGTTCATCAAATACATGTATTCATGCATGTTTTTCATGTTTGCTTTCCTACTTCATGTCTTATGTGTATAATTTATTTGGCTTGTGGATATTTGAACATGTCCTTGTGTAGCTATAAGCCTTCATTGTATGTTTTTATGTGTTTGAGTGACATTTGAACATGTCCTTTGTATGTTTCACCTTGTCCTTTTATTTCATTTTTGTGTGATTTGTGTGTAATCTTTATTTGTTTATGCCATGTCCATGACACTTGTTTACTTAGTTTTTCTCAGTTTAGGATGTCATGATGAAAAGTATTCATCTTCCCATCCATTTCGATTCCATGATGGGTATCATGCATCCCTCATAAATTTTATCTATTTTAGCTTTACATACTTAGTTTAGATCACTTTTATACATTATTATTTGTTAGTATCTATCTTGACGATGTCACCATGTATTCTTATGTCTACATGCATCTCACATGACTAGTATACTCAATTTATATATATGATGATCTCATGTTCATCCATTCTATTACTATTACTCATATTTACATATTTTACATAACATCTATCACAAAACTTTTTATTATGAGTTAATTTATTTCACAGGCTCAATACGTCAGCTCAAAACAAGAGGCATACATAATGGCTTATCTTAGAGACTAAGCCCCTACAATGTAATAAACATATAGATTTATAATAAAATCACATGATGGATCATAAAACATACCCATAAATTCGTTTTAGATAGTATCACTCTGTTTGGATAGGAGTGCACCCCATTGTTGTTTAGCATAAGGTGTTGTTGTTCCAGTACCTAGAAGATAATCAATTTCAAAAATTCTTAGAATCTCAAGTAGTACATGATAGTATGTAATAGGTACATAATTTCAGTTTCCAAAAAATACTTGGATTTTCTCATTTTGGAGGCATCATGCATTGCTTGTGTTCTATTTTATCATGTAGGTTTTTACTCAGAATATCAGTTCTTATTACTCTGCATTAGAATCCATATACACTAAATATTAGATCAAGGACATGTGCATGGCATATGACTTCCTTATTGATCAATTTTTGAAATATTTTCATAGATGGAACTTAAATTCTTGCCATTATCCATGTTGTATACACCAAATCCATATTATACTAACTTTTTACACCATTTTTTTAACCAAAAATGAGCCTTATTCTATTTGTAGTGGTTGGTTCACCCATATGCACTAGTTCTTGCGACAAAACAATCTATTTGAATTCATACAAGGGTTCCAAACTTCACTTATTTGGTATGAAATGATGGATTCAAACACACCTTGAATTCTTAATCACACTCTCCTATCAATGAGGATTGGGGCAAGCATAGTCTAATCTAAGGTTTTCAATGCCAATGAAATCTCCAAGGGTCCTACCCTCTAAAACCATTGATTTTTTCACTAGGTAAACACAACATTTCACATATCCAATAAGACGTATTTGTTCCTTTTTATTTAATCTATAATTTTCTTGTACTTATTTATTGATATTACTCTTAAGTAAGGACTAATTTTATGCATGTTTCATTCCAAGATCATGTGAAGTACATTTCAACATTGTAGCCTACATAAAGATAACACTTCATAGGTAAGTTCAAGTATACATTTTTCCATTTAATCTAGTAATTTTGATCTATTTCATTACTAGAATAAAATGAAAGGAAATGCAGACATATAAGTTAACATTTAATATAAACCAATGCACTTGTGACCACTATGTTTACACACTTAGCTCGTGACCTATTACAGAGCCCTTTGACCACTTTCCTTCACTTTATATGTAGATGAATCATTATTATAATAAAAACTAATGATGTAAAAATGTCTCTATCCATCATCCTAAATATCATAAGTTCACTTGCAGGCTAACCCACACTTAAAGTTTAGTAGTTGTTCTTAAGACAATAGCACAATATTTGGATAGTAACTCTCCCCACTATTGTCCAATTCTACCAACAGTGTCCTCCTACTAAATAATGGATAATTTCCAAAAATGAAAGGATGGATTCATAATTTTTGCAAACCCAATCTGAAGGAATTCCAAAAATACAACTATAAATTCACATTTTAAACCATTTTTCACACAAGAGGATTCCACATTGAAAAGTACCAGAATTCTAATTACACATTAAGATAAAATCCCTTATTTATCCCAATTATAATTAAATACATCACTATTATCCCTGAGCTAAATTATGAATACACTTACAAGGTCATAATTCATGGTTGAAGCACTTAATCACACTAGGATTACACCATCAACTAACATTTTGCACTAGTATTTCACACATAGTACCATAGCATGGGAGAATTACATGGAGTTTGATCCCTATTTGGAGTATTGGTATGCAAACAACACTCAAGAAAGGAGGTGTTGAGGTCAAGAAAAAATTTAAATGCTAACTACTTTATATTTTGTGATTGCATGCATATTCTTATATCATTGATCTAAGGTTTTGAGTGAAGAAATAATTACATAGTGGTCCCTAAATCATATTTAAAACTCCCACACAGTCTATAGATCACACAAGTGAAGGTGAACATAAACCTAGAATTTATTGATCTCTACTAAATACCAGATAAGGCTGCCCTATTTAGACAATAGTAACCCCCACTATTGGCTAGTTATATTATTATTATCTAATATCCCTACTAACTCATGTTTCAATATCCACACTCAATCAACATAGCCCCCTATCAATCTTAGATCTAAAAACAATCTGCATATCAATTTTCAAGCTAAGTATATATTTTAAATTATAATTTCCATGTTTAGTATATTTACAAATTTAGTAAGTTTCAAATTAGTTTATTTCAATTATTGCATATCTATAGCATTCTAATTTTTCACAACAATCTACATAATTGGGGTCTATAATTCTCCTAGTTCCCCAAATTTGATAAAACAAACATACATAAACATATTTTGATTAAAATTTTGAGCTCCTTGATGAGCTAATACAAATGTTTAAAGAATCAAATAATGTAAATATTTAAAATATAGACATCAAAATGTTTTGTGTTTGTATTCCTAAATTCACTATGATTTGTAATGAATGTTTGACACCTATACCAATGACCACTAGAGTTCTTATGACTCAACCTTTGAAATAACCTATTGTGAATGTCACCATTCCTACACATGAGATAATGACTATGATGCATATAATAGGAATATTATAAATACAAGTGCATAATGTTTTTCTTCATCAAAAAGGTTTCCATGTTAGGGTTTAGGACAATGTAGTTCCTTCCAATCCTATTCCTAAGGATGTGTTTGACATGCCTCTTCCTCATGACTTATTGATTCCAAAATTATAATAGTTGATGGTCATGAAGAACCTCAAGCATACCCTCATTCCATGTTTATATGTATGTATGTATGTATGCACATGTATATATATACATATATTTATGTATCTATATATGTATGTATATACATACATACATACATACATATACATACATACATATACATATACATACATATATATATATATATATATATATATATATATATATATATATGTATGTATGTATGTATGTGTATGTATGTATGTTTATGTATGTATGTATGTATGTATGTATGTACATACATATACATATATGTATGTATATATATACATACATATGTATGTATACATATATACATACATATGTATGTATGTATGTATGTATGTATGTATGTATGTATGTATGTATGTATGTATATATATATATATATATATATATATATATATAATGTGTGTGTGTATGTATGTATGTATGTGTATATATATATAGACATACATACATATACATATATGTATGTATATATACATATGTAGATGTATATATATACATGCATGCATGCATACACACACACACACACACACACACACACACACACACACACACACACACACACACACACACACACATGCACAAAAAACATACATATATATTTATGTATGTATGTATGTATGTATGTATGTAGATATATATGTGTATATATGTATGTATGTATGTATGTATTAAAAATAATGGTGTGGTTTTCTTTAATTTGTTTCCTAGTAAATTTAGTGGTGAAGCCTTTGATTTGTTCTTTGATTTACCTTGTGGGTCCCTAAATTCATTTGTATACTTATAAAATTCCTTCCTATATAAATACATTACCGGCAATGGACCTAGAAAACATATTAGAATGTTGAACATCTTAAACAAAGCCAAGAGGAGGATATGCATGATTATATCTTTAGATTTTGTTGTCATATTTATAAATTATGTGATCTTAAAAAGCAACACATATTTATTAGTAGTCTTATAGAACATATAAATTATACTTTGCTTAGTGCAACATGTAAATCATCCAATCGTCTCACTTGCATGACTATTGAATTTTAGGACAAGGACCATACCTCACCTCTTAGGGATTCCAATATTTATAATACCCATGAGCCTACCATAAACACATCCACTACTAGTATCAAGAAAGAAAAAACACCTACAACAAAACCAATATCAATTTAACCCAAGAAGTTTTTCATAAATCAATATGTCATACTAAAAAGATTATTTGAAAAAAAAATCGATTAACCTACCCACCATGCATAAAAAATGAAAAATTTAAATCAAGGTTTTACACTGTAAAGGTATTTTATATTTATCTTTCTATTTAAGGTAATTCAAATTATCAATGTCTTGTTTTAATGGATAAAATTCAACAACTCATTGATCAAAACAAGAATATTATAAACGATAAAAATTCCCTAGGAAATAATATCATTAAAAAATAAAACCAACCACGTAAGAATGTCTCATAATCAACAACATTTAAGAACAACTAAAAATATATATGCACTTAAGACTTCCATGTTTAAAATGATGATCTAATGCATGATTATACATACATGGGGGACCTTCATAACCCCCAATATATTGGTTATTACTATATGCAACAAGTGTGGGATTCTTTGCATATATATTTAATCATTTTTATTTTTGTAATGTGTTTGCTTATTTTCTTTACATTACATGTTGTTTACTTTATATTAAAACCTTTTCTTATTTTTATTTATAAACATGTTATGACTCTTGATACCTTATCATATTATACTAGAGATTGGTATTACATATTCAACTTTCCATTACATATGATATATCTTGACTATAACTATCACTTCGTTAGAAGTTATATTAGCCTTCTTAGTCCTCTCTCCATGGTGGTTATATCATGTTATGATTTAGGTTCTCTTCTCCTCTGTTTTTTTATTTGACACTTAGTGCATCACATCATACTATTCATGACTAAGACCTTACATTAGTCATGCCTCACCTACTTATAGTACTTCATTGATTCATCATTATTTTGACATATTGTTCATAAATTTTTATGTGGTATCACTTTAAAACTATAAAAATAAAAAACATCATAAAACAAAAAAAAACAAAACTTTATTTTCCTTTATCTTGGTCATATTATACATATCATGGTTATCTACCTATGTTATAGGATTATATACTCCTCTTTTTGACATTTTATTCTCACAGTAAAATTTGAGTAAATGAGATGCATGATATATAAGCTATATATGGTCAATGGACACATAATATGTGATAGGGGCATCTTCATCCAATTGGGTTTAACAAAGTGACATCGTTCTAGCTTACTATTATCTATATAGAGATATTTTCCATAGATTGCACCTATTTTGTTTTCATTTACATTTATAGTATATAGAAGGGTTTTATGTGGGCTATTAAATGAATACTTATATCTCATAACTTTTTATCGATACATACATTCATACATACATACATGTGTGTGTGTATTTAACCTTTTTATACCACATCAATATGACTGACATATTGGTTTTGATTCATTTTAATACCTATCCTTCTTAGAGGTACATCACCTATATCTGAGACATATTTTATCTCAATATTTTTGGAAACATACTCTCGTGTTTCATTGAGTTTACTATATATATCTTATGCATTTGGAGCATCTATGGGGATACATTGGTTTTCCCTATCATCTTTGAGATTATTATCTATATCATGTAAACTTAGGAACAATACAATATTTTTTCACTTGATCCCACATTACATGAGCATAGATCTATACATATACCTTCATGCCCACAAGGGGCATGCATCACATTACTTACATGATCATCATTGATACTATACAACTCTTATTGGAGCCAAATTTATGAAATGCCTTGCATTACTACACTAGGGGGTACCTTTGATCCTCCTCATCATTTACATCTTGGAACATTATTTTTCATACTTACTATATGCATTCTTATCTTACACATTAGTGTACATGATTTATATATTTCCAATGGGGAAATTTTAACTACATGGTCTTTATGACTTACTTATTTTACATATCCTACATTGAAGAGGACATCCTCACTATAATTATAGTCACCTTACCTATGAGCTTCATTTATCTTATAGATACGTATACTTACCTATGGGAACATGATACCCACATCTATCTTTATGTGAGCCTTATATTGACATATATGTTTCTCTCACACCCTTATGTCATATGATCCCATGTTGTTCATAATTATCCTTATATTAAATATACCTAGACACATTATTGGTTTTCACATATGATACATATATGGCTATATATTATTATCTAGAACATTTTATTAACATCAGGAAAAAAAATTGTCTTGTTCACCATCATCCTCATTACAAGATGTGTTCACCTTTAGACCTTCCCACATATTTATCTATATTATATTATTCTCATGTGGACCTTGTTTCATATCTCCTACCATATCTATTACATGTTAGCACATTCCCATCTCATCATCCTTATTAAAGATGCTTCGCATAGATTGAACCATACGTGATGACATTTTATATGACATTTGTACTCACTAGAGTAGCATATTTTACATTGAGCCTTGCATGATGTTATATTTCCTACACCATATGAAACTTATATATTCTAATTTTATTCCTTAGGTTTGAACACTAGACATTTGGCTAGTTATGAAACATGGGGCATGATTATTTTCCTATATCTAATCTATTATTAGACTTTGCATGTAATAGTTTACAATAGTTACATGTGTTTTATTCAACTTTGTAATGGTATCAACTATTTTTAGTCTAATTACAATTGGTGCTTGTAACTCTATTATTTAAATATGAGTGATTTAAGGCATAGGCTATTCAGTACATCACATCAAAAGAGGGGAATCTATCAAGGCATTTTCATAAAACTATCGAGAAAAAATTATTGAGCAAAATTTTACTCAAGCAGTTTTTCAAAATACTTTCCTCTTAATCTAAATAAAAGCATGAGAATTTTTTAATCTACCATAGTGAAAAGGTTATTAGTCTATCATAGTCTAAAATTTGATAATAAAAAATTGGGGCTCATAAAACAACAAATGTATCTACTTCTTTGATAAATAAGTGGATTGTGTTTTTGAAAATCCCAAATAAGTGTTGGATATGATTCAATACTTGTTGAAAAGGTTTTAAAGCATAATAATTATAATAAGAGCATTTTTCACATTATTTCAGCATTTGGGGAAAATACGAACTAGGTGTATTCATTTCTATGCTTCCCTTTTCAAAATTCAATTTCTTAAATATTTACTATGAGCAAGATATGGCATTGATTACTTATTTACAATTGGCCATTGTTGATAGAACCTAAGGTTCAAAAGGTGTGGAAATATGAATGCTATTAAATATCCCTCCTCTTTTCCCTATGGTAATTCAAATTATGCACTTCAATTATATATTACTTGCATGCATGCATGCATGCAACACTCACATACACACATCAAAGTAGGGGCATTATTTAGACACTCTTTTTTGGTACAAACCTTATTATTACATTTTTTTAGCATAGTTTTGTACATGTGGGTCATCACATTGAATTAGATACTTATTGACATTTTTTTATGTTTCTTCTTCATGAAATCCCATGGTATAATTTTATTTTTGATGTTATTATATCATGTTTTTTGTGCTAATGAACCTATTTTCTCTCTCCTCTTTCTATTTATTTCTATAGAACAAGAATGCTAACCTGGGGAAAGATCATCAAACTTGTTGATTCTTTCCTCTATGGTTTTTCACCCTTTTTCCCATCATTGTGTATTTATAACATTTATATTTATTTATCAATTGTTTCCTTTCCATTTTTTCATATTTTACATGGTAGTAGCTCTTTAATTCAAACCACAAGAATCCTATATAAAAAAATCATTTATAAGCTTTGTAATCATATTTCTATCTCCCAATCAATTTGGGAAGTATCTAAAAAATATTTGAAAAAAGTTTAATTGGGGTTCCATATAAAATTTTAATCTATTTTATTCATTTTCAAGTCTAAGCACACTCTACTTCGATTTATCTCTACTAAAGTACTTGCATATTGTACCAAAACTAACCTAGGAGAATGTGAATGTAGTTTCATCTCACACTTATGGAGAGATGGTAGTTCTTATTATCTCAAATTATCCATTCACAATGTACATTAATTATGATGGATTTGATTCTAACATGTAAGATACATATATGCAACCCCACTATGGTGGATGCCTAACCCAACTATTTATTTGCTTTTATTTTACTCAAACATCTTATGGTAAGCTAGGTCGAAAAAATTGAAGAAAAAAATAAAACATTTATGTCCACAAATTCATAATCTTTCAAGTTCAATAAGGAATGACATCTAGTGCACACAAGTACAAAAAATCTAAAATCTAGAAAATATTGTAGGACATGATCAATATAGCATGATAAGTATGAGGGTCAAATTAATCAATTGAAAATCTAACCCATAGCATGATTGATGTAGGTGTTGATCTGATCTTTACATAGTTAGGGCCTTATATTTTATAAATAGGTAAATACATACCTACATAGCCTAGACACACGCTCAAAAATCTAGAATTTGCTCATGTGTGATTATTCCAATCATTTTTATTTCATATTTTCTATGAATTGTTTCAAATTATTAAATTTTCTAGCTGCAATCATTTTAACCACTAGGGAAGATCAGAAAGTATTATTTTAAATTTATAAATAATAAATAATAAATTCCCTATATTGCAATCATTTTACCTTATTTTCATTAGAGAACACTAAATGGTGAAACATAACCTACATTAAATGAAATATATTAAGTTGAAAAGAGTATAAAATTTGAATGCAAAAAATCTCTTTCCACCAATTTTCCTTAATATTGTGACAAAGTGATTCTAATAAGGTTTCTCCTAGATCTATGAGGAATTTTTGTTCTAGGCTTGATGGAGGAAAATATGAATCTAGATTATTGTAAATCATAATTTTTAGTGGCCCTATATACATTCAATCAGATTTGACACAAAAGAGAATAACAATAATAATAATAGTAACCGTAAATTTACTTTAAGACGAACAAGTGACATTCATATTCCCCCATGACTGTGTTGTTATTATTCATGACTTAAGGTGTTATGATTAAAAAACCTTGAGTGCCTAAAGAAAATGCATTAGAATCTAACATATTATTTAATATGCAATAGTATAATAACCCCTTCTTGAAAGACATGAAGTTTGTAATAAAGCCTAAACTTTTTGAAGCAATAAGAAAGGAAAATGTAAAATTACACACACACGCACACACACATATATAACAATAAATATTACAAAGATTAAATAAACCAAAATAAAATGGGTTTTGATTGGAATATAATACCAAATAAATAATGACATGATATGGAAAATCTTCCTGAAGTTGTTGTATATCACAAAATAAGAACACAATGAACTTTTCATAGTAAGAACTTGAAATGAACTTTCTAATGATTAAGAAGTTGTACCTGAATAAAGACAGGTTATAAAAGCATATTATGATGGTTTTAGAGCCGTAGAGGAAATTTGAAGATGCAAAAATTAGGCATAAATCTAAACATTTAAGTCTATATGATCAATACAAAATTATTTTGTAATGGTGTTAAGCATTCCAAATGTGCCTAATATAGGGATACAATGCAAATTTATAGCACTAGTTAGGAGACCCCTTTTATTTTCATAGTGCATTGAAAGTTTACTTCACATAGTGACCTATAATTATATCACTTTATGGCCACCATTGCATATTCTAAAGTTAAAATTTCACATTTAATTCCATTAGACCTTTGAGAGAAATTGCCCTGATCATAGTTATAAATGAGTGTCATAAATTAACACATCTATTAAGGCTTTTTTTAGTTAAAAATGTGAGTTATGTATTGGAAAATTCCATGACCCCATGGTAACATTATGATGGCTACATGTGTTCTTTGATACATAAAAGATTTGATTTAATTTTTAATTATTCATGATCTAGTGACTTTGCTCAACATGACAAGTATCCTTTATACAAAAAATCACTTTTATAGTGTTCACATATATTATCATTTCCTTGACTCTATGACTTCATGATGTTGTCATGATTGTCATGGGTTTTATTTTGATATCATATATTTTATTAAGGTATTGTTTGTGTTTAATTAATTTTTTTAAATATACATCTGACATGTTTATTCATTATCTATATGTAAATTTACAAACACAAGAAGAATATATAGAAAATATATATTCAATAAATTTGTGAACTTCAAACAAAATCATTTCAAGGTTTCAAAGTAACTCATGACCCTATGACTATAAAACAATAAGAAGCTACCATAAATATGACCTTGAGTGGCCATTCATAAAGGCTAAATAGAATGAAGAATTCAAACTCAACAAGGTCATAGTACACATATTTCACCACATTTCCTAGATAGATGTAAGGATGGAGAGCATCTGGATTTGAGTAGATATAAAGGAAAATTTAATATCCAATGCATCTTGGGACTCCAAAAGTAGACATGAATAGTAAAGGAAAAAGGACATAGACATAAAATAAATATAAAGTGATAGAAAAAGGTTAATGGATATGTAGACTTCAAAAAAAGCTATTTCAAAGCTTGGAGATAATTTTTGACTGTGAATCAATAAAAGACTACTACATGTATCAATTTAACCAATACATCCCCACTTCTTTTTATAAGTAGAGTTTCATTTATTAGTGCATTGATAGTTTGTTTCACATGGTGACCTAGTTTTGGTCTTGGTTACTTCATGGACAATTTCACATATTCTAAAGTTAAAGGTACACTCTTATTTCTATCACACCTTCAAGACAGATTGACCTAATCATAGATTAAATGAGATTCTTACATCAACTTATCTATAGAGGATTATTTTAATTCAAAGTCTAAGTTGTGTTTTGGAAAATTTTATGACACCATGATATATTTTGACTGCCATGTGTTTTATTTGATACCACAAAGATTTAAGTTTTCTTTTGAAGTCTATGTTATCCAATGACTCTACTTACATGTCAAGGTCCTTTGTTTGAAAATTAACTTTTATGGTGTTCGCATATATTATATTTTATAAATTTAAAATATGTGATCATGGGTAGGATAAAAAAGATGCATACAAATATAAATTGGATTTAAATTTTCAATGTATCTATAGAGTTCACTACACCACATTGAGAATAAAATAGGCATTCCATGTCTTGTGATTCCATGATGTTGTGATGATTGTCATGAATTCTCTTTTGATATCATATATTTTACTAAGGTAGTGTGTGTGTTTTATTATTTAAAAAAATATATGTTTATGGCATGTTAAATCATTATGTGTAGGTAAAATTATAGATGCAAGAGGAGTATTTAACAAGTTTTGAATTCAATGCATTTGTGAACTTCAAATAAATGCATTTCAAGGATTTCAAATTCTTCATGACCCCATGACTGTGAAATAATAATAAATTTCCACATGTATCACTTTTTATAGCCACATGTAAAGTCAAAGAGAAAAAATACTTTGAACTTAACAAGGTCACACTATGAAGATTTCACCATATAGCCCTAAGAGATGTAAGGATGGAAAACGTCTAGAATTGAGTGGATATGAAGGAAAATTTAATATCAAATACATCCACATATTTAAAAAATAAGGCATGAACACTAAAGGAAAAAATATGTGGATGCAAACAAAATGTAAAGTGATGGAGAAATCCCAACAGATATGTGGACTCCAAATATAGGAATTTCAAAGCTTGGAGATACTTGATGACTAGGATGTAATAAGAGATTACCATATGTATGACTTTGAGTGGACACAACAAACATGAAATAAAAAAATACTTATATCCTAACAAGGATACACTACACAATATTCTACCACGTGTCCATATTACACATAAAGATCAAAAGAATTAGAATTTCAGTAGACATAAAATAAAACTATGAATCCCATGTTTTCATGGAGTTCATGAGAATACGTGAACATCACAACTCCATGATATTCATGACCCTAAGATTTAATGATGGACAGTCTAGATTCAATGATGAAACTAAGGCAATGGACTCATAAATTATCAAAGCTATCATATCTAAAATTTGAGGAGTGGTTAATAAAATGTATTTCATGTTACAAGGCATAGATTTTCATAGTTTATGGACGATTAAAATATGGCACACAAGGGACATTCAAATTTAAATTGAGTGTTAGGGAAAATATATAAACTTGTGAAATAAATAAATGATTAAATAACAAGCCACAATATAATTAAAACAAGATAACATAATTACACAAATATTTACGTGGAAACCCTGCAAAGTGCAAAGGTAAAAATCATGGGGCAATAATAATTTTAGACTTCTATTATCTCAACAAATACATGCTTTACAAATCCTCTTCAATCTTGGCATACATGCTCATTCGCTTACATATAAATCACCTTAGCATGGCCTTAACTTAGATTACTTAGCATTGTAAATGCAACCACGTCACTATCTTTGCAAAGCTTCCTCAAGTTTGAGCCTTCTTACTCATGGCTTACATCCAAATATCTAAGTATCCAAATATCACATATTTGATTCCAAGAATGGATTCCAAACTAAGATTTCCTCATGAAACTTGGCATGGCATCCAAATACCAAACACACCAAATACAAAGGATCAACATCTTTTTATATAAATTACAAGAGATGAAGAACACAGAGAAAGTAACCAATGATTCCAAAATTTTACAATACTCTCACATGGATGAATAATATGAATAGTGTCAAGTTGTCTCCCACATGTGGCAAGGGTAAAAAATTATATTCCTTAATTTTGATAAAGATCACCACCATATGCCATCCAAAATCGTGCCCCACTCCACATGAGTGAATAGTAGTGTATAGTAGTATCTGTCTTACACCCACATGTTCACTAGAGTCAAAACATAATCAATCACATTTTGAATTTAAACAAAACTCACCATCAAGGAGCCCCACAAGAAATTCATTCCACTTCCATCCATGTGCACAAATAAAAAGCCTCCATGGGCCTTAGTGGATAAATGCACCCCATGCCACTTCACTAGCATGAATAGTGACCATGCCACCTCACTAATATGAATAATGACTTAAAATCCTAACATTTTCCCACTTGAAGTCAATATACAAGAATTTAAACACCTATGTATTCATCTAGATACCTTCATTGCCTGATGTTTCCTTCATTACATTTTCATCAAGGCTAGAGAAGTTTAGCACTAGTCAAACTTCTCTATCTCGAACATGTTTACTCTTCCTATCATTTTTGTCTCTCCCACTTGCACAAGACTCCCTACTTGTAGAAAACACTTAAACATATTTTTTTTCAAAATTACCATGGCTCTGATACCAGATGTTAATATATATATATATATATATATATATATATATATATATATATATATATATATATATATATATATATATATATATATAATGTGCAATAAATTAATGCAAAACTAATAAGCCATAATACAATCAAAAGAATATAACATAATCACATAAAGATTTACATAGAAACCCTATAAAGTGCAAGGGAAAAAACCATGAGGTAATAGTAGTTTCAGACTTATATTATCTCAAAAAATGCATGCTTTACAAAGCTTCCTCAAGCTTGGCCTACATGTTCCTTAACTTACATACAAGGCACCTTAGCATGGCTTTAGCTTAGCTTACTTAGCATTGCAAATGTAACCACATCTTTATCCCTACAAAGCTTCCTCAAGTTTGAGCCTTCTTACTCATGGCTTACATACAACGTTCCAAGTATCCAAAACTCATAGCTTTGATTCCAAGAATGGATTCTAAACTAAGATTTCCTCATTCAACTTGGAATGTCATCCAAATTACAAGCACACCAAATACAAATGATCAACATCCTTTTATATAAATTATAATAAATGAATAAGAGAGAGGAAATAACTAAGGAGTCCAAAATTATGCCATACTCCCACATGGATGAATAGTATGAATAGTGTGAGGTTGTCTCCCACATGTGCCAAGGCTCAAAAAGTAGATTCCTTACTTTTGAAAAAAATCACCACCATGTGTCATCAAAAATGGTGCCCCACTCAACATGAGTGAATAGTAATACATATTAGTCTTTGCCTTTCACCCACATGTGCACAAGAGTCAAAAGGTAGTCAATCACCATTTGAATTTAGATAACACTCACCATCAAGGATCCCCATAAGAATTGTGCCCCACATCCATCCACGTACATAAATCAAAATCCTCCATGTGTCTTAGTGGATAAACGTGCCTTAGTGTAAATGTAGTTTTTTTATGAAATCCATTTTAATAATTTGTATGTTTAACGTAGAGATCAAATCCAATGAAAATTGAAAACATCAATGACCACATTTCATAAAAAACCACCACAAAAAACACTTAATGGCTCGGGTCAATGCACCATAAAATTCAAGCCATAATGTCATAGTTATTTATTTTCATGTATAAAATCATTATAAATATCAGATGACAACTTGATAATTGTTATTAATTCAAAATGTTAAGGGATGAACTAGATGTGATCTGAAGTTTCCTTTCAAATTTATATTCAAACTAAATTAGATATGAAAAATTAATGACAATTAATATAGTTTTCTAGTGAACTCCATTTTGATGATTTTCATAAGTGGTTTCTCTTGTGCATAGTATATTCAAGGTTAATTTCATGTTTGTAAATATTTTTATTGTTTGGTTCAATTAATTGAACACACAATAATCCTTGTGAAACCTTAAGTTATCATTAGCCACATTTGTATAACTAAAGGACCAAAAGGTCTAAAATTTATTTTGCATACCACATTCACACCTTATTTACATGCATACTCAATTGCATTTTAAAATTAAATGCATATGTTAATGTGCTCGCAAGATCTCTTTTACTTCATATATATATATATATATATATATATATATATATATATATATATATATATATATATATATGAAAGTTTGTGAGCCCATTCTAATTGCCACATGTTTTATTATAATATCACAACTTTATTATAATTAATACATGTACTTTATTAATTTTTTTAATATGAATTTGTGTGTGTATTTATTGTGTGCATGATAAAGTAGACGAGTGTGGGTATATAAAGTGAATTCAATGTTCGCTAGATCTAAAGAGTTCATTGAGACCATATTAAGAACAAAAGAGACACTTTATAACTATGAAAAGTTGTGGATACAAAAAATCTAAAGCAAAAGTGAAATTTTAGCTAATCCATAGACAACAAATGAATTTATTTAGAATCTTGGATACACTCTCTGACTTTGTGACTACGAGACAATGAGAAGCTACCACATGCATCATTTTAAGTGGACAAGGTTAAAGTTAAAGGCCATGACTACTTGGAACTTGGAGACAACACATTGCATAGGATTTCACCATGTGGCCTCAATTATTATAAATATGAAAATTCATTTGGACTTAAAAAGTTGAATTGAAATATTTAATGCATCTGTGCAATCCATAGGAGGAAGTGGATATCAAAATTGAACTTTGAATTTCGTGACATTTAAACTATGGGATGGAAATACATGGATGGTTATGATTGTTTGATAAGACTACATCGATGGGTTCATAAATATATTAAGCTATAATGTTCACATTTCAAATATAAATTGATAAACTCGAATGATTCTTACTACCATTAATTCATAGCACTAAGGGATGAATTATATGTGACACAAAGAGGCCTTTTGAATTTAAATTCAATCTAAATTAATCCCTAAAATTAATGATAATTAGTATAGTTTTACAGAGAGATATATTTTGATAATTTGTATATTAAAGATTGGCAATGTACATTTATAAGTTTGAGAGAACAAAGCAAGTAAAATTTATAGGCAGTGATCACAAATTTTATAAAGGAGCACTAAATTTTCAAAAGTGTATAATGAAGATTGTAACTTTATAACTATATAAGAGTTTCAAAATATCCTCAACAATTTTGAAATTGTAATCAGAGGATAAGGTGCCTGTTGGAACAAAAAACGTCTTTATGAATTACAATAATTTTAATATTAATGGTTGTTCTTGACTGGGGTTTGAAGATTTTGAAAAACTGCCCAATTTCATAAAATTTCATGCCTATAAGCTCAAGGAAATTCAAAATTTTATACTTATAATAATTACCAAAATTAAACAAACTATAAATCTCACCTATGTTAAGAATATACCCAATGTATCGTACTTAAGGCTAAGAGAACAATGATACTTTAAAATAATGCAAGAAGAAGTAATAGCACATAATTTTCAAAATATGGAACTAGTATCCCATTATTATGTTCTAGAAATTAAAAATTATCTCCAAATTTTTTTTAGATATTTTAAAAGCTCAAATTGACATTAAAACATAATATGTAAGATAATTTTAAAAATTTGATATAGTGTGTTCAATGCACATTGTCTATAACATATTTCAAAACTGATTTATAGTTTCAACATCATGATTTCAGCTAAAGATATGTTTTTTCACACATTGAATACCCATATTTATATATTAAGCATACACTCAACCCATACACAATCTGAACTACAACTGACTTGTTTGAACAAATATGACAAAATTAGACACGACGTTTCTCTTGCTTTCCATATCAAATTCAATTTTGCTATTGATTTGTAATTCTCACTAATTCCATTTTGTTGTAAATTCAAGACTAAATGGGTCCATGGTCTCTTTCAAAAATTTCACTATCATTCAAATGTGTGGAACAATTGATTAATAATTATGGTAAAGTGCTTTTCTAATAAAAGTTATCAAAATGAATCAAACTTAGCTAGTTTTTTGTTCTTACTTTATTTGAGAATACCATAAAGCTCATTAGGGGCTTGATAGTATAAATAATAACTTAGGAAACATTAGTCTAGAGTGTAGTATTTTTGTCATGCCTTTTCAATTGGCGCTCTTCCTTTTATGTGTTATTTGCATTTTAAAAATATTACTCTACAAACACCAATATAAAATGAAATAATATAAATGATATTGTAACAAATGAATGTTATCACTTGTTATTATAATAATATGAACAATTTTTGTTCAATTGATAAAGGTAGGAATGTTGATTATCCAATTAAATTTGGATAAACTTTTTGATTGACATATATACATATCTCATCATTATTATAGTTCATTTTACAACTTCTTGTTTCCCCCAGTGTTCTACAACATTTCTCGACATCCTCTTAGCATGTGAAAATATATGAGATTTGGAACAAAGCATGGAACCCATCGCAAAATAATTGAAATAAGATTTTTTTTCAAATATTGTAGCTGTAAGTACCTTGGTAGACATGTGTGAAAAATGTGGAAGCATAAGCAAGGCACAAGTATCGTTTGAAAAAAAGCCTCAATGGTTTATGGTCTCATCAAACACAATGATTGTAAGATATGAAAAAAGGGGTTTTTTGAAAAATCTTTACCAAACTTTAAACAATATAATCTCCACAACATTACAGAGGGAAGCTCTATCCTAACAAAACCTGCATCATAACTTGTATATTGACCTTTCAACACATTGTTCAGCCAAAAAAAGTAACTATGCAACAAGCAAAACCATATCAAAGTAAGTGAGAACTTGATCTTAACTAAATAAATCCTTTATTGATTCACGTGCAAATCAAGGTGCATTAAAAGGATGTGTTGTATAGATTTACTTGTCAAAGTGGATTTTTTTCAATGGTATATTTTATAACATGGATAATTATAACTAGATCATGATTATTTGCTTGAATTAGATCATTAAGGAACATAACAACAAAATTATTGATCAAATGACACCTAAAAACTATAAATCAAACAACATTCATAGTAATTTATTCTACTAGTGGAGAGTGAATTTTTCATATAGCGAGTGAGATGCACAAACTTACACCAAGTAATGTGCATAAAAAAATGTTTACAACATATTGATAATTGGCTACATCTAACTTTAATTTCAATTTAAGAGCTATTGGAAGACCCATTTGAAGCTTCCAATATTTTCTTATTATAAGTTATGTCTTGAGGTGATATTTCATATACATATTTTTAGGTCATTTCCACTATTTAATAACTTTATTCTTGATAATAATTAAATTTAATATTTGGACTTGTATTATAAATACACTTAAAATTTAACGATATAAACCTTGTGTGGAATATTTTATCTTTACAGATAAAAAATAAGTAATTAAATTTTTTATAGGCATGTATGATCTATGGGGAAACGGCTAATGAGGAAGTTTAACATAACATAGGCACTCACTTTTCATTTTGATACAATCCCAATGAGCTTATCAATACTATTTTTTACAACCATACTGAGTTTATCACTATTAAGAAGCACTTATAATTATTTGAGAAAGATGAACCTAAATATAAATTGAATATACCATAACTCGCAGATGTATTCAAGAAATGAAAAACATATTTATTAGAAATAAAATTAGATATTATAATATTCTCAATTAATGTTGAATAAATAGAGTAACATGAAATAACTATGCAATTTTTATTTATTTTTTAATATAAATTAGGGAAAAAAGATGAGTTGTAAACAACAATATGATAAAGAAACATATGTTGTACAAATGGTGCATAGTGTGGAGCTATGTTTTTTTCATACTTATGCAAGTTAAAAATGTGAATTTTAATCATAGTGACCATAATGAAATGTATACAAAACATGTACAAAAGTTTTTAGTTAGTGAGATTAGTCTTAAGAAGGAAAATAAAATTGGTTTCTATGAAGTATATCTACTGGAAATGCTAACCACTATGTAATAAACCCTCAGGATTTATTGATAGTAGAATACTACACAAGATTTCACCACGTTACTACGATACATATAAACATGAAAAGGTATTTGGATCTAGACAAAGACAAACTTCCAAATATAATTCAAGGTTCATTTCACACAATAGACAATATTGTTCACATAAACATTGAAAAAATACAATAGATATAATGTGTTGTGGGTCAAGAAAATGTTGTGAGAGTTGTTAAATAGCCATGGATGACATTATCACCATAACATACCCATAAACTTAATTAAACTTTGGGTTTTTATAAAAAGGAAAACAAAATTACATACTCATTTATCTTGTGAGACGAGTCTATTCCCAACACAAATCCCTGTAGATGCATGCAATCAACTTACACACTATTTACACTGTAACACCCACACGAAAAGGAAAATAAATAAACTAATAACAACTGAAAATACTTTCCTTCTGACCTGGTCAAAAAGAGAACAACTGAGCAAGAACCATCTCGTAAGATTACCTATCAAATAAAAAATGAAACATGATCATCAACATAATCTAGCCTAGACTACAAAAAAACCCTATTTATAGAAAAAAAGATCACCAAAAATAATTTTTCATATCGATATTATTCATCTTTTATTAATGGGATTAGTAGTATTGTATTATACCTAAATGGTAACAACACAATAGCTAGGTATGTGTGTCAAAATTCTCTTGAGGAAGGTAGAGATTGATGATATCTAGGTCATTATATCTATCAATGCCAAAAATTATAACTTTATATGTGTTTAGAACCCAAACACTGTAATATAATATGATTGAGAACTAGTGGCAACCAAAATATATTTCTTACAATGTCAATGCCACTAGGCAAGAGTAATCATGATCCTCAATCTTCCCAAAATGCCAACGTAAAAAGACAAGTGCAAATACTTTATTTCTAGTTAGATGAAAAAATAACCCAACAAGAACCATCTCCTGATATTATCTACGTAACAAAACAAAATAGAACCATGCCTAGATTGCAATAAAAAATGATTGACCATTAAAAAATAACCCAAAAGGATCTATTGTAAAAAAATAAATCCATGTCTATAAAAACAAAAACCACCACAATGATCTATTCACAATGGGGTTATTTACCATTTATTAATAATATTTGTAGCATTGTATTATACCTAAATGATAGCTACACAAGAGTTAGGCATGTGATTGAAATCATCTCTTGAAGAAGGTAAAGATTTACAATATATAGGCCATCGCATGTGCTAGTTTACATTTATTAATAGTTTCATTTCATTGTGAACTTACATTAATGAACATTGTGAAATGATCATCAAGCTTGCCAACATGCCATCACAAAAAAAAAAGTGCAAATAATCTCCTTCTTAGCTAGATGCAAAGAGAATGTTCCAAAAAGACTTATCTCCTAAGATTGCTTGTGAAATAAAATAAAATAAGAGCATCAATAAAACCATGTCTAGAGTGAAACTAGAAACAATTGATCATTGCAAAGAACCCACATGGATCTAATTTAAAAAAATTGTCTATAGAAACAAAGACCACCAAAATGATCTATTCATAATAGGATTTTTTACCATTTATTAATGGGATATCATTATTGCATAATATATAAATGATAATGGCACAAGAGTTGGGCATGTGAGTTAATAATTGTCTCTTGAAGAAGGTAGAGATTGCTAATATCTAGGGCATCACTTGTGCTACTTTATATACATTACTATTATCTACTCCAGTGTCTTATTTTACTATAAACTTGCATTAATGGCCATTACGACTTGGACATGTGACAACCCCTGACTACGTACCATCATAATAGCAATGCAAGATTTTTTTAAAAAAAACCTAAAGATTAAAAATATTTTTCAATATTTCATTCTTGTTGCGTATTAGAAAATAACTATTTTCTACTAATAAAAAAGTAGTTAAAATAATTATGAAATTCTTTTCAACAAATAAAATCATCTAATATGTATGTATGTCACACACACACACACACACACACACACACACACACACACACACACACACACACACACATTTAAAAGAAAAAAAATAACAACTATATGTCATATATTAGAAAAGACACATGTCATGTATTATTATTAAAAGATAATTAATTATTAATATTATTACATCAGAGGTGTCTCTATTGGGGCACCAACCCCTTAGATTCATCTCACATGAGGAAAAAAAAGATGCATAACGTTTTTCATTAATAGTTTTTATAGCCAACTAGCAGGGAGTATCATTTACAAAGAAGGAAAACAGAGGTATGAAAGTCAGTGGAGTTAAATGAAAATCAGTGTAGCATTTCCAACATAATGGTTGTCGTCAACAATGTTAGGATAAATTTAAAACCCAGATCTATCCCCAAATCGCATATAAGAGAAACTATGAAATAAATTAATCAAACATTCTAAAAACAAACATAAACATGCATATAACAAAAGACACTTGTTTTAACGTGGTTCACCCAAAGATGGGCTACATTCACCAAACTTGTCCAGTATATTATTTCCAACAATACAAGGGAGAAACAAAATCCTGTAACAAACCCTGTTAAACCTCTCTACATTTTTTGCCTTCTCTCTGTGTATAATATTTCATTTTTTTTACAATCAATCATCTCAGTCATTTATCAATACATTTTAGGGTAAAAAACACCTAAACATAACCTCTACCATTAGATCTGGAAACCTTTAATCAAAGGCCCAGATAGACTATGAAATTACAATTTAACAATTTCACACTCATACATTCCTCCCTTGCAACCCCTCGTGCCATCAATGATTCAAAGAATGGGATCCAAACCCCACTGAAATAACATTAGAATTTTAACCTCTGATCTTGGAAGATAATTAGGGTCCACACCTAACAAGTAACTCATCTCACTCTGCATGCACCTCAATAATATAACAGAGCAACATCATCACTTCGATGGTACAAATTATGCATGTTTCTCCACCAAAGATTATCAAAATATACCTAGTTAATATTCGTACCATTGTTCAGAAGCTCACTGGAAGGCAATTTGATCGATCATCCAAAAAATCCTAGTGTAAGAAGTTGAATCATATAATGAGCACTGACATGAGAACTGATTCTACTAATTTTAGAAAGAAGATTAGTAAAGTTTGAATCTCCATGTGATCATTCCCAGGCCCAACTGATGTCCACCATTTGTGCTCAAAATAGGCTAAGTGAATTTGTGTGGTACCATAGCGAATGTGTGGGTTGATCCGGGTAGCAATTCAGGCGATAATTCGGGTGACAGTTCCACCCCAATTGATGACGAAACTTTCGGGAGCCATAATTTTTGCACCGTAACTCCAATTGACTCATTGTTTGAACCGTTGGAAAGCTAAGAATGAGGAGAACACTGTGAGATGGCATGGAGATTTTTTAAATGAATTTTGACCTCCAAAAACCCAATAGAAGTGCCCCAAATTTCAATTTTAGTAGTGCAGTCTAAAAATAGTAAGTTTCTACAAATAATAATTCCTCAAATTTTGTATTGTTTTAAAGCGTGGAAGTCAAACCACTTAATCTCCCTCGATATTGGTGACCTTCCACATCCTCCCCCTGCTTTCAAAATGGGTATAAATGAATATGTAACCCAAAATAGAAAATCAGACATCTCTTCCCAGATATAAGCATATAGTTATATTGCAATCTTGAGTAATAATGCATCTCTTCTCAGAGAATTCATTGCTACTGTGTTATTTCTGTGTTCTTGAAATATTTATCAACCAGAACTTCTGAGTTTTGGATCATGGGTCTTCTTGTAGACATCGAGGTAGGGATCGAACCTGTAACTATATATATGGTATTAAAATATATAATATTTATTTATAAAATATATTAAAATATATATTGTAAAATTTAAAATAAAATTAAAATATATATTAAATATAATTAATATTTAATACATATAAATATTATATAATAATTAATAGTTAATATATATGTATGTAGTTTCTATATTTGTAATATGGGTTTTGTAAAGCGAAAGAGTGTAAATTGATAATTAAACTTCATTTGAAAGACATGACAATGTCAAAATAAATTTGTGTAAAGCAATTGTGGGGGCAAACTAATCAAGATCTGAATCACCATCCAATGATTTAGTCTACGATGGCTTGCATTCTTCATAGAAAGAGATAACCTCTTTATCCAATCTCAATATTTTGTGATAGATCGCATTTGTGTCTATGTTTGATGTGAAACTCAAATTAACGTTGTAATGCCAATGATATAGAGACAAGACATTGAGGTTTCAAAGTCTATATTGTGACTTATGTCCGTCTATGCTGCCAATATACTGACAACAAGGCCATTCAAAACTTGCAAGTGGTAGAATATTTCAAAGTGAGATGAACGGGGATGATGAGGGGTAATGACAGGTTATTTCATGTGATATCGTACACTAGAGGGCCCGTATTATACACATGCCCCGACTGAAGGGTAGTTGTTGAATTTACATACCCTACACTCACTACAAAGGGGTTTGTAACAATGCAATGACACTAATATGGGGGCAATACATAGAGGCTGTGGAGTGTATCTTGTTGCTTTTATTATGGTTGAAGTGAGTACCAAAGCTTTTGAAAAGTGCATGTCACATAAATGCATAAGGGGGCATCACTCATTGCACAATGTGAATCCTATGGTAGATAAATCACCAATTGAGATAAAATATGATCGATTAGTGATCGTTCCTAAATGGTAGAGAGATTTGGTAAGTTTACTTCTCATATAATAAAGGGTGCCCATATCATATACTTAAAAAGGAAATATACTCCATAAAATCAAAAAAATTAAATATATAATTTCTTAGAGCAACTGCTAATTATTATTATTTTTAAGAAAAATGTATATAACCTATCTTTAACACCATAATAAATAATTAAAAAAAAGAAACCTCTACTAATAATACACAACACTTTGGATTTTCATAATTATTTTCTTCACCCTTAATCAACTCTATATATGCTATGTTATGCCTTCTTCTCATTGGACCTCATTTTATCCATTTATATCATATTGCATGTTATGACATGATTATTTTATTTGCTTTTGTTTGGGTGCCCCGTAAACAACGGCGGCGGAGGCGGCGCCGCCCCTGGTTGACATTAATCTATAACCTTTTTGTATTTAAATAATTTTGTTATTATCGATCGGCTTTTAACCATCGGGTTTCCCGGGGAAAGGAAAAAGCCAACCACATTCTTCCATGGTTGACCATCGGCAGTGGCACCCTTAAACACGCTAAACCATTCGCTTGTTTGGGAGTTGATCGGACGGCGCCCGATCTCGTCCCTGAGAAGCGCTGGATGCCGGAGCCGTTGGATTGGATGGGATGTCAGACGCGTTCCAGAAATTGAGCACTGGCTGCTTCTGTTTTTAGGTTGGCCGTACAGAAATTTGCCACGTTTGGGATTGACATTAACAGAAATGCAGGTGGGGTTTACCACGAAACAAAAATATTAATGCGTGGGGTTGGGAAAAGTTGTACGACAAAGTTTGAAACTGAGACTTTTTTTGGATGTGAATTAATTACCTCTTCCATAGTGCCATTGCCACGCGTTCTAAAGCCCTCCACACATGGTGATCATCATTCTTGGTAGGTGAGCGAGCATTTTAATCTTATTTGTACATATGGATTTTAAATCGCATGTATAGGACAACAATTTTTTGAAAATTAATTTATGTTCAGTATTTGTTATGTGGTATTGGTTCATTTACAAGCAATAAAAAATTATGGGAAATCTCTCATAAAGCAGGTAGAATGTAGGTGAACTTTTATTGGACTTAGGTGATAATGAAGTCTGCGACAAAATTTAGTATACGCAGGTTCAAGGTATTTTGTGCATTTTCATGGGTCAATTTTGTGTTACATGTGTGCGGTACAAAGCTTTGTTATTATAAAGCATAAAATTTCAAATTGTGAAGAATGGCATGTTTATGAAAAGGTATTAATTACATTGACGAGATTGAATAGTTTTTGGGACTACCAATTATATCGATTATTTCAATTATTTAGAGGTTTTTGAGTTTTTATGATATCTTTTACAAGGTTGCTCTGCCTTTTATTCAAGTTAATATCTCCCCCAACTCTTTCGTATTTTTTCCTCGAATATTTCTATCTCACGGTCAACTCTTAAAGTTTCCATATACTTGGCTTGTGTGTCTGTGTATTGGGGACATTCAAGGATGAAGTGGTCCTCCATTTCCACTGCCCTTGTGGTGCAAAAAATAAAAACCCTCTCTTCCCAATGTTCCTTAGGGGTTGTCCATCTGCATGTCTTGCATCTGAGCCTATGCGAGCTAGTCCTAAGTTGAGCAAGGAGGATCTTTTCCCTCCATTTAATTTTTGTGCCTATATATGTTTTTTCACTATGCTCATAAGTCGGGTTGAACAGTGAAATAGAGTGTTGTCTTATCTTACTTTTGCCTCCTATATTATTGTTCTTAACTTTTCATTCACATTCTTCTTTGTCTTTGTTACGGTTTGAGCTTTTGGTTACACTGATATCCCATCTACTCATCTTCTTGTGGATCTGCTTCATCCAAGTGTTCTTCCCCATGTGCAACTCTTCCTCTCTTACAACCCTATTCCTCTTGTCAATGTTTATGTTTTCTATTTGTTTCAAGTAACATAATACCCTAGTATGACAGTGGCCTCTAATTGGAAAGTTCCTGTTTCGACAAGAATGATTCCATAGGGCGTTAAATCCTTAATTTTGAAAATGTTTGTGATTAGATGCTTTTGGATTTTTTCTATTTGCCTCCACCTCTAACTTTTTTTTCACTAGCGGACATGATGAGATGATGAGATCACCTTAAAAGGCATAAATAACTTGTAGATATGATAAGATCACCGATGTGACATGATTTATTTTCACATATTTCTATGGTTGTATGTTATTTTTAGTTTTTATGTTTTGTTGAAGTTGCTCTTGCACTCCCTATTCTTTAATTAACATTGTATTTTTTCAGTGCCATGGATTGATTTAAGCCTTTTGTAGATATTAATATCATTATCTTATCTTCAATGTAATGGAAAATATGTGGCTTTTTATTTCTATTTTGAGCAAAGTAACTCAACATCAAAGCTACACCTTTGTACTTGTGTGCATAAAAAATCCTACTTCTAATAAAAAAAACATAAAATTACAATAGGATAGGAGGTTTTTAGTTTGTTTAGGTGTCGTTGTTCTTGTGAATGAAGGTTTTGGAGTCACTTCTAATATTTCATCTCAATTTGAATATATGCATGCACATCTATCATTGTCACATTGAGATTTGAATCTGGTCAGGAAGTGTTGCCAATGTTGTGTAAATGTTCAAGTCCCCTGCTTAGACAATACAAATGCTCTTAGCAAGAGATTGTTACCTAAAAACTTATTCTTCGCCTAATTCTACCCTTTCGCTACTTGTTTTGGTCATGCATGCAACAACACAACTAAGGAAAAAACATAACCAACTAATTTCACTTACAAAGGAAGTTTGGTTGAAGTGGTTTCCTCATATACTTTCCTTGGTGTGTTTTTCAAAGGGGTCCCCATCACTGTGCTCCCTACTACACAAGATATATTATGCAAGAGTTATGTTCACTTAATACACTTGAGAGACAATGTTTCCAACTCAAGTTTTAGGATGCCAAAGAAAAATTGTGTATATTCTAAACTTTAATGTCACCAACAATATTGTATGTTTTTGAGATATGGGACACTGGACTTCACATTACCAATTGGGCTTAGGTTGATAAAGTTCTTATTTCCAAAAACTTGTGTGCAAAACAATCAATTTCACATGCAATTATTTTGGTTGAATTTGGCATCTATCATCTTCATATTTTAGTTGTGGTCTATGTAGTGATGCTTCTTCATAGATTAGAATGTATGTCGGATACAACAATTGAACATAATAGATATCCATTCAAGGCTATGCAATCATCTATGAAGTTATTTGGTCAATGGATCAAGAATAGTCAGTATGCTCAATGTGTGTTTTTCCTACAAGGAATTGGTGTTGATATCAAACGTATTCCTCTTACTCCTTTTTCCTTCAATGCTCCCTGTGTGTTAAAAATAGATATTTGTAGAGGCATCAAGGATGAGATCTACAATGTCTACATAAAATGAACTTGGACAAATCCATTAGAGCCATTGTAAAAAAAAATGCATCATTACTTTGAGCACCATCTTTAAATAAAAGATGGGCATATTATTCCTTTTGAGTACAACAAGATCTCTTTTGGTTTGAGATTTACCTTGGGATAATTGTGGGTACACTCTCATCAATTTGTCATGAAGTTAAATCAATTTATCCTATGACATCAACACATATGTGAACTTTGTGGTGATGAACCAAAATTAAAGGATAATTTTGTATTTAGATTTCTAGTCTATTAAAAGATAAGTGGCAAGTTTTATTGCCTCTTCAGAGAAAATAAATGCTCTCTATGAGATATTATTTGCAAGGAGAATCAAAGACGTGTACTTATGTTCATTAGAGAGACAATCCACACAAAGTTTGCCTCCTTTAGAGTTTTTATCAAAAACATTTGCTACAAGTATTCACCTTCAGTCTCCTTTCTCCAACTTCAATTTTAGATGCATAAAGGAACTCATTTTTTTGCTCAGCTATCACAAGTCATCAGGTGAAAAATATCAAAAACTTAGTTCCTTTACTATGATAAGCATTTTTGGTGCTTTATGTTTTATCCTTTTTTTCTCTTGCAATATTTAATTTGAAAAGTAATTTTCTTGCAGTCCCATTACCCTGCTATGGTTACTAGTGAACATTAATTTGAATTGTAATTTGGAAATCTAAAATATATAAGGGTTGATTTTGGGGGTCTGTAATAGGGTTAGTTACTCACATGAACTAACTAACCCTTCTAATTTTATCGACCCCACAAATTGAACAAAGACATAGATAACATGAAATACAAAATAGAATATGACACACATCTCCAATATTTTAACACCCTCCCAAGTGTTACTTTTTAAATTCAAATCACCAACTAATTTTTTATTTAAAAGATAAAAGTATAATTATATTCACATATCAAAATTTTGACAGTCACACATACATTTATCTGATACCAATATATAACAGAATAATTAGAGATTAGATATATAGTTGATCCTTCTAGATTTAATATGGATCCAATAAAAAAAATCTTCAATATAACATGACTCAATTAGATCCATCATATGATGTTGGGTTCATTGAATTTGATTGGTTACTAGTTAGTGAACTTGGCCCAGGTTAGTCTAAGGTCCTCAATAACCCTTCCAGAGTATTATTAGTGTTTAAAACCTATGAAACTACTTTTTTTTGCACGAAACATGCATTTAAATGCTAAAGTTATAATAAAACATACCTAAATTAAGTCAAGCAAAATGATTATATCACCATCTAATTAATGGTCATCTCACTTACATAACGACCATCGTACAAAAATGATGACCATTAAAATAACTAAATTTATCTCATAATTCATCAAGCCAAAACTCACTTTGAGTATTGAATAGTCTATTGGCACCACATGTCACTCATTTGCACATTTGGGTTGAGCTCCAAAATCTTGGACTTATTGTCCATTAGTACTTAATAATCTTTGGAAACAAAATATATCTTTATGCCATCCAAGGGCTTAAACCAACATGATTAAGGTTAAGTATATAATTAATTTATCTTAAGATCCATTTTAATTGAAACCAGTTTATTGCCCTCTTGTGGGGCTTATGATTATTCACACCTCCTAACCACTTTAACCTTGATTTGATTAGTGTGACAAGATTGTGCCACATGAAATAATATCACACATTGGCACACACATTAACTCAAGCTTCCTCAATTGAGTTCATTATGCTACACATGCTTTCCTATATGCGACCTGAAGCTACCATGTGGCATACACTTAGAAATCACCCACAAGTAGAGTCTTATATGTTTTTCAAACCACTAAAAAAACATCTATCACATATGAATTAAGGTATAAAGTGAGTAGGAATATAAAAATTTTATTAAGCTATCTCTAGGTGAATGTGGGATCTTCTCCTAACCACTTTGGGCACCTCTGTTTTAAACACCCATGTGCAAATCCACCAAGGGGTTGATTATGACATCAAAAAAATTGGGGATAATTGGTGTAATGAATTTACTTAGATTAATAAATTCACAACAATGAATGTAAGTATAACTAATCAAGAATAAAGTAACAACAATAGATCACAATAATTAAGAGCATAATAGAGCACATCCAAACCAAATGTTGACAACATATTATAATACTATAAATATAAGACTAAACCACTTCAAGGGGGAAACCTCCACAACCATGCAATAATAACAAAATTCATAATATGATCCAAGTACTAACCATCACCTCTTATATATACCATACTTAGGCTATGGTTACTCCATAGGTTAACCCTGCTAACAATATGATAACATAGAGAATTATGACATGATAAGGTAAAGGTAAAAGGTAATGTTAGCCAGATATCAACCACACATATACCTATGCATTCTATAGATTAAGGCATAGAATCTGGAAGCAATATTCCAGGCTAATTGCCTCCATAATTTAAAACCATCTCTTAATAACATTATGTATATACACCAACTGATGACATACAAATCAAGGTTCCCACAAAACTTTTGTGGGTCAAATACATGCATGCAAAAAAGGTATTGGTGTAAGGCCAAAATACAGTTGTCCAAATGGTTTAAAAGTCTTAAAAGGTAGGATTTCATATTATAAAATCTTTCAAATCATACATGGGCTACACACCTATTGTGAAAATAATGATAAGGCCTCAATGAAATTTTATTAAAGTTTTAGAAAATTATGGAAAATACAAACAATATGAAATCTTAATAGAATGGGAGATGCAAACATGTGTCATAGAACTAGATTTGTCATTATTTAGACATACATATTTAAGAAGGTTGAGATGCATTGAAAGAGATATATCAGTTTGTCCTATTTCATTATACGAAGAACATACTTAAATCAAAATTTCCCTCTATATAGGTAACACATATATATCCATATAACACTAATGTCTAATCCCTTATTTAGATACTCAGAGTTCAACACACTCTAATCAAGTTACAATGCAATGCTTAGAATCCCAAATAAATTTGAGGTTAATATCAACAATGCTTTAGTAATATGCAAGTTGATTAATAATTAAATTAGTGGCAAGGAATGCTTCAACACGTATATAGCCCATAAATATTAAATCATATAAAATCACCATGGAAATACAAAGGTTTTAGGTTAACAAGGCATTATACAACCTCACTAAGCTATACACAACCAAATATCCCAGAAGAGTGATATTCTCCAAACAATACCATTAAGCATCATTCTATAAGTAAGGATAAAAAAATGTTAATACAAATAATTCATTAATATATAGGTATGAACTTAAAATTTCTAGTAATTTATAGGATGCAAAATATATTTCAAATATAGGGACTCTTCATATGTCAGTGATTCAAAATTCATACTAAGCGAACACTTAATGCAATCTATACTCCATATAATAGCTTGTATAATAGCATGTATTCACAATAGTTGTTCATGCAAATATGATCTCATCAGACATTATTTTAACTATTTTTGAGATTAAAATGATCTAAATAAGATAAAACTATTAAAATTCAGGCTATGTAAAATAGGGAATTTACCATTAGAATTTGAATGTAAAGGAGATATTAATATTGTACTTACTATACTTAGAGTTGACAAGCAAAGAATGAAGAGATTTTCATAGCTGATTTTTTAATTTTTTTTTCTCACTAAATGCATCACAATCTCTAAAAATATTTTGTATTAGCCTTGTGATCACTCATATAATGAAACAAGATATTAAATTCAACTTGGACATTGTCAGTAAATCTCAGACCTCTAAGATGAATGGTACCACCCAAACTCTATCGATATTGTCCCTATATATTTTGTAAGTGTGTGCCACCTTAGAGCACTATGTATGCATATGGAGATGATTTATGTGTATTTTCTTACATTCAATCGTATGCATAGATCTTTGATGTGATTTTACTTGCCTTGAAACCTTAGCTCACTTTTGACACAATATTGTCTTGGAAAAATATGTAATAGATATGGGTTAAAAAACCCCAACCACTCCCCATTGAGTGAGTGAGTGTTTCCTATGTTCTAATACTCTAAAGAGGGATTAAACTACATGTAGTTCTCCCACCTAAGTGTGCATGTGTACCATTATGATCATGCTAAAATGTGATGCAATGCTTGTATTTTGACATTTGAAAACATACAACTTTGACTTGAGGATTTAGACTTAACTTTAGTGTTGATTCTTTGATGGGTTTTAGATGTGTATGATTTTATGGTAATGTCTCAAGAGAATGCAAGTGATTCTCAATGTAATGGCCAAGTGAGTATGACCATAGGATTGATTTGTATTTATATATGACACTTTGATATTTGCCTCCATGACCAACATATGAAACATATCTAGGTTTCCCTTATGAAGATGTTTGAATTTAAAAAGTAATCATCAGAGGTTAGTGGATGTTATTGATAGTGACAAACACCATAAACCACATCTATTTGATTATTGTTGGTAGTGTCCTAAGAGAGAAAATAAGTAATCTAGAATATGATGATAGTTTGCTTAGGAATATGGAGTATAATTGCATAGACTAGGGTGACCTTGAATGCATATATTAATAAATTGGGTTGGCTAAGACAATAAATGGGAAAAAGGATAGGGAAAATTGTGCTCAAGAGTCAAATGTGTACGCATAATTCCAAGTATGTCAATATATGTCAAAATCAATATTTTCAAGTGTCTAATACTAAATTTATGTGTCTATAAATTCCCCATTTTAGTCTATAATTAAAAATTTTAGATTAAAAGGATACAATAAAGAAATCAATATTTTCAAGTGTCTAATACTAAATTCATGTGTCTACGAATTCCCCATTTTAGTCTTTTATTGAAAATTTTAGATTAAAAGGATACAATAAAGAAATTTGGTACCTGTTATAACCACATTTGGTATTAACAAATATGCCACAAAAAATCCTTTTTTTTCCATGTAAAACCTCAAGGAAACACATATAGATCAATGTCCACTCATGGTAGAAAATATAAAATACTATAGATTATTGAAAAAATTTAAATTGAAAAGTTAAGGAATGAGTAGACTTAAGGGTACACAAATCAAACTAACACTTGAAATTATTTGGAGAATGCCATAGGGTGATTATGCCCTAAGGAGATGTAAATGTTAAAACCATGGGTTGAGAAGTATAAATGGATCAACCCCCATTAGAGACATATAAGTGTTAAAATTTGAATGAGCAAAATCCTCAACCATAGTACTCCAAATATCATTAGAATTTTTTTTATTGGAACCCTAAAACATGTTTGTATGTCAAGGTGGAACCCCAAAATAGGTTTGTATGCAAAGGTGGAACCACATAAAAGGTTCATATGTGAATTGAATCTCTGAGTCACCTATTGAAAATAAATTTTAGACCCAAAGTTATTACATCATAATCATTTCCTATCATTACTCAACATAGAAATATAATAACATTTACATGAACCACACTCATTGACCAAATGTGATCCATCTTTACCTCAAAGTGATATATAAATTCTATAATTTATCTGCCAATATAATCAATCTAATAAATATGCTCAATCTAACCCATATAATTTATCTCAAAAGGTCATATAATATGCAATTTTTTCCTCATAATCATGTATAATTCCTCACATATACCTCACATATATATATCTATCCAATCTATCCCATCAGAATCATGTTATTTCACCAAAAAAATGAATTATTTATTTTTCATGGTATGAATATCTAAGACAAGCCCACTTATGCCACCTTTGAGGTGAGGGATGAAACTTGAAAATCTCTCATCTCAAAATAAAGAGTTATGTCCATAATATGCTATATAAAAAAAATGTAATCATGTAAAACATGGACACAAACATAATAAGATATTTTATCATAAACAAATATATCATCAAATTATATATGAAAATTGTAATGAAGGTAATGGGAATACATGTCAAGCATACATAACAATTAGGCATGTTGTAATAAGAAATGCAAGAAATACATTATAGAAACAATGACATCACACAAAATAGAAGAATACATGATATAAATCACACTATGATACTTAGAAATGATATATGTATCCACACACACAATATCATGATTATGAAGCACTCAAGACATGAATATGGCTCGAATTTAACATGACACGAACAACATGGCCATGAACTGAACTAGAGGATCCTTGACACAATTAACACATGAATTGAGAAAACATAATCAATACACTCATAAACATGTAGTATAACACACATCAATGATCACACAATGTAACAAAAAGAATGTCAAACACACATATAAAAAATAATGTCAGTCCACATAAATGATAAGGGTCGTCATTATACTATAGAAAAACATAATATCCATAGAAATAACACCCTATAAAATATATACAAGAGCAAGACACGTATAAATTATGTAATTAGCTCAATATGATCAATAGAATGTCATAGAAAGATAGAAATTGAAAATTAAATCAAGATGTCACTAGTATAGGGGTGAGAAAAATAATTCAAGGGGCCAAAAAGCATATTTTTCCATTGAAATGTGGTTAATAGTAAATCACGTATGGGGTTTGATAATATAGTCTTGGTAATTACCAAAATTATAGAACATACATGTTATAATGTGTATGCGTTATAACGTGTACACATTGCATTTTACACAGACACACACACATGCACATGCACACACACATATACACACACACACACACGCACATGCACACACACACACACACACACACACACACACACACACACACACACACACACACACACACACACACACACACACACACACACACACACACACACACACACACACACACACACACACACACACACACAAACACATATCCCAAGCCCCTCAATCAATATTCTCACAACTAAAACTGTGATTTTCCTCTACACTAAACACACTCACGTTTCTCCAAATTAATTGTTGGATGTTACCCTTGGGTGAAATAATTTATTTTTCCACAGAGGATAAGAGGTATGGACCTTTCAATTTTTCCAATTTGAATAAAATTTCAAAGCATATTTTTTGTAATTTCATTATTTTTTTGTTAAAACATTCCATTCTTTGGTTTCTATAGCCCATCAAACCCCTCCACCTGATATATGAATAGAAGAACATGTGGCAAGTTTAGATGTAGAGAAAAACACATAAATCCCTCCTAAACCTCTTACAATTCCAAAAAAAACCCATTTAGTCAAGAAGATTTGGTTGCACATATAGTGGAAAATAGAATACAAATTGAGAACATGAATAAGAGTTTGAGACTCTTATTCAACCAATCCCCATCATGCTTATTTGGAAAACAAAATATAATCATTGGTAAGTGAAGTTGAATTGGTGATGATTCAAATTGATAGGTGGGAACTAGATAGGAAGACATGTAGGTCTTATTATGCAAAACAACTTTCATCTACTGATATGAGATGCAAGAAAATAAAAAAAGATAAAAATATAATTTATTTAATGATCTAATAACTAATGAATAAATTCCATTATCTTTAAAAAAATTCCCAATCCATTGGTGCCACCATGATGTGATAAATAATAATTTTTGGGATTAATGTTGGATTGTATTTGATCACACACCTCGTAATAACCATGAGGTTCCTTTATATTTTTTGAGGAAACTAAATTGCAAGTTTATCCTCAAAGAGATACCTAATTATTTTGATCACTCAAAGTTTTAGAGTTGAAGAAAAGGATTTACATATGATAGATTGGGTGCATGTCATGCACTAAATCACTTTGTGAGAGTACATATCTAAAATGTATTTCAGCTTGTGAATTCCCTTCTATAGTGAGCGAGATTGTGGAGATTGAGAATTTAAATGCACTTATGGTGCTTTATCACACCCTTTTTTATCATATAACACATATTTCATATACCAATTCTAGCGAGGGTGTACATGTGGATGGTATAACTAGACCTCATGCCTAACTACGCTATTTTAGTAATTATAAGGATCTCTACACTATACCTTTAGATGAAGATGAAAATTTTATTCACCCTAATTATGATATTATGTCCACTGGGATTTATGTGGTTATGAGTGATTAATTATCGAGACACATATTTGGTTTAAACACCTCAACCACACCTTACTAAGTATATTTTATATTTGACATGTTGCAAATATTATTTTTGGACTTGTTAAATTCCAAATTTATATATTTAAGGTAATAAATAATTTAAATGCAAATTTTGATAATTTATACATATATATTTTTATGTTCCAATAGTAGACAGTCCCATTTCTTTCCAAGGTAGATCCCAGGTCATCCACTAGCACATAAATTGTTGCTACTTTCCCTATGTATACATATATGAAGGTATTTATGAATGTTTTAAGTCATATATATTTTTATTAATGTTATGGTTCTATACATGGAAAATTTTAGTGGTGAATATTTTTAGTTAGGTGAATATTGGGGATTTATCAACTCAGAATTGGATAATGTTGGGTCGCAAAACAATTTTTCAAGAAAACCCATGCATATGAGTGTTTCCTATTCAAATAGACAAATTATTTCTAATCCCAATGGATTTTTCTTCTTGGGTAACCAAAAAATAAATGGTCTAGGAATTTAAACAATGTTTGGATCGCCACACGTTCTATGGGCCCTTGGATCACACTCGCTAAAAATTTGGAGGTAAAATTCTAAATGTAATTAAATAAATCAATTATTATCAACCCTTAGTTTTTTAAAAGTACCGATACACACACACATACACATACACATACACATACACATACACATACACATACACATACACATACACATACACATACACATACACATACACATACACATACACATACACATACACATACACATACACATACACATACACATACACATACACATACACATTCACATACACATACACATACATATACATATACATATAAATATATACTTGAAATTATATGTTATTTTTCATCCTAGAAAGATTCAATGTTGGATGTGTGACGATTGAGTGAGTATAGAAAGATCTAATAAATAGGTGATTCAATATACAAATAAATCAAATAGTTGTGGATGCAAATTGAGAAATATATTGATTTAATTGAAAACTCTTCTAAAATTTTAGTTTACAACTTATATGTAAATCTATTGATTTTATTTAAACATGTTTGTGATCATTTATAGAATTTTATAGATTTATACACTTTAACAAGGTTAGTGGGTTTATATTAAGATTTTTTACGATGTGACACTTTTATATCTTGCAATGCTTTTTTGAGCTAGAGACACTCTCCAAATCATGCAGTGCTTTCCTAATCATGTTATGCTTTCTTATTAATGTGATGTTTTTGTAATGATGTGACACCTTCCTATTTTTGTGATGCCTTCCTGACCCTACAATGCTTTCCCGAGTTTGTGATGCTTTCCTCAATCCATGATGTTTTCTTGAGTCCATGATAATTTTTGAGTTGGTGATGCTTTCCTAAGTATGTGATTATTTACTAAGTCTATGATGTTTTCCTAAGCATGTGATACTTTCCTAAACCTGCAATGTTTTCCTAATATTGCAATGTTTTTTTCAAGTCTACATTGATTTACCATGCACATAATGATTTTCAATCAAAGCAAAGATTTTCCACCCTAGTGATGATTTGATAGGCCTGATATACTTTAATACAAAAGTGATGATTCTATATACACCCAAGTATTATATAGGCATATGATGATTCTAAAGACACAAATCGATTATATAAGCTTGCAATGCTTTATTAGGCATGTATAAAATAACATCACTATATATATATATATATATATATATATATATATATATATATATATATATATATATATATATATATATATATATATATATATATATATATATAATGATGTTATTTTATACATGCATACAAAAAATAAAGTTGTTTGTGTCAATAGGAATCTCCACAAGCTATATTTTCACCAAGTTAGTTTTAGTTATATATATATATATATATATATATATATATATATATATATATAATGATGTTATTTTATACATGCATACAAAAAATAAAGTTGTTTGTGTGAATAGGAATCTCCACAAGCTATATTTTCACCAAATTAGTTTTAGTCAATTAAAAACATAAAAAAAAGAAACATGCTTGAGCCTAAGACCTTGTGAACATACAATGATTTTTTAATAACGTATAATATTTAAATTAAAAGCATACAAACCTCCATTAAAATGCTTTTGCATCAAATACAACTTGGATGTAACATTGAATGATCTTTGTCAATACCAATTGTGTTGAGACATCTCCATTGAAGCTATGGATTAATTAAATTTGGTGATGAATTCAAATATTTTATGTATAAAGGTATTTGAGAAATGATCATCACATCTTTATATATCTTGAGCATATTGAAATGCAATGCAAAGAGGTATATTTTAGCATGATTAGATTAGTGAGGACCCTTCATCTTGAAATTAATATGAACGGTTATAAAAGAGTCCTCAATAGTGCACATGGTTCAACACATGGATCACTGATGTGATCCCTCCATCTTGATCAAGATGAAAGGTGGAGGATGATCTTTGAAAATATAAAAAAGAGAATCAATATAAGCCTTTCATCTTGTTTCTAAGATGAAGGGTGGAAAATTTTCCTTCTAAGATCTTTGTGAGATTCTATTTAGATCCTTCATCTTGTTTCTAATATGAAGGGAGGAGAATGATTCCAAATAAGGCACATGGATCATCAATGTGGGCCCTTCATCTTGTTTCCAATATGAAGGATTGAGAATGCTCCTAAAATATCCCACAATAATCATTAAGGGCCCTTCATCTTGTCTCCAAGATGAAGGATGGAGAATATTGTATATTAATTCAATTTATCAAATTGATTTAGCTTACAAAAGCATATTCCAAAGAATCTCAAAATCATTTATTGAATAAAACCCTTTTAGAGGAGAAGGATAATTAAATAAATGAAAATAGATTATAATTATATTTGTAATAGAAATAAATTAGAAGAATGATTTGGGGAAGAGGTAATTAATTGCATTAATTGATCAACAAAGGATGATTAACGAATTGCCCAAAATAGCATGATAATTGAATAGAGAAATTGACTAGAATGATAATTAATAAGATCTAATATAGTAAATTATCCCACCTATAGATGTCCTAAGGTGAATTAAAATGTGTATATTAGATGAATAGAAGATTTTAAACCAATTTTTTTGAAATTACTTGGAATCATTCCATTTTACAACATGACACAACAATGATAAAAGTGGAGTGTCTACACTTTCCCTTGTTTGATAAGGTGTTACGAGATGTAGAGGAAGTAAATACCTTTAAAAAAATAATAAAAAGTTGTTAAAATGATCATATAATAAAATTAATGGATGTTAGTTTTGATAAATTTGCTAAAAATACTAGTAAATGGGTTCAACTGTGCCCTAAAGTGATGTTTGGTAAGCCCTAAACATCTCCTTAAGGGGAAAGTTGATAAAATTTTGGTTTATTTAACCCTTGAAATGTGAAATAATAACATATAAATGATAGGAGATAAAAAATGAAAGAGCTAGGTGGAAACAGGAAGAAAAATGGATATTAGGGATAAAATTGATCCTCTAGAGGAGAATAATAACACATGGGGTGAAAGATTTTGAAATAAAATGTTATAGATTCACTCTAGGGTGGAAATTTGGTTAATTTTCAACCTCTCATTTAAAAATTTACCTCTGATTTTTAGTGCTAGAGTTACCTATTGATAATTTTGGCCTCACAGGTCAAATTATCACCCCCATAACTTGAAACATTGATTGTCATGTCATTTTCCCAATTGGCTACTATGTTGTTCTTGTAATGTCTTTGAAATGGTCATTCAAAAGCTTGATTATCAAAATCACTTCTTGACATATTTAGAGTTATTTCAAGTGATTAAAGGAGTCCATAGCATCTTGATAGGCCTCATGTCTTATGTCAAAGTCATGTCATGTTTTCAAAATTGATCAAATTGGTTAGTAATATGCTTGACTAACTTTATAACCCAGTTGACTACATTTTGGATCACTTTATGGCTTTTGGAGTAGGTTTTTAATGATAATTTAAATATAGTATCATAATAAGGACATGGTGTACTTGTGCAGGCATGAAAAATTCTAATGAATACTTTTTTAAAGTAGTTTCATTAGGTTTCTCAAGTGATCATAGTAATTTTAGTGCCAAAAGGCCTATTTTTGAGGTTGTTTGTATAGTTATTCCAGGTAAAATTGAACTTAAAGAATCTTAAGGACCTGATTTTTTCATGAAAATGTCAAATCCATGGGTTGGAAGGAGTTTTAGGTGTCAAAATGTAGAAAGCCAACTTAGCTCTCATATCAAACTCCCTGACAACTTTAGGAAGGCCACCAATTTTTGCTCAGTATGGTCAGATGAGAGAGATTTAGGTCAAAATATATTGGGAAATTATATTTACCTTAATGAAATTAAATTTAGTGTCATTTTTTAATCATATTCATTCCCCCTTTTTTATGAACAATCGCTAAGAGTGTAAGGGGGTCACTATGTCTTAGTCATCTAGACAAGGTCTAGGTTTGTCTCCATTTCTTCACTTTAGACATAAATTAAGAAAAATGATTATATTGGGATGATTTTATGGTCAAATAGGACCTTTTTAATGTTTTACTCATTAGGTACTTTGTCTTGATAAGGATTATTTTGACAAAAAACTAGTTGCCTATCTTGATTGTTAAAGTTAGAAGTTTTCAAGCATGTTTGATATATCAATTGAGTATATTCATATTCAAGGGTTATTAATTTAATGTTTAAATTATAACACATAATTTCATGTACCTTCACCTTGAAGAGGGTCTTTCTTAAGATGGCTTGAGTGAGATAGGACCTTTCACAATGAATAGTTGCAAGTCTAATGAGCTTCTAATGCATGAGAGCATCTCAATAAGGTTAGAATGATATTTGGGAGTTTAAAAAGAGTTTTAAAGTATATATTTAATATTTAGAAGACAATATATATGAAATTATAGGACTATGCTTTCTTAAATCTCAAAAGAGCACTTGCAGTCCTAATGAGTAGGTTAGAAGGACAAAATGGCAAATGACAGGAGCTATGAGGACCCATGAATATGAATATGTTTTTTTTGAGATAATGAAGTTGTTTATTAAATATTCATAATTTATTAAAGATTAATAATGACTCTATGAGAGAAAAATATCTATTTGAAGCCTCAAATGCCTAAATAACACAGTCAAGACTATGTATGATTGTATTACCAAATTGAGAGACCTCCAAAGGACTGTGTGCCTTTATGAATATTATGACTGTGTGTCTCAATATGAATATTTGGTGTGAAATAATCCACTTATAATGGATGAGAGTTTTGATAAATTCACCAAGGTACAAGTTAGAAGCATGAAACAAGACCTTAAAACCTAGTTTAGCAGAAATTAAGGTAAATTAACAAATTTTAAGGTAAAGATCATATGTTGGTTTCATGTTTATCAAGTTCCTTGAGTAATTATCCAAGTGGATGAAAGATAGGTTATATTAATTAAGTGTTCTTGGAATCATGATTGTCACATCACAAACCATGCCATTTTTTCTTACTTTGTCTGCATAGTGAGTTGAATATGCACCTACAACAATCATATTTTAAGGCATTTTCAAGAAGCATCATGTTGAATCATGAAGGTAGGTGGTTGTCAATTTTAAGGTTATAAATGATATCCATGGTGATATTTGGCAATATTAAGAGAATAGGCTAAGTACCATGACATTTTTAAATCTACAGTTTGTACAAACACTAGATGTGTAGCTATATTCATGACTTTTTGGCTTAGTCAGTTAGGTCCATATGCAATATGAACTTGTGAAGGTCAAGAAGATAAAAAATATGGATGAGTAAGTTATAAAATTAATTTATTAATGAAAAAAGGAGTAATCACACAAAATTGAGGCAAATTAACTTTTTCAAGTCTATATTTAAGTACAAAATATCACCTATAGTCATGTTCAGTCACAGCTAATTTAGGTGACCTGTGTGTGATTACATGTAGACGTGTGTGAGAGAGGAGGATATTGAATTGTAAAGTTTCACAAAAGTGTCATGAGGTGAAAAGGTATATTTAAACCTATTCAGGTTCCTAATTTTATTCACTTTCTTCCCTAAGGTTTAACAACTGCAAAGTATCCACCTACAACTCAGCCTAACTGATTTTAATTGAGCTTGAGAGACATGGATGCAAGGAGTGCAATGATGAGGTTGAGATTTGGATGAGAAATCAATCCATTGGGGTTTTTAGAGATAAAAATAAGATAAAAAATATTATTATTAATCAAGGATTCCTCTCAAAATGGTTCTACAAGCTTATTGAACCTATAGTTAATAAGGCGAAAATACAGTTAACCCATGCACAATGCATGATAAAAATCTGTGAGTAGGAGATTTGAGGTTTTAGATTATTTTCAAAATAATAAGGAATATTGGTCTATGTAATAGACCTATTAAATGTATTTTTTCAACCATATTACTCCATATATAAGCCAATGAACACTAAATGTGCATTTACAACTAATGCACCTATAGGCAATCAAGAACATACGTGAGAATGTTGACAGAGAGGTTACAATTTGGATGTGATGGGAAGAAGTGTTAGAGATGAAGTTAAAATATATTTGAGAGTAGGTTTTTATGTAATCCTTTTCATTTTAAGGTGTCTATGAAGATCATGTTCATAAAAGGTAGGACTTAGTCCACTAACATAGTTTATTAACACATTCCTTTTGAAACCCACAGGTCCACTCATAAGCATAATGAAGAGAGTTTCTATCTCACTAAAATTTGGAAGTAAAAAAGTGAATAGGGAGTGTATATGACCTTAGTGAAGACCTCCATCAATTTTTATTTTAGTGAATGAAGAAATAAACCCAAGAAATAGACCTATAGGGTCAATATACACAGTTTTCATAGAAACCCTCAATGGAGAAGATCAAGGTTTCAAACCTATTTTGAAGGTCAGTTCTTGTGGATCATCATTATGAGTCATTTAATAAATCATAGAAAGAATTTTAAAATCTTTATTTGATATCAAAGTGAGTTTTGAGGTCTTAAGACCAAAAATGGCCTTACTCAACCTTTTTATGCACAATCACCAGTCAAGAGGTAAATTTACAAAGGTTACAACATGTTGTAGGAGATGTATGGTAGCTTGAGGTTTATTGAGATGTTGGAGGGGATCCCATGCTTCAAATATATGACATTTGTTTAGCCATTTAGTCCTAAAACTTTATGATCAATTAGCTAGAAGACAAAGAACCATGTTTTACTTGAAAAAGAGTTCGAAGAGGTCATTTTGTTTGCTCAAAAATTTCATGAGTAGATGCATGAGAACTAAATCCCATTGGAGATGTTATAGGGTCACCCTAATACAAATTCTTGGCATTGGTTTTTGGAATGGACCCCTATCCTTTATGAACCATTGTTAAAAACATGGACCTCTTTAAACCCCACTTAAACCCTAAAACTAATTTGATGGAGAATATATGCTTCTTGATGCATTAAAATGATATGATTTAACATAAAAATGACGCTAATGACTTTAAAAACTCCCCTGAGCTTCACTTATAGGTGTTTATTAACATGTGTAGGTATAATATCATATGTTACAAGGCAAAATAGGTAGTTTAAGATTATTTGTGAAGGTATAAGCCATGGAGTGATCTCCAAACAATTTCAAGAGTATTATGGGGAATTTATATAGGTTTAAAAATCATTCCATTCTATAGGTCCCTCAAGTCATTATATAGTCCCTGCAAGCTATCCACTAGCTCAAAAGGTGATAAAACTTAGTTTTGCAAACCAAAAATCAATGATGAAGGTCAATGAGTGCAATAAAGGACATAATTATCAAGAGATGAGTTGTGTTAAGGTGTTATAAGTCTCATTAATTCATGTTCAAGCACTAAAAGCTATAAGTTTCATGAAAAACATCTCAAACAATACCTTAAGCACACAAAATCATCTAGGCTTGCCAATGACCATTTCATGGTTTGACCATCAACAAAATGTACAAAAACTTGAAATTTGGAATAGAGGATGGTATTAAGCTAGGTAAAGTGAATTAAACACTTTTGGAAGCACACGTGTGGGTGGCCATTTAGGCCAAATCTCTCTTTTTAGGCAGTGGAGGTCTAATTAAGCCTAATTAGAGAGAGAGAAATAATAGAAAAGAGATACTTCCACTTAGAGTTAGCTCATGAAATTTGATATGGAGATGTAAGGGGATATAGGGTCCTAAAAATGTGATTTGTTTTCCAAGGTGATCCATACATTATTTTGTATAAGGAGCTTTACTAGTTTTAGGGCTAGAAAGAATGAGTGGAAAAGCAAGAAAAATGAATAAAATGGCATATTTTGGAGGGTTTTATGGATCCAAGTGACTTGTTTCAGGTTTGAATTAATTTTGAGAAGCCATACATGGATTTTATTTATATAATTCAAAGTGATACCCAATTTTCTCTCTCTTACACCTCTTTACTTAAGGAGTTGACTAATCAAATCACCAAATTGATGCATATAAACACTTCAAAAGGCTTTATTGATGTTCCTCTTTCCATCTTAAGCCTACTCAAGTATGAAAAATTCATATATTTTATGGAATAAATATTTAAAGGTTGAAAATGTCTCAAACACTCTAATAAAACCTTCCTTCCTTCCTATGCCTAACATGTTGAAAGAGTTAAACAAGCATTAATGAGCCTTCTAGTAGCCCAAGTAAGATGGATAGAACTTATAAATGTATCAGGGGAAGGTTTAAAATGAATAATTTATCAAGACATGATGACCTATTTTCAAGGAAGGAGACTCATTCATCAAGGAAGATAAGCAAACTAATATGTAGGGTGTGCAAGTAAGAATGTAGGCACTTCAGCTGGTCAAACTCCTCTAATCAATGATAAGACTTATTATAAGCTTCCATGATAAGTATTTCTCTACCCATATTCCATTTTTAAGGAGAAAAGAAAGATAAAACTAATGAAGTACTATGTTGGAGTTGGAGAAGGACCTAGTGGATGCCACATTTCCTAGTTTTTAGGATTTTACTTTGTTTCTCTCTCTCTCTCTCTCTCTCTCTCTCTCTCTCTCTCTCTCTCCTCTCTCTCTCTCTCTCTCTCTCTCTCTCTCTCTCTCTCTCTCTCTCTCCTTTTGTAATGTCCCCTTCTTAGTCTCTCACAAGACCCTTAGCCTATATTATTCCAATAGGATAATTTAAGGTTGGAAGGGAATAACAAGACATGATCACTATTCATTAGTTACTATTCATGGATCACTATTCATGAGTGACTCAGCATGATAATGTGGCATAGTAATGAGGTGGCATAGTGATGAGGTGTCTTTGGGGATATGGTATTGGCCCATAAAGTATTTTTTAATGTGGAAAGTAGGTGGAAAAGAGACATGGAACATTTTTATACTTGATCAGATGGGGTTAATAAGGAGAGCATGTCGGGACCAAATTGATTGAGAATCTAATCATTACTTTCATGCATGTGATGTGGGGACATCCTTGTTTGAAGTTAAAAAATGGGGGAATCTTTTGACTTATGTGTTGCACATGGGTAGGTGGGGGGACATGGTCCACTATTCATGATTGGGGGTCACATGTAAGGTGGGGTGTAGAAGTTGAAGGCACATGGAGAAGTCAAAAAGGAATATTTTGAAAAGGACTTGGCACATGTGAGAGATGCTTGTCATATGTGGGGGAAAGTGACACTATTTCTAAATAGTGTAACCACTATGAGTTTGGTGCATTTTTCATTACCTCTCTTGATTTATAGATTATTATATTATCTATTTTAATTTATATAAGTGTGAAGCTCCTTCATTTGGGTATGCATCTTTTATCAAACATTAAACCCCCCTTATTTTAGATTTGAAATTATGTTCATATCACCCTTCCTTGGAATATAGAAACTAGATTTGGTGGTGAGATATCCAACCTAGATGGTGTTGGTAATTTCATGCAGGGATTACACTTGGTATCCAACTAGAGTTATCATATTTGGTGGTGAGAGATCCACCCTAGTTGGATAGTTGTAGTTTTAGAGTTGGAGTAGTAGAGTCTGTATGTGGAGTTTGGTATGTGTGCTAGCAATATAGTCTTTATAGTGTTGTTATGTGCTAATATTTATATTTATGTAAGAGTTTTTTTAATGGTCTTATCTCAAGCTGTAATATTATAATTTTTTATTTACATTAATAAAGTAGTGGAGTTGTGTGTGAAATTGTAAGTGCATTGGAGCATTTGTGAGGAAAGTTATGTAATAGCTATGTTTAAATTGTGTAATATTTGTGAGAGTGAAGATATAATAGAAGTGTGATTCTTCTTATATTCAATATATATTTTATATGTGTTTGCAAGACCTTATTGGAAATAACTAAAAAAATCATAGTTAGTGTTGTCCAAAATTGGCCTACATATGAAAATTTTGCCTAAATGGATCAGAGAACTCTCTTAGACCTTTTAGTAACCTTTTACCCCCGTGGCTAGTCTCTTTATGGTCCTAAATTGATGATACAGTGTAGTATTCTAGGAGGTCCTAGTGTGGTGTGAGAAGCTGAGCAGAGTTCTGGTTGAGTGAGTGATCCAATGGTGGAAGGAGACAAAACTCATGACCCTACCACATGTCACTTGCAATATTTTGGAACACTTTAATCAAGTTTTAAGCTGATTTTGGTGATTTTGAGGAAAAGGCTTAGAAATAGGTCTAAAACTACAAATGAAGGATCCAACAGGTTTCCATGGTGTTTGAGCATCTAGGGGAATGAAGGAGGTTTTCACAAAGTGTTAGAGATTATAACATGCCAAAAACAAGGCCTAGATAAGCTATTATGCTCAAAAGAACCCTAAGAGTGCATTAGATGATTTAAGTGTCCTCAAAATAGAAATTTCAAGTGAAAAAGTGACTTTTTGAGGAATTAAAATTGGTTCTAACTTCCTCCCACATCCATATGGCAAGTTTCACCCTTTTAGAAATGTACAAGGTCATTTGAGATCGTTTGGAGTGGAGGGAAGGAGTTTGAGAGCAAAAAGATATAATTTGGAGCTATAACAAAATGAGATTTTGAAGGATTTGGTTTATGCAGGGGATAAAATATCATATTTATGAGTACATGGTATCCATAATATCCCCTCATATGCCCCTAAAATCATAATCTATCATAGGAACCAATAGAGGTAAGGAAAACCTATTAGTTATAAACTAGGCATAAAATAGGTTTTCTATCATTGATGGAGGTACATGTATTTTAAAAGGTTTATATAAGGAAGTAAAGGTCATTTATAGCCTAAAAAATATTTCCTAAGTGTTGGATTGCATAGGCAGACTTCTGTCTCTTCATTTTAAGGAAAAAAACATTTTGGGCAGTTTGGGACAGCTCTAGGAGAGCTTCATATTTTCACTTGGTATGGTCAAGAGAGAAAGAGTTGGGATAGAATATTTTGTAAATTAATAAGGACCATAATTTTCTTCCACTTTTTAGCATTGGTTGTCTTGTTCATATCCCCATATTTATGAACAATCACTAATAGTTTAGGGGTGTCTAGATGGCCTACTCATTCAAATAGGGCCTAGGTTTTCCCTTGTTTCTTCACTTTAGAATTAAATGAGAAATAATGGTTTTAGATGAGTAATTTTAGGGTCAAATAAGAACTATTAATTTTTTTTCATCATCTAGTTCATTCTAAGAAGGTACTTATGACATAAAAATGGGTTTTCCTTACTATCCTTGTGAAATGGTCATTTGATCAGTTTTAGAGCGGAACATGTGTTATAAGGATAATTTACCTCATAATAATTATTAAAAATAAAATTACACAATTTATATTTGACATAAATCCTTAGTATCTAGTTTAATCCTTTATAGGCCAAACAATCAAGTTGCTAGTTGGAGCTCCAATGGAGTTGTATGCAAGTTTATCAACTACAGAAGTTTTCTTTTCCTGTAATGGGTAAAAAATAAAGAGGATATGATGTTTGAACCTATAATATACCATGGGAATCATTTTTTAGTCCAAAATTTCCAATAAAGTTGGAAGAAACCATCTTCAAAGTTTAATGACTGTGTTAAGGACAATTTCCCTAAAACACAAAAATAGAGGTCCTAGGCACTTTTGTTAAGGCCATGGAACAATGTTGCAAGGAGATTTGATGCATTAAAATGTTTCCATATTGTATCCATATCATATGGGAAGAGAATAGAAAAAGGAATAGGGTGTGTGAATAGAGGAGAGTATTGTTTGAGGGCCTCCAAGTTTCACTTTTGTTCACTATGATCACTCAGTGTATTCTACAGGATTTGACTGTTAAATGACCTTCACACCCCAAGATAGAAATGAAAGGTCTAATTTTTTTAATGGAAAATCATGGTATATTACCCAAGGTGAATCAAACTTGTCCCAAGAGTTTTAATACATGCAAAGGACAAATAATCCATTTTTTAATTTTCTAGGCCTAGAGAGCTAAGAGAGGCCTAGAATACCACAAGAGAAAGGGGTGAAAGAAGTATTTTAATTGGGATTTAGGACCTAAAATTTGGATGATAGTTGGGGGAATGGATGATCCAACAAAACCTCTTTCAATTTCCCTAGTTCACCCCTAGAACTCAAGAACCATCATCAAAGCAAAAATAGGGCAGCAAGCTGGCAATTTTTTGTTTGAGATCTTGGTGATGTTTTTAAGATTTTTTATAACTCTCCCATGTATTCCCAATTTATACCTATCCAATGAATCCAAAAATATATCTAGGTGAGGCATAGAACTCATTTTAACCCCCCTATTCCAAAACAGGGTCTCAAAAAGTGCATGAGAGAAGCCCTAAACTAGGGTTTTGAAGATTCCAAGAGTTTTAACCCTCTAAATTTACCAAAAAATTGTAATATAATGTATTTAAAGGTGATATAAATTATTCAAGAGGTTTTGGGTTCATTGGAGGCCATACAATATGGTTTCTAGAACTAAGGTGTGCTTAAGGCCTAATTAGGCATAATTGAGGGGAACTTAATGAAGTGTGGTCTTGGAGTTGAATCTGACCATGAAAATTGACACAAAAACCTAATAGGAGGTATAATATGTATGAAAAGGTGATTACATATTCAAAAGGGTGCCTATTTTGACCAAACCAAGGAGAAATGCTAAAGAAAAGGTTATGAGCCTCACAAGGCTATTAAAAGCTTAAAAGGTAGAAATGAATGTTGAAGTGTGTTTGGGAACATATATAAGGTTGGAATATATGTAATTGAGGTTCAAAGAGTAATTACCATTGGATAAAAATCTAGGTTCAAGAAACTATGCTCAAGTTTGAAGAGTTCAATTTGGGGAAAATTTCCCTAAAACACCAAAACAGAGGTCTCAGAACCTTTTGTTGATGCAAAATAAAAATGTTGCATAGGTTTTTGATTAGTTTAAATTCATATATATATCATACCTATCATAGGGGAAATTCCTTGGAAAAGGAAAGTGGTGTATTATTAGAGGAAAAGAGTGGTTGAAAGCCTTCAATATTGACATTTGTTTAATGAAGTCATTTAGTGATTTCTATAGGATTTCATGTTCCAAAAATATTATTAAGGAGATAAGGGGAATGAAATCATTAGAATCATGATAAATGTTTTCAAACAATGTAATCTACAGCCACATGCCTCAAATCCATCACCTACGTCACTGGCCACATATGCATCCATGGATTTTCCTTGAGAAGCTTAAGCCATACATGGTAGAATGAGGTTGAAGGCAAAGAAATGAAGAGTGGAACCATGAAAGAAGAATATACATGATAATTTACAAGAAAATTAACCTTATTTTATCTCAATCCAAGTCAAAGGAAAGAAATATCAGTTGTGATTTTGACCATGTAAGCACATGTCACTAGCTTTTGCCAGAATGGGCCTATAGGCCAAATATGTAGGATCGAATTATGAAATTTGGTGGAGAGGATCATTATGACATATTATACATATTAAAAATCATTTTTAATTTTTTTTAAAATGTAAAATATTCATTGTTTTAGTACAGTCAACCCTATGTCAAATCATGGTCAACATTGGAGCATGCCTTAGAGGAATTGGCCATTTTGGGGCATCTACAAGTGGAGTCAAAGCATGAAATTTGGTAAGTATGGTATATATGAACTTAAAAATCATAACATCCCATAATAAATTTACTAAAAAGAGTGAAAGTGCCCACTATTCATACATAGTCCATAGGCACTCAAGAAGGCAGCCATTGGAGACTGAATGAAATTTTGTTAGTTTTAGATGCGAAGAAGTAGTTTAGGCCTTGGAGAGGTTATAAAATGGTATAATATGATGTTTTAAACCTATATTGTCCTATTTTAGTGATAAAATTTAGGGGTTTCATGCAAAAGTTTGAAGAAAGACAAGTTTTGACATGAAGGAAACATGCAGGCAACTCAAGGTAATTTTTGGTAAAAAGGGTCTACACGAAAAAGTACAGATAAAAAAAACTTGAAACTTGATAATATTGGTAATAATGACATATTGTATCCATACATAATATAGGTAATGTCATGATATTATTGGAAGTGCCTACTGTTTATACATAATCCACCCTATGTCTTATAATGGTCACTATTCATGTAGGCACACTTTTTGGAGTTTTAAGGTGTTTTTGAGGTTTAAAAGATTATGGGACTATTTTAGAATAATTTTAATATGGTTTTAATCCTATTAAAAACCTTTAAAGAGTTTTCACACTCTAAACTTCATGCAAACTCTGAAGGCAGGCTCAAATCCTTGTAGGCAATCTCAAAGGCATAAAAGGCAATGTTGTGTTTTGATAATTTAGAGAGGTGTTATGAGGTGTTTCAGATGTCATGAATATGTTTTAAATAAATGAATATTAGTGGGAAAGGTCAAATTAGTAATTTGGATAAATTTAAGCTTTTTAGGCCTAAGACACCTAGTTTTAGCCCATCTTTAGATGCTCATTTATTTCATACCATGAAGAGTTGAAACAAGTGATTATAGTATGTTTTGAGTAAACCTATGTAATTAAAATTAATTTTAGATTTATTTTGGTTAAATTCCTAAGTTTTATGAACAATCGTTAAGAGTGTAAGCATGTCCAGAATGTTCCCAAACCCTACAAGTAATCATTTTTACATGTGTATCTTTTCACACCTTCCACATGGGTGCCCAATATTTTCAACAGTGTTGAAGGGGTATATGTACCATATATTCATGGAAATAATTTGTGTAATAGGTGTCTTCATTTTTTGAACAATCATCTTGAAAGTGAACTTGCTTAAGCTTACAAAGGAGCTTTTTGACCAGTTTTGTGTTTTTGGACTCATAGCCTATAATTGTCTAAAAACCACATATAATATGTAGATAACTCACTCTAGTTATTGAAAAACCAATATTTTAGAATATTATGGCACGTTTAGGTGCCTAGGAGGCCCAAAATGGCTTAAAATTGCAAATTTTTATAGGTCTTCAAAGAAATAAATGGTGTAAAATCATGAAAGTGGTTTAATAGGACATAAAACATAATTCCATGGAATTTAGAGCTCTTCAAAAGAGTTTTCATGGTGTTTTGCTGAGCAAAAGGGTCAAAAACTTAGTTTTTGACATATTTGTGCATTGTTGTAGGTTTAATGGTGATTTCCACCATTGTTGTAGGTATTAAAGGTTTTCCAAATATCCATTTTATTCATCATAAATATGTCATGGATGTTTGGAAGTCTTATACAGGTCTAGAAGTGGTCTTCAGGGTGCCAAATGGCACTGGGAGCAGTTTTCAGGGCAGTTAGTTAAGGGTGGCTCAAGCTTCTGACCTCCATAAATTGGGTCTATGGGAGTTACAGGTATCATGGAGTTTATTGCAGGTTTGAGGATCAAAGTCAAGTTAAAAATAGAAAAGAACCTCAATATGCAAACATGAAAGATAACCTCTATGGTCATTTAAGCACAAAATGCTAACTTAGCTCACCTTTTGCCTAACATCTTCCAGAAGAGCAAGTGGAGTGGGGAGTAGGAGTATATGGGAGAGAGATTTTGAGGTTGGAGAGTGAAAGTGGATAATTAAATACATTTTCAAAGTCTTTGAAATTTTTTCCTTCTTAGTGGATAATGACATCTACATCTTCAACAAGTTTATGTCTTCTAGTGTGTTTCTCAACTAATGAGAGGGTTTGAAGACTATTGGAGCTAATGGAGGTTAATTTGTTGAAAAAATATTAGTTATAATTAACCCAAATATGGGTGAGAATCCATGGAGGCTGGTTGGATCTCATTTATTGAATTCTATTTGCTTGCCTCTTCTCTCTCTCTCTCTCTCTCTCTCTCTCTCTCTCTCTCTCTCTCTCTCTCTCTCTCTCTCTCTCTCTCTCTCTCTCTCTCTCTCGCTCTCTCTCTCTCTCTCTCTTTTCTCTTATATCTCCCATTTCTCCCACATTTTTTAAATATATTTCCATTTGACAAGGATAAACCCTATCAAAATTTGTAAGAAATACCTTTGTAATAAAGATCAATTTTTACCTATCTCTTGCCTCTAAATGATGCTTAACAAGCTTTTGCATGATGGCCTTGTGAAGAAGTGTTCTTCCATGTCCATTGTCCTTTTTTATTTCCTATTTTTAGGTATTTTCAAGTTAGTTATAGGTATGAACTTGAGATATTTCTACCATTAATGGATGTTTGGTGTGAATTTTGAAATTTATATTTACTTCATTTATTGTTTGGTGATCCTAGTTTATGAAACACTTATGGAAATTAGCTAGTTTGTGAGGTTGTGTGAGCAAGAATTATCTTATGCTGAATTAGTGTTTATTTCATGATTATGTGAGTGTTAATAAATTTGGTGTATCACCCATTTATCTCTCTTAGTTATCTTATATCCCCTCTCTACCTCTTTTTAAAGTAGAAACATTAATTTAGGTGATCTACCAAGAGGAAGTCAACCTTCTCCAGAGGTTCAACCTCACTACAGGATACCCATAGCCTGAGGTTGATCCAATATTATAGCTAGGAGTGAGAGAGCCTAAAAAACTCTCTCACAAGGGTGAAATTATATAGTACAATAGTTTTTGGCATGTCTGGTGGGATTACATTATTCACTAAGTGAAGAGTTTTGGTGTTCTCTTCATCCAATCAACCTTTGGAGACATGTGTGAAAACACCAATGGTGACTCCAAGTATTCATCAAATGGTATGAGTTTCCCAAGTACCTAGTCATCATTATTTGGTATGTATAATCAACCATATTTTGATCAGTATGCTTATTCTTTACCTTAACATCACACTTATCAAGCTAATAATGTTTATGTGTTCCCCCCAAGTGGCCCTCAAATAACCTATCAGCCCTATCATGGATTTTACCCTCATCCCACCCCTGTTAATGACCAATATCAACCTATTATGCATTCAAATCAGTCCTCTAATTCCCCTTGTCAAGACTATATTTATCCTATTACATCCTTGTCAAGATTCAAGCAAGCATTATCATATTATATTAAGTTGATAAGGGAGATTGGTAGGGGTTTAAAAATTTCTTTAGTCATCCCTATTCATGTTCTACAAGAGGCAAGGAGTTCTCTTTAGTTGGTCAAGAATAGGTGGTCAATTTGTGAGGATTAACAATGGGCAGTTTGTGAGAGGGAGAATAATGTGTGGTTGAGAAACATGGTCCAAAATTCAAAAAGTGTGTTGATATTTTATGAAGATCAATAGACTCAGTGCAATCAACCCTATGTGTCCTCTCCCCTCCAAGAGCCTCAATATCAGCCTCTAAGTGTTTCAAATCAGCCCCTAGTCAACCTTATCAAGGTCCATCCTTGTAAAGAATCAAAGAAGCAATACTAGACCAAGAGAGAACAATCATGAAAATCAATAAGGACTTTAGACTTGGACAAGAATTCCCCATTCATGCCCTGGAGGGGATAAGGAGCTTCTTTCATAAGCTTTGGAGTGTATGGGCATCCGTTGAATAAGGTGACTATCCATACATTGAGAAGAAAGAAATGAAGGAATGGATACTCTCAAGAGAAGAGATGTTGATTCATTGGGAGGATGAGTATGTCAAACCCAAACTAATTACTTCGTCCTCTCATACCCCTATGCCCTTTCCCACTCAAGATTTTGAAACCATCCCACCATGGATCTCCTCCCACATCTTCAGCATTGATTATGTCATGCCCTCTCTTGTGAAACCACCCTCTATTATATTTATTCAAAGGGAAGAAAAGATCTCTATTCCATACAGATTTCCATCATGGAAATTGGTTCAGAAAGGCATAGAGAATAAGGAAAAGGTGTTAGTTATGATGGTCCAAGAACAAGTTCAAGAGAAGGAGTTAGTGGTTGAAGAAAATAACAAAGAGGTGTTATTTTAAATCAATGAGTTTACCCTATAAGAGTTCCAAGACTCTTTCTCCCTCCCTCAAGAGCCCCCAAAGAGACCACTCAAGGTGCCTAGTTGGAAGGATACTCTCTTAATTTACAAACAAGGTGAACTTTTTCACCCTCCCACCATCTCCCACTCAGAGAAAGAACCTATTTTACAAAGGATAGAGGAAGATCTTGTAGTCTCAAGTGAGTCTCATGAAGATGAGGTGTGTATGAGGAAGAAATATGTATTGGCAACCCACTTTATTTAGAAGAGGAAACTAGCCTTCTTGGCATGGATTTGACACTAATGAACTAGACCCTGAATAGGACAATCTTCAAGCTGAATATAACATAGACCTTGAGTGGAATATTGAATGTCTATTATACATAGATGAAAAAAGGATCAAAATGAAGTATGGAAATAGTTGTACCATGACTTCATGGACCAGGTAGAGGTTCTAAACCAGCTTATATCTCCTCTAGAGCATGAAAATCAATTTGCAAATCAGGTTATAAAAGCTGATCGATCTCAAGATGAATTATCCATTAAAGGTGGTGCTGATGTTTTCAAGAATAGAGGAGAGTGGTCAAATCTAAAACTAAAATAATATGAAATTTTAAACCTTAGATGGGTCGGTGAGCTTCCATGTGGCTTTTTCCAAGAAGGGCAAAGCAAGAATGGTGTTAAGGTTGGCATTGTCCCAAGTGACCAAGAGGAAGTTGCTTTTTAGGATGATCTAGAGTCATTTTGTGCAAACATGGACACCCAACCTTCACTCCTAATACAAGAAATTTATCAAATGGCTACCAAGACAAAGTGTGAGCCTAATGAGCTCTTTAAATCTAAGATTTTAGTCACAAAAACATTAGAATGCTCTCTTATCTTTAAAGAGATATCAAGTGGAGAGATAATAGTCACTCTCCCAAATCAGATTGAGACCTTCTCCCAAGACATTATTCACATTGAAGATCATCATGGGATCAATTTTGAGTCATCTTAGGAGTACTTCTACATTGGGGATATGTTTGTTCCAGTTGAACCTCATGAGAGACATGATTCAACAAGTATAGAGTTTCACAAGTATAATGCCTTTAATCATGTTCCTCTTCATAAAGGGAGTGATCCAAGAACCTTTAATTTTGATCTAGGAGGAGTATAAATCTTCAGGATAGTTGTATATAGTAGCTTGTGTATTTCCATTCCCTAAGTACCTTGTGCACATATTTTTAGATGTGTGTTTCTCTTCCTTAAGACCTTGTTACTTCAAAAGGAGTTTTTCATAAAGGAATAGCTTTGTATCATTAGGGAAAGAAATACTTATGACCCCGTATGCCCAATGGATCAGACAAGGCAACTAATCTATTGCATAATAGGCATGCAATCCTAGGAGGTCACCAAAAATGTTGTCCAAAATTAGCCTACATACAAAATTTTTTCCTATATGGATCAAGCAACTCTCTTGGACCTTTCAATAACATTCTGCCCCCATGACTAGTCCCTTTGTGGTCTTGAATTGATGATGCAATATAGTATTCTAGGAGGCCCTAGGGTGGTGTGAGAAGCTGAGTAGATTTTTAGTTAAGTGAGTGATCCAATGTTGGAATAAGGAGACAAACTTCATGATCCTACACATGTCACTTGCAAGCTTTTGAAACACTTTAAACAAGTTTTAAAGTGATTTTGGTGATTTTGAGGAAAAGGCCTAGAAACAAGTTTAGAACTACAAGTGAAGGATCCAAAAAGTTTCCATGGTGTTAGAGCATCTAGGGGAATGAATGAGGTTTTCACAAAGTCTTAGAGATTATAATGAGCCAAAAACAAGGCCTAGAAGAGCTATTATGCTCAAAAGAACCCCAAAAGTGCATTAGATGACTTAAGTGTTCTTAAAATAAAAATTTCAAGTGAAAAAGTAACTTTTTGAGGAATTAAAATTGGTTTTGACTTCCTCCCACCTCCATATGGTGATTTTCACCCTTTTAGACACGTTCATGGTCATTTGAGATCATTTGGAGTGGAGGGAAGGAGTTTGAGAGTAAAAGGATGCAGTTTGGAACCTTTTGGAGCTTTGACAGAATGGGTTTTAGAGGATTTTATTTACTTAAGGGATCAACTATAATATTTAGGCATACATAGTGTCCATAATATCCACTCATATTCCCCTAAAATCATATTCCAACATAGGAACAAACATAGGTAAGGAAAACCTATTCGCTGCAAACTAGGCATGAAATAGGTTTTCTATCATTATGGAGGTCCAAGTATTTTATAAGGTTTATAGAAGGAATTAAATGTTATTTATAGCCTAAAAAAACTTTCCCAAGTGTTGGATTTCATAGGTATACTTTTTGTTCTTCATGCTAAGGAAAAACCATTTTGGGTAGTTTAGGATAGCTCTAGGAGAGCCTTAGATTTTCACGTGGTACAATCAGGAGAGAGAGAGTTGGGCCATAATATTTTGGAAATTAATATGTACCCTAATGGCCTTCCACTTTATGACATTGGTGATCTATTTCATCTCCCCATATTTATGAACAATCACTAATAGTTTAGGGCTGTCTATATGGCCTACTCATCCAAATAAGGTCCATGTTTTCCCTTGTTATTCACTTAAAAATTCAATGAGAAATAATGGTTTTATAGGAGTCATTTTAGGTTCAAATATGACTTATTAAAATTGGTTCTATCAGCTAGTTCATTCCAATAAGGTACTTATGGCATAAAATAAGTTTTCCTTGCTATCCTTGTGAAATAGTCATTTAATCAATTTTAGAGCAGAACATGTGTTAGAGGGATAATGTACCTCATAATATTAATGAAACATAAAATTACACAAGTTATCTTTCTTATAAATCCTTAGTATCTCATTCAAGCCTTTTTAGGCCAAACAATCAAGTTGCTAGTTGGAGCTCCAATGGAGTTATAGATAAGTTTATCAACTACAAAAGTTTTCCTTTCCTATAGTGCATTCAAAATAAATATGATATGATGTTTTAAAATTTAATATACCATCAAAATAATGTTTGTGTCCAAAAATTCCAAGAAATTTTGAAGAAACCATCTTCAAAGTTGAATGACTGTGTTAAGGACAATTTCCCTAAAACACAAAAATAGAGGTCCCAAGCACTTTTGTTGAGGCCATGGAAAATGTTTCAAGGAGATTTGATGCATCCAAATTTTTAAAAATTATATCCATATCATATGTGAAGAGCCTTTAAAAAGGAATAGAGTGTTTGAATAGATGAGAGTATTGTTTGAGGGCCTCCAAGTTTCAATTTTGTTCACTATGATCACTCAATGTATTCTATAGGATTTGAGTGTTAAATGACCTTAAAATTCTAATATAGAAATTAAAATTCTAAAATTTGTCATGGGACATAATTTTATATTACCCAAGGTGAATCAAACTTGTCCCAAGAGTTTTAATACATGCAAAGGACAAAAATCCATTTTTAAGTTTTCTAGGCATAGAGAGCTAAGAGAGGCCTAGAATACCTAAAGAGAAGGGGGTGACACCATAATTTTATTTGGGATTTAGGATCCAAAAATTTTAATTAATTTTTGGGGAATGGATTATCAACAAAAACCTCTCTTAGTTTCCCTAGTTCACTCCTAGAACTCAAGAACCATCATCAAAGCAAAAATAGGGCAGCAAGCTAGCACTTTTTTGTTTGAGATCTTGATGATGTTTTTATGATTTTTTCCATGTATCATAGGTATAAAACATTTATACCTATCTAATGAATCAAAAAATAGATCTAAGTGAGGCATAAAACTCATTTAACCCCCCAATCCAAAACAAGATCTCAGAAAGAGCATGATAGAAGCCCTAAACTAGGGTTTTGAAGATTTTGAGAGTTTTAACCCTCTAAATTTACCAAAATTTTGTAATATAATGTATTTCAAGGTGATATAAATTATTCAATAGGTTTTGGGATCATTGGAGGCTATACGGTATGGTTTATAGACCTAGGGTATCCTTAAGGCCTAATTAGGCCTAATTGAGGGGAGCTAAATGAAGTGTGGTCTTGGAGTTGAATCTGACCATAAAAATTGAAAAAAAACTCAAAGGAGGTATAAGAAAGATGAAAATGTGATTACATATTCAAAATGGTGCCTAGTTTGACCAAACCAAGGAGAAATTGCAAAGAAAAGGCTACAAGCCTCATAAGGCCATTAAAAGCTTGAAAGGTAGAAATGAATGTTGAAGTGTGTTTGGGAACATATAGGAGGTTTGAATAGATGTTAATTTAGGTTATAAGAGTAATTAACATTGGAGAAAATAGCAGGTTCAAAAAACTATTCTCAATTTTGAAGAGCTCAGTTTGGGGAAAATTTCCCTAAAACACCAAAACAAAGGTCCCAGGCCCTTTTTTTGATGCCAAATAACAATGTTGCAAAGGTTTTTGATCATTTTAAATGCATCTATATTTCAGCCCTATCATAGGGGAAAAGACTTGGAAAAGGAAAGTGGTGTATGACTAGAGGAAAGGAGTGGGTGAAGGCCTTCAATATTCACATTTATTCAATGAAGTCATTTAGTGATTTCTATAGGATTTCATGTTACAAGAAGATGCTTAAGGAGAATAATGGGAATGATCTCATTAGAATCATGATAAAGGTTTTTAAATAATTCAATCTACAGTCATATACCTCATATCCATCACCTATGTCACTGAGCACACATGCATCTATGGATTTTTCTTGAGGAGCTTAAGCCATACATGGTGGAATGAGGTTGAAGACAAATAAATTTAGAGTGAAACCATGAAAGGAGAAGATACACGATAATTTAAAATAAAATTCACCTTATTTTATCTCAATCCAAGTCAAAGGAAAGAAACTCAGTTGTGAGTTTTGACCATGCAAGAACATGTCAATAGCTTTTGCTAGAATGGGCTTATAGACCAAATATGCAAGATCTAATCATGAAATTTGGTGGAGATGCTCATTATGACCTATTTTACCTATTAAAAAACTAATTAAGAAGTTTTTTGATAATATGAACTATTCACTATTTTAGTACATTTCACCCTATGTCAAATCATGGTCAACATTGGAGCATGCCTTGAAGGAATTGGCCATTTGGGGGTATCTACAGGTTGAGTCAAATCATGAAATTTGGTATGTATGGTATCCATGACATAAAAAAACATCCCATGCAATAATAAAGGTCATATAAAGAGTGACAGTGATTATTTTTCTTACATAGTCCACAAGCACTCAAGAAGGTAACCATTGGAGACCAAATGAAGTTTTGTTAGTTCTAGATGCCAAGAAGTAGTTTAGGCCCTATAAATGGATTAAAATGGTATAATATGATGTTGAAAACATATATTTTCCTATGTAAGTGATAAAAATAAGGGGTTTCATGCAAAATGTTGAAGAAAGACAAGTTTCGGCAAGAAGGAAACATGTAGGCAACTCAAGGTAACTTTTGGTAAAAAGGGTCTACATGACAAAGTACACATAAAAATGGCTTGAAACTTGGTAAAATTGGTAATAATTACTTATTATATCCATAAATAATTTATTTAAGGTCATGTGATTAGTGTAAGTTCCCTCTATTTATACACAGTCCACCCTATGTCTCGTAATGGTCACTATTCATGTAGACACACTTTTTAGGGGTTTTAAGGTGTGTTTGAGGTTTCCAAGCTTAGGATACTATTTTTGAATAATTTTAAGATTTTTTTAATCCTCTTAAATAAATTTAAATAGTGTTCACACTCTAAACTTCATGCAAACTCTGAAGGTAGGCTCAAATCCCTATAGGGAGTCTCAAAGGCATAAAAGGCAAAGTTGTGTTTTGATAATTTAGAGAGGTGGTGTGAGGTGTTTCAGATGTCATGAAGATTTTTAAATCAATGAAGATAAGTGAGAAAGGTCAAATTAGTCATTTGGAGATATTTAATCTTTTTAAGCCTAAGACACCAAGTTTTAGCCACTTCAGATGCTCATTTCTTTCATACCATAAAGAGTTGGGACAAGTGATTCTAGTATGTTTTGAGTAACCCTATGTAATTGAAATTAATTATGGATTAAAGTTGGTTAAGGTCCTGAGTTTTATGAACAATCATTAAGAGTGTAAGCATGTCTAGAATGCTTCTAAACCCTATAAGCAATCATCTTTATGTGTGTATTTTTTCACACCTTTCATATGGGGGCCCAATATTTTCAAGAGTGTTGAAGGGGTCTATGTACCATATATCCATGAAAATAATTGTTGTAATGGGTGTCTTCATTATATGAAAAATCATCTTGAAAGTGAACTTGCTTAAGCTTGTAAAGGAGATTTTTAACCAATTTTGTGTTTTTGGACTCATAGGTCCATAAAATGGGCTATAATTTCCTATAAACCACCTAAAATGTGTAGAGGACTCCCTCCAACTCTTGACCAATCTATCTTGCAAAAGAATATGGCACTTTTGGGTGCTTAGGAGGCCTAAAATGGCTCAAAATTACATATTTTTGTAGGTTTTCAAAGAAATAAATGGTTTAAAACCATGGGAGGGGTTTAATAAGACATAAAACATCATTACATGGCATTTAGATCTCTTCAAAAGAGTTTTCATGGTGTCATGCTAAGCAAAAGGGTCAAAAGCCCAGTTTTTGACATATTTGTGCATTATTGTAGGTTTAATGGTGATTTTCACCATTGTTATAGGTATTGAAGGTTTTCCAAATATTCATTTTATTCATCATACACATGCCATGGATGTCTAAAAGTCTTCTATAGGTCCAGAAGTGGTCTTCAGGGTGCCAAATGGCCTTGGGAGTAGTTTTTAAGGTAGTTGGTTGAGGATGGCTCAAGCTTATGACCTCCATCAATGGAGTCTATGGGAATTTCAGGTTATTAGAGGTTGGAGGATCAAAGCCAAGTTGAAAATAGAAAAGAACCTCAAAAATCAAACATGAAATATAACTTCTATGGTTAGTTAAGCATAAAATGCCAAGTTGGCTAACCTTTTGCCTAACATCTTCTAGAAGAGAAAGTGGAGGGGGGCATAGAAGTCTATGGGAGAGATATTTGGAGGTTGGAGAGTGAAAGTGGAGCATTCAATACACTTTTAAATTCCTTGAAGACTTTTCCTACTTAGTGGATCATGACATCATCATCCTCAACAAGTTTCTATCTTTTAGTGTGTTTCTCAACCAATGAGAGGGTTTGAAGACTACTGGAACTAATGAAGGTTAATTTTTTGAATAAATATTAGTTATAATTAACCAAAATATGGGTGAGAATCCATGGAGGGTGGTGGGATCTCATTTATTGAATTTTGTTTGCTTGCCTCTTCTCTCTTTCTTCCCCTTTTCTCCTATATCTCCCATTTCTCCTCCAATTTTGTAAGATATTCTCATTTGACTAGGACAAACCCTGTCAAAATTTTTAAGAAAGAACTTTTGAATCAATAAAGATCAATTTTTACCTATCTCTTTCCTCTAAACTATGCTTAACAAGTTTGTGCATGATGGCCTTGTGAAGAAGTGTTCTTCCATGTCTGTTGTCCTTTTTTCTTCCCTATTTTTAGGTATTTTCAAGTTACTTTTAGGTATGAAATTAAGATATTTATAACATTAATGGATTCTTGGTGTGAATTTTTAAATTCCTCTTTGCTTCATTTATTATTTGGGGAGCCTAGTTTATGAAACACTTATGCAAATTAGCTAGTTTGTGAGGTTGTGTGAGCAAGAATTATCTTATGCTGAATTAGTGTTTATTTCATGCTTATGTGAGTGTAAATAAATTTGGTGTATCACACATTTATCTCTCTTAGTTACCCTATACCACCTCTCTACTGCTTTTCCAAGTATAAACATTAGTTTAGATGATCTAGCAAGAGGAAGTCGACCTTCTCTGGAGGTTCAACCTCACTACAGGATAACCATAGCCTAAGGTTGCTCCAATATTATAGATAAGAGTGAGAGAGCCTAAAAACTCTCAAATAATGGGGAAATTATATGCTACAATAGTTATTTAAATATCCTAGAAGGGATATTTTAGTGGTATCAGAGCTAGTGATATTTTCAGTCTATAGGTCTTGTGCTATTTAATGTCTCCTAGTGACAGGGAATTGAGATATTCTTAAAGATATAAGAATAAATTTAATCCAAAATAAATAATGGGAGATAGAGAAGATAATGCACTAGTAGGGAAATTGGATGAGGTGGCTCAAAACTAAAGATATCTTGCTAATATTATTGTTTAAAACCAAAGACAAAATGCTGAAAATCAAAGGCTACTTATTACTTTTCTTAGCCAGATGATGAACTCAAAGGAGTTTAAGCCAAATAATGATGAGAAAAAGGTATAAGCTATCATCTCTAGAGGAAATAATTTGAACAAGGTCCCAAAGGTGAAATCTATAAGTCCAAGAGTGGGGTTCATTAATAGATCCCAAAATCCCAAGTTCATTCAGAGAGAATAAGTGCTTCCAAGAGTATTCATGCCCCAAGAAAAAATGGCTCAATTCCAAAAGAAATAAAACTCACTCCCTTCTGAGTTCCAAGAAGCCATGAATTTGACAAATTATGTGGCTATAACGAAGATCCAAGGTATTTCAAGGCCAGAGGCATGAAGTAGCCCAAGCCAAAAGATTTGGAACATACTTTGGGTAAGATAACTCTCTCTATTTTTAAGGGTATTGATAAATGTTTCTCTATAGCATGGTTGTAGAATTTGGATACATATTTATCTCTAAAGCCTATGGTAGAATAGGAAGCTATCAAGTTTACCACCTTTCATCTAGAAGATACTACACATGATTGGTGGTACCATGGTTTGATAACTCAAAATCATGATCAAACTAGATCATATGATTAGTTATTCAAGTGTTTAATTGAAATATTTGATAGAAAGGATCTGGAAGAGTAATTTAGAGAGTTGGCTCACCTCAAGCTAAGAGGTAATGTAGATGATTATGTTGCTGATTTCCAAAATATATCTTTCATGGTAATTGATATTTTAGAAAGGAGTCTCATGTTTCTTTTCATAGAAGGATTATCTGAGTATCTTAAAAGATTAGTAAAGGCATTCAACCCTTCCTCCTTACAATATGCTATAAAAAGGGCATTTTATTTAGAGATATCTATACCCTCAAAGCCCATGATTTGGAACAAGTCAAAAGGGAAGCCTCAAAATAAGCCTACTCTACCATTGAAGGAGGCAATCAAGAAAATGAATGATGAGACCAAGGATGAGCTTAGAAGAAAGAAACTATGTTATGCTTGCAAGGGTCCATGGACACCAGGGCATAAGTGCCTTGGGAAAGGCAAAGTGAATTATAGTGAGGTTATTTTTGATGATGAGGAAGAAGAAGAATCTAGATCAAAAAGTGATCAAGAGGAGGTTGCTATTAGGCAAGAGGACAAGACTAAAAAATAACCTAAGGAAGGAACTATTGCTTCTCTTTTAGTAACTCCTAGGTATCACCCTTTTAAGGTGAAAGGAGTATTACAAGGATAACATGTATTAGTGTTGATTGATAATGGGGCTATCTAAAATTTCATATATGAAGATCAGGTTATGAAAAGGGGCCTTGAAATGGAGGACTTTATAGGATTCAATGTTATGATTGCTGATGGATTCATGATGAGCTACAAGAAGAAGATTTAACAATTAAGCATCACCTTGGGAAACCATCAAGTAACTACTAATTTTGATGTTGTCAATATTGGGGAGATTAAAATGGTCCTTGGCATTCAATGGCTATATTCCCTTGGGAGATATTCATATAATTTCATGACTATGAAGCTCAAGTTTAGATAGGGAGGAACAAGAGTTGTTATTAGAGAAATAGCTAAAGAAACACCTAATCTGGCCACTGCAAGGAGGATGGAGGAACTTTTTCATCATGGGAAAGTGTCTTCAAAAACTCAATGCTTGATTTTTCCTCATAACCCTTTAGATAAAGATGATCAGCATCTTGTAGATATCTAATCCATATTGGATAAGCATAGTATGGTTTTTAGTGAGGTTACTCCTGGTAGGCTACCTGATAGGGTGTTTGAGCACATGATAAAGATTTAATAAGGCTCTAAGCCTATCATCACAACCCCTTATCAACACCCCAAGAAATTTAAAGAAGAAATTAAGAAGGCAATCAATGAATTACTAAATATGGGACCATCAGGTGTAGCTCAAGTCCCTTCACTTTTTCAATTTTCTTGGTGAAAAAGGATGACACCATGTGGATGTGTATTAACTATCACACACTCAACAAGAAGACAATTAAGAATAGGTACCCAATTCTTATGATTAATGAGTTGTTGGATGAGCTACATGGACAAGAATATTTCTCAAATATTTATCTTTGTTTGGGATACCATTAGATCAAGGTTTGTGAGTAGGATAGACATAAAAAAAATTTAGGTGTATTTATGGACACTACAAGTTTCTAGTCATGCCTTTCGATTTGACTAATGCTCCTAATACTTTTTAGTCTTGCATGAACCACATATTCAACAAGTAGTTGAATTTATTTTACTAGTGATCTTTGATGACATTCTAATGTACAATAGGACATGGGAGGACCATCTTAGACATATTGATGTGGTATTGGGTATCATGGAGGCAAGTCTTTATTTGTAAAATCTTCCAAGTGTGAGTTTAGTATGATAGAGATATTATACTTAGGGCATGTGATTAATGATGATTGAGTGAAGGTCCATCAAGAGAATATTTAGGCCATCCTAGATTAGCCACCACCTAAGACATTGACAAAATTAAGGGGATTATTTTGACTTTGCAACTACTACAGGTTTGTCAAGGGATTTTACTATTTGGGTGCACGTCTTATGGATCTCAAAAATAAAGTAAATTTTAAATGGATAGATGGGGATCAACATACATTCAACAAGATTAAAGAAATAATGAGTAGTTATCCTATTTTAGCATTACCTAATTTCTCTCAGCCCTTTGTGCTAGAGTGTGATGCATCGGGAGAAGGATTAGGTGCCATGCTTATGCAGAATAAGCACCCAATCACCTATGAGAGAAGGAAGCTCTGAGATATGGATATATCATACTCCACCTATGATAAGGAGATGCTCACCATTATGCATGCTTTGGTGAAGTTCAGACAGTACTTGGTAGGCATAAAATTTGTGGTCAAGATGGATCATAATAGCTTTCAATATTTATTGGAGTAGGACCTAAATGAGAGGCAAAAAAAGAGGGTAAGTAAAATCTAGGCCTATGATTTTGACATTGAATATGTGAAAGAGAAGGATAATGTTGTAGTGGATACCCTTTCTAGGAAACCCACTTTATTCTCTATAACTGAGGTTTCATTTAATTAAAAGGCTCACCTCTTGATGGAGTACTCCAATAATAATTTTGCATGCAAGTTTATGGATGGCAGGATTCAGGATGATAGGTATAGGGTGGTAGATGATATCATTTACAACATGGAAAGGATTTATTTGGTACCTAAATCAAAATTTAAGGATAAATTTTTGATGGCCATTCATGACACAACTCTTGAAGGACATCAAGGTTACTTCAAAACATATAAGTAGATTAGAGAGAGATTCTCATGGAAGGGTCTCAAGGATGATGTCTTACACCATGTTCGAGAGTGTATGACTTGTCAGTAGAATAAGTCAGAACATAATTTCCTAGTAGGTTTATTGTAACTATTACCTATTCTAGAGTAGAAGTGGGAAAGTATATCTATGGACTTTATTACTAGTCTACCTAAGGTGGAGGGCAAGGATTGCATCTTTGTGGTGGTTCATAGGTTAACCAAGTACACATATTTCTTTGTCATATCTTTTGAATACAAGGCACCCTAGGTGGCATTGTTATTATTTAGGGAGGTGTTCAGACTCCATGGGTTGCCAAAGAACATTGTCAATGATTAGGACAACATTTTTTTAAGAATATATTTATATTAGTAGGCATGGAATTAAACCCGAGCATGATCTACCACCCCCAAATGGATGGCTTGATTGAAAATGTGAACAAGTGGGTGGAAGGTTATTTGCACAACTATGTTTTAATGTAGTAAATGGGTTGGATTAGATGGATATATATGGGTGAACATTGCTATAATACCACCCATCACATGTCCATCAACATGACTCCTTTCCAAGAACTATATAGTTATGATGCCATGTCTTTGGTCGATTTGGCATTTGATGATAGTAAGGCCCCTAAGGCCAAGGATTGGATTTAGGAGATCTAGGACATCTTTAAGTCGCTTAAGGATAATATCCATCATGCCTAGGATTAGCATAAGATGTATGCAAATAGGTATAGGGTGGAGAGGAGCTTTGAGATTGGTGACTTGGTTTTCTTGTGCCTATATCCATATAGGAAATCTACAATAAAAAAGAGTGGTGGAAAAAAACTAAAGCACCATTTCTAAGGACCTTAAAATATTATATAGAGGATTGGTGAGGTAGCATATGAGTTGAAGTTACTAGAGAGTAGCAGGATTCATAATGTATTTCATGTGTCTTACTTCAAAAGGGCCCTCGATAAACACATCACTACATCTCATGAGCTACCACCATTAGATAAGGAGGAAAGATTGATCTTAGTTCTTGATTATATCTTGGGTAATAGAGAGAAGAGGTTGAGGAGCCACATACTCACATAGTACTGATCAGATGGAAGGACTTACATTTGGAGGATGCTACATGGGAGGGAGAGCAGATTTTTAGCATCGAAATTTGTAATTACTTATGGGTAAACAATTTAGGGAAGGGAAGACTGTAATGTCCCCTTATTACTCACTCACAAGAGACCATTAGCACATATTATTCCCATAGGCTAATTCAGGGTTAGAAGGAAATAGTAGGATAGGATCACTATTCATTAGTATTCACTAGTACTATCCATGGATCACTATTCATGAGTGACTCAACATGATGACATGACATAGTAATGAGGTGGCATAATGATGAGGTGTCCTTGGGAATGTGACATTGGCCCATAAATTATTTTTTAATGTGGAAAGTAGGTGGAAAAGAGATATGGCCCATTTTTATACTTGATCACATAGGAGGAATAAGGAGAGCATGTGGGGAACAAATTGATTGAGAATGTAATCATTCCTTTCATGCATGTGATGTGGGGGCATCCTTGTTTGAAGTTAAAAGATGGGGGAATATTTTGAATTAAGTGTTTCACATGGGTAGGTGGGGGCATGGTCCACTATTCATGATTGGGGGACACATGCAAGTAGGACATAGAAGTTGAACACACATAGAGAAGTCAAAAAGAAAGATTTTGAAAAGGACTTGGCACATGTGAGAGATGTTTGTCATATGTTGGGGACAAGTGACACTATTGATGAATAATGTAACCATTATGAGTTTGGTGAATTTTTAATTATCTCTCTTGATTTCTAAATTATTCTTTTATCCATTGTAATTTTTATAAGTGTGAAGCTCCTTCCTTTGGGTATGCATCTTTTATCAAACATTAAATCCCCCTTATTTCAGATTTGAACTTATGATCATATCCCCCTTCCTTGGAATTGATCCTTAGAATATAGAAAATGGTTTTGGTGGTGAGATATCCACCTTAGATGGTGTTGGTAATTTCATATAGGAATTACACTTGGGCTTCAACCAGAGTTACTAGATTCAGTTGTGAGAAATCGACCCTAGCTAGATAGTTGTAGTTTCAGAGGTGGACTAGTAGAGTTAGCGTGTGGAGTTTGGTATGTGTGTTAGAAATATAGTATTTATTATGTTTTTATGTGTCAGTATTTGTATTTATGTAAGATTTTTGTTTATGGTCTTGTCTCAATCCATAATATTGTAATTTGTTATTTACATTAAGAAAGTAGTGGAATTATGTGTGAAATTATAAGTGCCTCAGAGCATTTATGAGGAAAGTTATGCAATATATATGTTTTAAGTGTGTAATATTTATGAGATTGAATATATAATAACTTGTAATAATTTATTTATAAAAACTAAAAAAAACTATAGTTAGTTAAATATCTTGAAAGGTATATTTCACCTTTCTCATTTTCTCTATATGTAATCCTATTTTTAGAATTTGAAAGGATCCTTAACCTAAGTTATGGTAAGGTCATGCTCATAAAAAACACTTGTACTTACCTCTTTGAAATGAATAAAACTAAATTCATGCCTCCTCAAAGCTTGTGACTAGTGTATGCTAATGGTTAGTTGATGAGTGATAATGATAGTGAACATTTCCTTTCATTTTATCATCTCATATTTACTTATTTTTAGGAGTTAGTTCATCCTTATAGGTTGAATAATGTGATATAAAAATCTTGTATATATGGTGAGTGTAATCTTTCCTTAGTGTTTTTGAGAAACCAATTTATCAACTACCTTAGATCATTAATCAAACTGAGCCTTTGTGTGAAACATTGAGGTTTGAAGACTTTCATTTGAGAAGGGAAATCAGGTCCATGTCTCTATTCATCCTTATTAGTGCATATTAGATAAGTGAATGACACATTTTAGTGTATCACCTCAGTTAGATAGGTTTCCTTTTAGTTTATCTTCTTCCCTTTTCTCTAGCAAGCTGGTAGTGTAGAATAGAGAGCCTAACTAATAAATGAAGGGGAGCTAGCCCTTAAAATCTAGAGATTCAATCCATCTATTAGTCCATCCATAGCCTAGGATTTTATCCATGTTACTTTAGATTGTGAAGGCTTGAAACTACCTTCATAATGGAACAAGTCTAGTAGATAACATTACCCAAATAAAATGGCTCACAAACCATGATTGAGGGCACTTCCAAATTGCATGCAAGAGCATAAACGACCATGAGGTGCAGGACCACTAGTTAGTACCATTATTTTTTTGCTAATTTAAATTTTAATAACATTTATAGAATGTAAAAGTAGAAAATTTGATGAATTTGCCATTTTTAAATCGATGAATTCATCCATGCAAATGACAAATTCATTGATGAAGTGAAAAAAAGAGTCATGAAATTGGTGAATTGGTTAGTCGTATTAGAGATTTGGCCTTAAAAAATAGTGAAATAAAAAATGGTGAAATCGTGTAGAGCCATTTTTAGAAAATAATGAATTAGTCTCACCCAAAATGATAAATTGGTCCATTTAAATGATGAATTTATCATTACAATAGTGAAAATGTTAGAAGAATCTTGATGCTATCTAAATGATGAAATTGAATAGAGAACAATGAAATGGTCAAGAGTATCAATGAAATCATAAAAAAATGTTTCAAAACCTATTTAATAGTGAATTTATCATACAAATGGACAAATTAGCTTGCTAAACAATGAAATCACATTAAAATAATGAAAACATCCTAATTACAATAGGAATATAATTAAACAAAGATATAGAGAAAATTAATCATTGAAGTTGAACTAGACTAAATGATGTGATTTAATTAGATAAATAGATGTGATTAGAAAGTATAAATGTAATTAAAACTAGTGACATATGATTGATCATAGTGATTATGACTGGAATATAAGAGTGAGTGGATGTGATGATAGCCCATGAGTGACACTCAAACATTCTTCATTAGCTAGTAGTGTGGATAGAATACATGCATGGATACTTTAATATTGTTGGTATTTTACACATAATGAAGATGCCTTATATTTGAGTAGATCAAGCACTAGTTAGTGCCCTTGTAAAGAGGTGGAAATTAGATACATCTACTTTATAGCTACTAATAAGGGAGTTGACTGTTAGCTTAGAGAACATTTGAAATATATTAAAAGTAATGATTAGAGGTCATCTACTATATTATCTTACCTTAAGGACTAGACATGTTGTTCTATAGGATTCGATAAGACATTTGGACATCGATATGGTTCAAGGTGGATATGTCAATATCTATGAGATTAAGCTTGTGATGGACATATCATAAGATGGGGTAATGGAGGAAGACATTCCTATACCTATTGTATTTGATAGAGTAGTGTTGGTCCTTATGGTTATTTTTAGTGGCATTATACTACCTAGCAAGAGTGATCAATTCTTTCACATGGGTTTGGGAGGTGTGGTTAGAGATATTCTTATAAATATAGTGGTTTTTTCCTAGGGACTAACTATTTTGGCTCATTTATACCATGATTTTCATTGTGTGGTTCACCAAAGAGGACACAACATAGTTCCAATGACACTACTTTAGATCTCAGCATGGGAGCAAAATCTATTGAGTGACTTGTAGATAGATGTAAATAGAAGGGGCCAAATGAGTCCATGGCATATGGATGGTATCATGTGGGGCTAGAGCATAAGAGACATCAGGGGGAGATTAGATACTATAGGCACACTATAGATGAGATGACTGATGTTGATTTGATATGGAGGCCATACTTTTACAATTTTAGTGGTTAGAGGACATAAAGTATATGCTTTATATGACTACTATATGCTACATTTTAGGTCACCAAGATTATATCATTGATCACTATAGGCTAAACATAGTACAATGTAAATTTGGTTTGTAGTAGGATGCACTAGTAGGACCTCATTAGTTTTCTCATGATATGAGAGAGATATAAAACATTGGGGACCAACCTTTGATTAGGCTAAGGCTAGAGAAAGTTTTGGTTTGGTACCATAGGTATCCTAGGTTTTTTCAAGTGGGCCATTAGAGGTAGGGGTGATAGAGGCATATGCAGCATGGTGGATTCAACATCAACCTTTGAGATTGACTACTCCACTGGGTGGATAAGAGGGACATGATCAATGAGCTCAATAAAGATAGGTTTCAGTACATGTTGTATGACCTATTCTTATACAATGGAAATGTATATAAATGTAGGGGAGGGTGGAAAGGGTTAAGATGAGTAAGAGGAGGAGTGAGAGGATATTTATGATGTATAGGAGGAAGAGGAGGAGTGAGAGGGGATGCATGATGTAAAGGAGGGAGATGACATAGAGATAGAGTATATGGAGGAGGAGGTGGAGATAGACACAAATGACAATATTGTAGAGGTAAGTGTGATAGGGGATGATTAGGGTGAAAATGGTACATGGGATGTTGGATAGGCTAGTCCATCAAAACCAATAATATCTTTTGAGGCACAGGCTACTGTTGATAGATTGAGATAGGAGATTAGTGCTAGAGAAACTGAGATTACTAGATTACAGGCTAGGTTAGACTATTGATCACAATAATCTTCCTTAGCTCATGGGTATATTAGTTTAGATCAAGTGAAGATTTACAAAATACATACAAAGGTGGCCAAAATACATCATATATAGGTGTAACTTACCTCAGAGAGGAATTCTACTAGATTTGAGCACAATGCTATAATATAGGGATAGGAATAGATTATCACTCAGAGAGACTCTACGATAAGAAAGGTCATAATAAATGTCATTATAAATTAAGGCACCTAATTAAAAAATAATATAATGATAAGCATAAAAGCAATCAACATAATTTCACAAGAAAAATCAAGTAAACATTATATATATATATATATATATATATATATATATATATATATATATATATATATATATATATATATATATGTAATGTGTGTGACAATAAGGCATCACTCTTTGATACCAAGGATATGCCAAAACAATCATGACCAAGGAAGGGGGAATAGAAGAATAAGGAAGGGGTAGCCGAGCTAAATATAAATGCCCTATATAAGTGGATGTTACCTACATAGTCCTATGGAATTTAGGATAAATCTATTTCTCCCAAGGATTTGGGATTGAAGAAAATTTATGACAAGTGAAGAAGACATATTATCGAATAAAAATAAGAAAAAGGATCATAAAATGGTGAGAGCATATAAGGAATATGCTTGTTAAAATGGTAAGAAATACACTCATAAAACATTGAGAGCATGGGATAACTAAGCTAACCTCAGGAGACTAAGTGATGACTACATATTCCAATTGGGGCCTCAAGCCATTATAGTTCAACATAAATTGGACACAAAAAATGATAAGTATGATCAAAATAATAAAATTAATGTTTGAAATGGAATGGTTAAACTCAAAAATAAGAGCATGAAATTGATAACTCGTAAAATGACAAAAACATGGAATTAACTAAAAAAATGATGAGAGCATGAAAAGTTGGTCCCACTTTTTAAAATGTCATACTCATGAGGAGATGAAAATAACCAACATGGTATTTCACTATGTGACACCTAACTACAAGCAACTGGAAATCTAAGTTGAGTAATAGAATGACAACTAGTCAATTATGTTACATTAGAGATGGGTGTAGATTGGTAAACTTCATAATGTATTGATTCATGTAACTTTTTAAGATTTTATAAATAAAGGAATATTTGGATTTTTTGAAATATTTGTAATTTTAGGGATTTTTGGAATAAGATATAAACAAGAGTATTTTTTCCAGATGATGTATAAGAAATGGAAACAAATAACTTCAAAAACAACTATGAAAGTAAAGGAGGATTGTGGGTACATGAATATAACAATGAATAGGTAATGTGGAGTTTTCCATACATGAGAAATTTAGGGAGTATCACTCAAAAATAAATTAGAATAAGATGAAACTTCTTCTTTTGACAAAAAAAATCAATACTTGAAAGGGGTAAATGAGGGAATGTGACTAAGAATATCTAGGAACTCAAGGGAATAATAAATGCCATATAAGATAGAAAATCAAGACATTCCATACTTGAAGATTTCTTCTACAAATAAATCTAACATTAAACCATTCTATATTTATGATATGTGTCAGGAACCCCAAGGAAGCACAATTGATTACCTTTCTTATAAGCAATTAAACATGGAATTATACCAGAATGATTAAGTAACTAGAAACTTGAAACAACAAAGAATATGAGAGACAATACACAATCTTGTATTAAATACTCTTCAAAAGGAAATACAATAAAGAAGAGCCATAGTCTTCTTCCACCTCTAAGACTTTCAATAATCTTCCCTCAAAGTTCTCTCTTTCTCTCTCAACCATAACTAACTCAATAACCTGAGTTGTTATCCCCTCCTTGATAGCTTCAGTTGATCTCCTTGACCTTGCACCTTGTAGATCTCCTTTGACCTTACTTTCTTGCTTCAATGCTTTACTTGCCTTAATTACAATACGTGCCTCATGGGTCTTTAAATAGGATCCCATGCATACAATAATTAGACCTCTAATTACAATAATTAGAAACATAGACTCAAGACTTAAATTAGTCTTCAACATGCAAACACTCTCGAACCTCTTAAAATTAGATGAGTCTAATTCTGGAAACACGTTTTGGAAACACATGCAACTACATGCACATGCACAAGTGACCGACGTCATTTTTTGTCCATCTTCTCTTGATCGATGTCAATCGATCCCTGGTCCCTACTTGACTGACGTCGGCAATACTGCTGATGCCGGTTACTGACTGAACTCAACAACTCCCTGATTAGCATCTTGGTGAAGCTTTTAGCTCCATAACTTAACAATCTCCCACTTAGAGATAAACAACTACACCTATACCTGTACAACAACCTCCACTAACCATCTTAGGCACCTCCATCTTCAAGCTCAATTTTGAAGACCAACCACCACACATTCTGTGATGTTATACCTATCATCCAAGTCCCCTGCCATATCTAAACTTTTTGACAACTCCCACTGCTTGGAAAAACTCAGGTCTACACCAGACCTTATGTGATTTTGAACACTATTCTAAGCTCAGCTTGAACTATCCAGCCCTTGGTGTGCATACCAGTTCTGCATCCTGCGTATTGGACCCCGCCAACACCTTCTTCACATCAGCTCCCACTGAAGACAAAATCAACCTATGATCTTCCATGTCTCTCATGCCAAAGAATTTTGCTGCTCCCAAATTCTTCATGACATACCTTTGAACTATCTTTACCTTTAGCTTAGAAACTCCCTGCATGTGTAACCCTGCAATAAGCACACAATACAGTAACAGAATAATGTAGCTAATATTATCCAACCTAGTAAAAGTAAACACAATGGTTAAACCTCCATTATCCTGTAGCTTGCTCAAGACCATAGACCTCGGCCTTCTGTCTCACGTGTCCATCCACTCTCTTCTCTAACCTAGGAATCCATTCCTCTATCAATGCTTTTATCCTCGCTGACAACTGTACCAAATCTCCTGATTGGTTCTCTTCTAAAGAATTCATGTCATACTCCCACTGTTTCCTAGATTCTACTTACATTGCCTCTTCACATCTTCCTGGTTCTTGACCATCAGTAAGCAACAAGTAATATAAAGAAGGTGAACAATGAATATGAGGTCCACTTACCCTTTCAGTCCTCCATATGGGCATTTGAGACTCCTTGACAGCTTGTTATCTGCCCAACATCCATTTTAGTGACCGATCTCGACCATCTCTCAGTCTGCACCTGACCAACATCGGTTCCATGTGACTGACCTGCTATCGACATCAGTTCCTACCTAACTGACGTTGGTTCCACCTACCTGACACTATCGACTCTGCTGGTCTACACATGACTGACGTTGGTATCTACCTAATCGATGTCAATTCCATGTGATCGACGTCGATAACTATGTTTTCCTGTAAGTGATGAATTATTTATCCACGAGCTCATCTTGGATCAAAACCCTATCCATACTGCCCTACTCAGAATTATTCAGCCCCTGTGACTGATCTCTGTCCATCATCTTCTCCATAAACACCAAGGCTTCCTTGTTCTTGTCAAAAACTGTTGGGGGATCAAACCAACAATAGATTACACTTGTGAAAGCAATAAACGCGGAAATAAATCAGATAGATAAGTAACTGAAATGATAAATAGCACAGAACAAGATATACAAGAAAACACCCTGAAAACTTGTATTGAAACTCTTTACAATAGGAATACAATTTGAAGAAACTTCGTTCTTCCACACCTCTCTCAGATGCACACAAGATCTCTCACTAGATCTCTATTCCTCAAGAGCTCTCTCTCAAGTACACTCAAATCCAACAACCTAGATTGATGCAACTCTGTACTGTCCTTCAAACATTCACAATGTTCTACTCTTACAGTTCTACACTCAACACTTACAATCTACTATTCTAAGCTAAGAAGATCTTCCTACATATAGAAATAGGAAACTTGAGCATGCTCTTACAACAAATAGTTAAGCCTCTTGAACAAGGGCTCTAAAAATAATATTGCTAATAATAGAGACGCAAGCTTGAGTCCACGACTCAAACTTATCATGCAAACACTCGCTGCTGTCCACGAAAATAGATTTCTGGACACGCAGGTAACCGACGTCGGTTCCTGCCTGTTCGCCTGTGACCGTCACCGGCCGACCTTACTGCCGACGTCGGTCGCTCCTGACCGATGCCGGCGTCTGTGTAGACCCGAACCTATTTAAGTATGCTCCTTGGTGAAGCTTTTAGCTCCACACCCTAACAAAAACATCAAATTTCTTTTTCCTGCAATGAACTCGATCTATGCCCTCAAAATCTGAACTCATACCCTGTGACTCAAGAACGTCCATTCCCTTCTTATTCATGTGACCAAGCCTACTAAGCCACATCTTCGAATCTACAGCTGAAGTAGATAAACCAGAAGTAGAATCAGTAATACAAGTAGATAGATAAAGAGTACCTAATTTATTACCTCTTGCTAAAACAAGTGCACCCTTGGTAACCTTCCAAGAATCCACTGTGAGGGTTACTGTGCATCCCTCATCACCCAAATTTCCTATAGAAACCAAACTCTGCTTTAGGATTGGGACATGCATAACCTCCTTCAACACCCATGTGTTGCCCATCTGTAATTCCAGCTACACTTTCCCTTTTCCAACCATTTGACAAGGCGTACCATCCCCTAAATAAAGCTCTCCAAAGTCTCCCTAGACATACTCATGGAACAAATCTCTATTTGGGGTTGCATGAAAAGAAGCACCAAAATCTAAAACCCATGATTCTAACTGACTATCCAAAGAAAGTATGAGAGCATCCTGTGCAACAATACCTACATCTTTTGCTTCTTCATTACCTTCATGTTGATTTTCTTTATCCTTCAACCAACAATCTTTCTTTGTGTCCTCTCTTTCCATAAAACCAGTAGGTGATACCTCCATTTCTGGATTTGGATCTCCTTTCCATCTTTGACCTTGATTTCCCTTGCTCGACCTTCTCTCTTTGCCTTCCCTTGCTTTCATCACTTAGAGCATTCCCTAATGATTCACCTGTGCTTTTCCTACATATTTCTTCATTCAAGATTACACTCATAACATCATCAACTTTTAAGATTTTAGAAGCAGACACAGAATTACTTACTGCCATTACCAAACTATCCCAACTTTCAGGTAAAGAGCATAAAATTAAGAGAGGCTTTACTTCATCATCAAAAATAATATTGACTAAAGCTAACTAGTTTACCAAACCATGGAAATCACTAAGATGAGTATATACCAATCCACCTTCCTACATTTACAAAGTAAATAACTGCTTCATAAGAAATACCTTATTTAAAGCTGAGGGCTTTTCATATAAATTTGCCAAAGATTTTATCAACTCTTCCATTGTCTTACACTATGATAAGTTGGAAATCATAGATGATGCAAGGCTCAACCTTATGGATCCTAGAGCCTTTCAATCAAAAACACTCCATTCTTCATCCTTCATATCTGTGGGCTTGCATGCAACCCCACCCAATGGTAAGTACAAATCTTTTTGATACAGATAATTTTATATCTGCATCCTCTAATGTTGATAATTCTTGCCGTTAAACTTCTCCATTCATAGCTTACTTTCTTCTGCCATTGCTATACTCCCACTTAATTAGAAACCCCTGAGAATGACCTGTAATCAAACAATAACCTGTTCCCTGCAACCTTAGCTCTGATACTACTTTGTCAAGAACCCCAAGGAAGCACAATTGATTACCTTTTTTATAAGCAATTAAACACAGAATTATACCAGAATGATTAACTAGAAACTTGAAACAACAAAGAATATGAGAGACAATACATAATCTTGTATTAAATACTCTTCAAAATGAAATACAGTAAAGAAGTGCCACAATCTTCTTCCACCTCTAAGGCTTCCCACACCTCTAAGACTTTCAGTAATCTTCCCTCAAAGTTCTCTCTTTCTCTCTCAACCACAACTAACTCAATAACCTGAGTTGTTATCCCCTCCTTGATAGCTTCAGCTGATCTCCTTGACCTTGCACCTTGCAGAACTCCTTTGACCTTGCTTTCTTGCTTTAATGCTTTACTTGCCTTAATTACAATACATGCCTCATGGGTCTTTAAATAGGATCCCATGCATACAATAATTAGACCTCTAATTACAATAATTAGAAACACAGACTCAAGACTTAAATTAGTCTTCAACATGCAAACACTCTCGGACCTCTTAAAATTAGATGAGTCTAATTCTAGAAACGTGTTCTGGAAACACATGCAAATGCATGCACATGCATAGGTGATCGACGTCGGTTTCTGTCCATCTTCTCCTGACCGACGTTGGCCGATCCCTGGTCCCTGCCTGACTGACATCGGCAATACTGCCGATGCCGGTTACTGACTAAACTCAACAACTCCCTGATTAGCATCCTGGTGAAGCTTTTAGCTCCACAACTTAACAATATGATCATTTTGACTCTTTCTCTAATTCACCTATTGTAAATGTATAATCATAATCTAATTAAGGAGGTGATAAGAAAGGGAGACAAGGAATAGTGAAAAGATGCCCCTAAGCAAGTGAAAAAAGGAGAGGAAAGACATAATTAAAATACATATGCCACCAAGTAAGAACATTTATAGATAAGAGTGAAAAAACCTAAGTTTGAAAGTGCTTAAGATGCATAATATTCATTGGCTCATCTAATTCATCACCTTTTGGAGTACCTAATCTATATGCACTAGACCCATAGGTGGTTGTAAGAATGAAGGGGCCTAACCACTTTGGTTCAAACTTACCTTTATTTTAACATTGAAAAATTGTATTATTTTGATTTTATTTGAGCACAAGATCACCAAGCTTAAAATATAAATAGATAATCCATTTATTATAGGCCTAACATAGTCGATTATGATAAGAGTTAGGTAATTTAAGCCAGCTAGCCTTTTCTCATATAAAATCTCCAACTCTGTTAATCTAGCTACTCGATAGTCTTCTTCATCCAAAATTATCTATAGGGAAATGTATAGGGAGGGAAAATTGATCTCAATAAGAAGAATGGCCTCAAAGCCATAAACTAGGTAATAAGGAGTTACACAAATAGGAGTACAAACATTGGTATGGTGCATCTAGAAGGTTGGGAATATTTTCAGATGTCAATTATAGCTAAATGTATTGACAGTCTTTTCAAATATTTTTAATAATAATTTTATTGGATGCTTCTCGCTAGCCATTACCTTGAGGGTAATAAGGACTGGAAAACTTGTGCTTGATATGGAAATTGGAAAAAAGAGCTATGACATCCTTATTTTTAAAGGATGTCCCATTATCTGAGATGATGGTGGAAGGTATGCCATACCAAAAAAGATGTGATTTAGAATGAACTTAGATATTTATTTATAAATTATGTAATTGAAAGGTATTTCCTCTACCCATTTAGTGAAATATTCGATAGCAGTAAGGATATGTTTGTGGCCATCTAAAGAATTAGGATTAATATTTCCTATGAGACCAAACCCCCATGTTGAAAATGGCCAAGGAGTTGTTACTATTTATAGTGCTTGTGCTGGGGCATAAATTAGATCATGATGTTATTGAAATGATAAACATTTTTGTACATAAACACATGCATCTATTTCAATGGTAGGCTAATAATAACTAGTACAAATAAGATTCTTAGCTAGGACCATCACACTAGTGTGTGCTCAAAAAATCCCTTTGTGAAATTACCTAAGTGCTAATTCAAATTATCATATATTTAAACAGTGAATTAGAGTACCATCATAGGCTCTATGATAGGGAATATTACCAATTATGGTGTAATGGAAAGTGTTTTAGATAAATGATTTCATTTGGTTATAAGATAAATCAGGTGAAAGGATGTGATCATGATGATAGGAAAAGATGTCAGTGTATCAAGGGGAATTAGGACCAACAATGACACATATATTCTTAGAATGTGAATAATTATACATCAAAACAATAAGATTTTCAATGAGAAATGGAGATTATTTAACAAAAGAAGAAAATGCAATCATTGAATGAATGGTAGACATAACATCAACTGACTTATTTTTGGCTATAAGAATTTTTCAAAACTAAATAGCTTCAAATTTGAGTTTGAGAGAATCCACCATAGCTTAAGGTTATTTTATATTAATTAGTGAATTGATTGATAATTAGATAGGAATCACCAAATACTTGCAAATTTTTAATATTCCACTTAACCGCAAGACAAAATCTAGCAAACAAAACCTCATATTTATATATTATTCATGCATGGAAATCCAATGTGAAAGGATTTAGGAATAGAATTCCATTTGTAATGACAACTAATAGTCCTAATACTTAACCATGGGATGTGAAAGAATCATCAAAATAGAGCTTTCATTCTTTGTCTTCACCTAGAGTCATAATAGAATCATTAAAAAACTGCACTGTGATAGAAGTAGATTCTTGGAGAGGTGCTTTGGCTAGTTGATCAGCTAATAATTATCCTTTGATTGATTTATAATGTGTGTATTCAATATAAAACTAACTAAGCAATATTACCCATTTGGCCATTCAACATATTAGAGTTTATTTTACTAATAAATATTTCAAGAGATCTATTTTTGAAATTAGCATAGTCTTATTGTTCAACATGTAATGTCTAAGGTTATAGGAAGCTAAAACTAATGAAAGTCACATTTTTTATATTGTAGTATAATTTTTAACATAAGAGACTAATGTATGGATAAGATAATAAACAAATATTTCTTTTCCTTGATCATCATGATAAGCAAGGAGTTCCCCTAAGACACTAGTAGTAGTAAAAATCAAGGTATACTTTAAGAAACCCCTCCTTTAGAAAAGGTGTAAAAAATTGGCGAAAGGTGTAAAACACCTGACAAAAAAAATTATTTTTTGTGGCAAAAAAATAATTTACAAAGAAAAAATAATAATCTCCATTGGCGAATCATTCATAGTCTCTCAAATAATGTGTAAAATCTGGGCGAATTGTGTTATTTTAGAACCACAAAAAAATTATACTATTCTATCACTTTGCGAGAGATATTTTCATACTATTCTATCATGCATACATCCCTTCATGCAGCGTTCATACCTCCTATGATGTCTCCTTGAAATATTGAAACCCTGAAATATGGCTAAGTTTGAAACCCTGAAACCCAGGAATTTGACTAACTCTGAAATATGATAGGATCCTCCAAAACCTAGAATTTGCATTATAGCTCCTAGCGGTCTGAAACCCCTCTCAAACATCCTGAAAGTATATAAATAAAATATAACTTAAAGTATAAGAAACTAGATGTCCATTATAAATGTACACTTATACTTAAATGTCTATTTTATATATATACTGTTGGGTTCAGGAAAAAAAAAGGTTAAACGAGCCGAGTTTATTTTATATATATACTGTTGGGTTCAGAAAAAAAAAAGGTTAAACGAGCCGACTCCTCCACAGTAAAATGAGACTGGGATGGCGAATTTTCCCATATTGCATGAAATGGAAACTTGAAACTCGACAAACATTCCACAATAAGCGTTACCTGGTCGGCTGCGTGAAAGGCGAATACCGCCAGGGAAAAACTCAAACGTAACATTTGCCTTCGCGATTACAATGCTAGCAACCAGGTAAACCCAACAAACCTTGGCACCTAGGAAACCATGGAAGGGCTCAGAAATCGCCAAAAATTACACTGGCAAAACCTCAAATTCACCAAAATATGAAAATTTGCCACTAAATTATTCCCTGGTAAAAATGTACAGTAACAAAGACTTCCTCAGAATTGGTGGAACAAGTACAGGGGGATTTGTTAAGTATTACTTCAATTAAAATTTTTCTTGGAATTCAAAATTCCATTGAAAATTAATTACCTTCTTTAAAATATGTGTGAATGGATGAAAATGATCAATGAGTTTAGAGATTAAGTATCTAATACCCTGAATCTTACCTTGTAGACTATGAAGTTGCTTCAAATTAGAAGGAGGTGGCATCTCAGTAATAGATTAAAATTTAACTGGTTCAACTTAAATTTATCTATGAGACACAATAAAGCCTAACAATTTACTAGATATAACCTCAAAAACACTTTATCACTCATGGATCAACCTTAAGTTCATGACCTTTCCTAATACCAAAAGGCTCGTGTTTGCCATCTCATTGTGCTTGAATGATTATTCTATGGTCTAAACTTGATATTCTAATTACCCAGATCACTTTTATTCCATAGTATACTTAAAACCTAATTAATTTCCTACTTTTTTAGTTATATATCTTTAGTAACTTCCTATTCTCCTAGACACTACCATCTAGATTAGGACACTAACATCGATGCTAGTGTCATAGGTTTGATGTTAGTGTTTGAACCTTAAAAATAATCAAATTTGTAAATATTTAGACATATATGGGTCAATGTATATTATTATTTTAACCCTCATGCGATAAAAATTCAAAATGTGTGGTATAAATATAATTCAAATAACATTCATTATCATCAAGTACAAGTCAAGCACACATCTGTATTATACCAAGCAAAAACACCTCTCAAGTTTTCAAAACTACCCTATTTTTTCTTATTTCCAAATCATTCATAGGAGTAGGATTCTTACAAATTTGAAGATTCAAAGAGTAACCCATGAGTAGTATTTGTCAAGTTATAAGGTAGATCACTAAATGCACTCACATATAACATATTACAAAATTGTTTGCACACAAGCCCACATAAGGGGTGAACTACATCGATTTGAGGTCCTCTTCAAATTATTAGCGATGTAAGTAATGCTTATTGATAAAGAGATATTTGAGGTCATCTAAAATTCACTTTATCCCACTAAGGTGGCATGTTTTAATTAGAGGACCCAGGGGTTTGAGCTACATATAGATATCCAGAACCTATGTGCATGATCTGAGTAGACAATATTCAAGGTCATCGTGAACCCTAATAGGTGTGATTTATATTTTTAGGATTATGGAATGTAACCTTAAGGTTGATAAAGATTCAAGTAATAAAATATTGGAATAAAATACTACAGTATCAAAGGCCACTGATTTGTACAATAATTTATTTATTTGAATATTCTATAAATAGTAATGAATTAGAAAAGGTATACTTATCTAGATAATATGTTTGAGATGGATAAGTGGTAGACTGGGAAGTGATGTAGGAGTAGGGAAAATTATCATCAGTAGATAATAGGTGTTAAAACCCTCTTTAGATAATAACATGACCCTTTTTTCCAATAACACATTACACTATTGATCTTTTGTGTTGTGCTAATGACCCTATGCAGGGGAAGTAGTGAAATTTTGGGCAGACCTTCACTTTGTTTCAAGAAGTTTGTGCATTTATGATTGAGACCTTGATCATAATCTATTTTGTGCCTTGATTGGTTTCACTATGAAACCCTAAGCCTCCATAATTTTTAGGGTTTTGATAAACACAAGTGGAATAAAAGTGGCATTAGTAGGGTAGGCTAGGTAAGACCTCAACACCCCATATGTTGAGTGTTGCCTACATAAAAATACCTCAAAATGGGATCAAACCCTATGTAGTCCTCCCAATATAAGTGTTGGCAAAATTGAAAGTGATGCTAGTATTCCTAAGTATGAATGCCAATCTAAATGCTTTGAGTGTGGATTGAAACTAGAAATCTATGTAAAATTGACCTCTAGGATGTTGTAGATGGATGTATGAAAAAATAAGGGTAAATAAGGATCAATAACCTTAATTTTCATAATTATTTCTCAACTTATTCATGAAAATTTCCATCTAAAGGATAAATTAATAAGAGTGATCTTTATATAGTGTTCTGATGCTTGTCTAGTCATGAAATAAGTCTAGGCCAACCCTAAGATGCTTCAGGGAGTATAAATATATACACTAGGGATAATAGAATATAAGGGTCAATAACATTAACCCCTTTTCCAATAACACACTGTGCTATAGATTAATGGCGCGATACTATTATCTAGCTGGATGGAACATGTGAAAAAGGATCAGGGATGCCTAGGTGATGGCTCAATGCAACTTTAGGTATATCTTGGCAAGGGTTAGATGAACATAGAAACTATAAAATGATCAAAAGAGGCCATAAGATAGGTCTAGGTATAAGTTAAGGATTGGGTGGTCTCAAGTGACACTCATTAAATTAAATGAAATTTTATATGACTACATTTCCCCCACTTTATTATAAAAATGAAACAAAATGAAATGACTAGGATAAAGGAAAGAGAAACATACATAGATTTACCTATGAGGTGAAGCCCATGAATGTGGGTATGAGTTTATGAACTATGCTCCATTGTGTGTCTTGTAAATGAAACATATATGAATCAGTCCTTAATAAATATAAAAAATAATGACCATACTGAGTAACGAGATGTGATAGAAAGGAAAGGAATGAATACAACTCACTAAGTATGTGAATCAATGAAAAAACTTGGTGAAATTTTGTGTGTGCATGTAGATAGTGATCAAATAGAGAATATATTTGACTAGGATGATGGCTTGCCTAATCCCCATGTGTAAGTGTCTCAAGAACTCAAGATGGACTTGAATCCATCATTTCCCACCCCTATTTGGTGGATCATAATCTATAAATAACTTGGATTGGACTAATGAGTTGTCCAATCCTCTTATGTAGGTGGCTCAAGAACTCAAGCAGGCTATGAATCCATCATTACCTAACCATGTGTAGTAGAAAAAGTTAAAATTGAAATTGTGTGGTGTTATGAAGCTATAAAAAATGGCTTTAGGCCACTCAAGAATTTTGAAATGTAAAATGACTTAGGGCTTACTCAGGAACTCACAAATGTAACACAACTTTGGGCCATTCAATATTGCTAATCAATGTATATGAAATAAGGCATCAATCTCATGTAATCTTGGTGCAAAACTAATGCATATGGATTTTAGAGTATACAACATGGATAATAACATGAAGTTGTCATTTCATTTGAGAGAACAATTGAAAAACTAAGCATATGGAAAATAATGTGTTGTACACATTGCTCCCAATTATGATATTTGTGTATATGGATTCTAGATTGAGATATATTAATGTGTTTGTGCATATCTAAAATTAAAATAAGAGTGACCATGCCATGCATTATGCCTCCAATTTGAGCAACCTATGTAATTATGTGTAAAAAATGAGTATATACTAAGTATATCTGATAATCTATGATTGAGATTGTTCAAATATAAACTATACCTACTCTACCTTTCTGATAATTCTAGAATTTTCCATTTTTGAGGCTCTTGGTTAATAGCGTAATCACTGGAATATAATGCACTATGATCCTAGCAATGTACTATGTTATTATATAAAAGTGTTGCTTCTAGGAAAAACAAAGACTAATCTATGTGTGACTGTATTTCACTATATGTTCCTAAGTTTGAGCTTTGTAATCTATCTACGTGTTGAAAACTATGTTTTAAATGCACTAAGATGACCTGATCTCTATGAAAAACCCCTGTGAATTTCCCCTCTTTTGAGGAGAGTTATTGAACATCTATAATATCTACCCTCAAAACAAAATCTATGCATCATGTGTGTTAGATTGAAAATATATGATATATATGCGTTAAACCAATTTAATCTGTACACATGACATCAAAATGTAAAATAGATTGAGCATAAGTTGGAAATGTATGATGTATATTAGATCTATAACATTCATAATGTTGTCAAGATAGATATAACAATGTAAGCATGTATATGAATTTTTTTTTTGGATATAATTGAAGTAAACTACTTATGGGGATGGGGCATGATGTCCATCAAGGCACCCAAGGAGAAAGGGGAGATGCATGAGGGCCCTCATGACATTGTAAAATGGATGTGAAAGAAACAATCAAGATACAAATGTCATGGCCATAAAACATACATTAAAGCATACATAAAAACACATGAGGCACACAAAGTACGCTAAGGGGCCACAATATAATGGACATGGGCACATGTCACTAAGTCTAAGAAAAGGCACACATAAAAGGACATGTTAAAATGTTAGCATACAAAAAAGAGCACACAAGTTTGGATTAGATCCACATGGAAGGACATGTTCAAATGTCCACATACGTAATCAATAATCACACACAAAGATATAGACATATGTCCAAATCATGAAAGTAATGAAAGCACAATGGTATATTCAAATTCCCTTGAGTAGATGTAGAATAAAAAAATACAATCAAATCTAATATAATAAATCTATAAATGAAAGTATGCAATAATCATGTGGTACAAATCTATATTAGAGCAAAGATGTACATAAAATAACTCTATGGTAGTAGTAGTCGGTAAAACATCAATTTAGTATAGGATTACCATTATCAAGTTATTATTGAATGCTAAATTTGTGATATGGAGTATATAAATATATTACTTGGAAAATTGGAAGTTATGTATGATGTCCCAAATGAGATAATATATCAATGCTAAATCCATGTATATGTGTATGTGCCCCCAATTAGTGGATAATAGCAAATATGGATCTATGTAGAGTATTAGATTCCTATAGTAATCTGAAAACACTTGAAGGGAACAAGTGAATCATGTATGTATGATAGAACTGACTACACTAACATAGATAATGTATATATTACCTTGAAAATATAAGGAATGTAAACATGGAAATGCATATAATCTAAATTTTATATTTTATAAGCATTATTTAAATGTTTTTGTATTTTTTGAATATAATATATGTACAAGCAACATGAAAATGAAAACATGTACAAGTAACAATAAAACATACTAACTAATGAGTCTTGTAAGAGACTCACTATCAATGTGACCTACATCAAGTAAAGGAAGAGTGACCACACATGATGTGTGAGGAAGTATCTAAGATCTAGGAATCAAATGTACTAAATAATTTATAGTTAAAACTAAATTTAGAGTATAGCTATGAATCTATGGAGTTGACTGAGCTAGCCTATGAATTGTGGGGATCTTAAGGACCCATCTAGTGGGAGAATCTATTACTAGCATGATGATCTATGCAGAGTGCTTTGGGGACTTAGTAAGACTGATCTAATTGGGAATGGGCTAGAGAGAGGCTCTCTATAATCCATAACATGTCTCTAAAATAAGGGTCTGTCTAATAAAGGTATCTATGAGAGAGTGTGTGTACATGGTAATGCTTTATAAGTAGACCTCACCTGCACTAGTGGCTCAACTACTATCTAAGATACACTAATGAAATCTATGTTTGGTGTTGTTAATGGTGATTACTATGTAATTGGATATGGAGTAGGTAAAGGATACTCATATGTAAGGCCCTCAACTGTAACAACTTGATTAGCATATATGTACTTAAGACATCTATGTATGGTGGAGGGAATAGCTTGAAGCTAATGTACCCAAAGCCTATCCAATAACATATCAAATGTTCTAGCACTAGGTATAACTATGAATATGGCAGCCACATATGTGGTCCTAACTTGTAATGGATGTATGGTCTCCATAATGGAGTTATGGACATGGTCATTAAAGCCATGAATGACTATATTTATTAGAGAAATATACTAATCTAAATATCCCAAGTGATGTATAAGTTTAATAGTACACATAATGATGCTTGATCCATTTTCAACCATGACACTTTGAATATGATGATGATCAATGTAATCTCATACAAAGAGTGCATAAAAATTTGAGTCATCATCAAAATATCCTATTCTGAGAAAGTGATACGAGGCATAGATAATAGTATAGTATGCTACACACAAATGATATTATGTAGAGGGTGTGTGTCTATTATATGAGTATGATAGGATGTGTTTGATAAGTATAATGAACCCTTGAAGTATCTATTGTATCATTAGCCCTATGTTTTAGAAATGGATCAAGAAATATTTTCATTTCTTTCACTTCAATTGGTTTTGATTTGGGTGTTTCTATAGGGATTCTCACATCAATGATATTAACATCTATTAAATCTTGGATCTTATGTCATAAGATAATGCATTTATTTGTATTATGGTTGGGGGCCCTATGATAATTTTAAAATACATTAGAATCATAATTATTTGAAAGAAGCCTAGCTGTGTCAACCTTTTTGATGGGAGGGAAAGATATGACATTGCATTCCAAAAGTTATTGGATAATGTGAGCTGGTGCTTTAGGATGATTGTAAAAGGTCTTCTTAGAGGATCTGATAAAACCACATGAGAAGATAAATCTGAGGCTATGTTAACTATTGTATTTTTCTCATTATTGTTTTCATTGGGACTCACCTTATATGGGATATTATTTTAACTCTTATTAGTTGATTCTGATCTGGATGTGTACTTTAACTTGCCTATAGATAGAAGTTTAACTTCTTGTTCCTTCATTGTATGACATAGATCTATAAATGATGGAAAACTTTTGAAAGTGGGTGATGGACCCTTAAAACCCTTAATTATCTATCATTTTTTTGCTTGAATATGTCCTAGAGTTCTCTATCTTATATGGGGCTAGTCATTTTTTCTAATATGGTTTTGTAACACAAGATATATTCAACTATTGGCTCATTAGATTTTTTCTTTAGTTGAGCAACTTGAGAATCATAAAATTTATAACTAATATTAATTAAAAAATGTACCAAAAACATATCTATGAGTGGATTAAATAATTTAATGGATTGATTAGGGAATCATAGAACCATTTTAATGCATAGTCCTTTAAACTACGATGGAACAACTTAGTTAGAAGCCAATAATTGGACACGTAATCCAAACATATTTCATGTAAAATACATAGGTGATGCTTTAAGTCACCCTTAACATCATATAAAGTAAGATTAGGTTCCATAAATCTAGATGGAAAAGGAGTTTCTACTATATGTTATGCCAATGGTATATATAGGAGAACATGAGAGTCCAAGGCATGAGATAGTCTAGTGGCACCTTGATCAAGATGTAACACCTTGGCTTGTAAAGAATGGGTATCATGCCTAAGGGATTATACATCTTGAGAGGAGGGATGTGTATTAGCCATAGGAGATGTTTCCACTTGTGAGAGTTTGCTAGTTATAACAGGTTATTGTAGAATCTGCGTTGCCCCTATAGTAGGTGTAATAATATTATTGTCTATGGGGTTAGAGGATTAACCAAGTGATGTGTTATTTATTTCCAATATAGCTTATAAAATATGTGCATGATCATGGGGATATTCTTGAAGTCTATCTCTAAATTTTTTTAATATCTCATCCTTATTGATTATAAGATTATCATCATAGAGGGGGAAGTGTGTCCTGAGTCCCATCTTGTGTATCATTATGATATTAATTTTATTGGTCATGCTCTAATGTATTATGATTTAAGTCCACATAATCAAGATTTGAAGGATCAATTATAAGAGTTGTAACTAGTCCTTTATCCATGGTATAAGCTTGAACTAGAGGAATATGGGTGTGCTCAATAGGATTACCACTAATCTTAGTACTTATTCTTAAAGGAAGAGATATAACTTTCTTAAGTGGCATATAATAAAAAAAATGAAAGAGTGATACTAAAATAGAATATATGAAATTTGAAAAGCCTAATAAAAAAAATGGAAATAGGTAAAATAAGGATACAAACCCTAGTAACATATATGGTTAGGGTCTAGATGCTATTCAAAGTAAGTTAGGTCCACCAAATGATTTATCATTTTTAGGATTATGGAATGCAATACTAAGGTTGATAAAGAGCTAAATAATAAAATCAAAGAATAAAGTACTACAATATCAATAACCACTATTTTGTATAATAATTTATTTATTTAAATATTGTATAAATAATAATGAATTAGAAAATATGTACTTAACTAGAAAATATGACTGAGACAAATAAATGGTAGGCTGAGAAGTGATGCAAGAGCAAGGTAGAGTGTCATCAATAGATAACAGGTGTCAAAACCCACTTCATATAATAGCACAACCCTCTTTTCCAATAACACATTACACTATTGACCATTTATGCTATATTAATGACCATGTGTAGGTGAAGTAGTGAAATTATGGGCAAACCATCACTCTATTTTAGGGAGCCTATCCCTATATGACTAAAACCTAGATCATCATCTGGTCTGTGCTTTGATTGATTTCACTATGAAACATTAAGGGTCCATGTTTTCTAAGGTTTTGATGAACATAAATGGAAGAAGAGTGGCATTGGTCTTATTAGGGTAGGCTAGGCAAGACCTCAACATCCCATGTGTTGAGTGCTACCTACATATCAATGTAGACACCTAAATCTGGCCACCAATAACCTCCAACCAAGATTTTGAGAAATTTACATCTAAAATGCATAATTTTTCCTAAAAACACTAAAGTACATTAAATGAGTTAAAAATGACATATTCAAGTACCAAATTTGGCTAGGGTATCACTAAATGGGGCAATGTAATTTATGGGCCAACTAACTTTAATCAGATCATTCTGAGTCAAAATGGCAATTTTGCACCTAGGTGCTCTGAATTGCTCTTTCCTATCAAATATCTTGCATGAGACACATGCCTTTTTTATTTTTTGTTGGTAACATCCTAAATTAGAATATGGTTTCAATGCATCTGACATTGACTTCTAATTCCAATCTAGTCAAATTTTGGACCAATAATAAGGCATTTTGATCAATTTGAGTAATTTGTGCACAAAGTGATTAAACATGCTTAAGAGCTAATTAATCAAAGTAAGAGCATAATTAATAATTCAATGGAAAATTGTTGAAAATTTTGTTTTGGAAATGAATATTGAATATCTACATCATCAGGTGACCTCATTTCTTGGGAAGACATCCCTAGGCCATAAATGCCACAAATATCAAGATTCATGCCCTCCATGCCTCATCAATGCCTTCCATGATGCCCTCCATGCATGTTAATTTACCCTTCTTCCAATTTCATGATGAGGATAATTATAAACTTAATTCCAAAAATTAGATTAATCCTCAACCACACATCTTCATCTCAGGATGGATGGTTCAGGTTGATTTTAGACATTCTTAAAAATCTATAAATAGAGAGGCCATGAACATCATTTATAAGACTTGATAATGAAAATTTATAATGAAAAAATGATTCCAAAATACATTTAAATTAGTGTTACCATGCCAAATTTATTCCATTCCAAGCCAAGCCACAATCCAAAGGTGCCAAGGAGAGATGGAGGTAGCCAAGCTTTCATTGCCAAGGAATTCATGAGCACAAAGCTGAGAAAGCCACTAAAATAAACATTTTGGAGCATCTAAGGGAGGTAAAATAAGATTTATTTTTCATTTTAGTTGTGTGTTTTATTCATGTTTATTAACTAAGCTCTCCCTAGTGTCTAGGCAGAGAGATGTTATGCTAGTTAGTGTGTTTCTTTCATTTTGTTTTCATTTTGAAACTAATGCCATACTAACCATCCTCTCTTGAGTTAAAATCCTAGTTCACAACCAATAACTTGAAAAGGGATCAATCATGATATATTTTTTCTAATCTAAGTACTTGTACAAGTGATAGTGATGATAGTATGCCTGAGTATGAGTGCTAATTTGAATGTTTTGAGTGTGGACTGAGACTACAAATCTAAGTAAAATTTATCTCTAAGATATTATAGATTGATGTATTGAAAAATAGGGGTAAATAGGGATCAATAACCTTAATTTGAATAATTTTTTCCAAGCTTGTTCATGAGAATTACCATCTAAAGGATAAATAAATGAGAGTGATCTTTATATAGTGTTATGATCCTTGTCAAGACATGAAATGAGTCTAGGATGACCCTAAGATTATTTGCGGAGTGAAAATATATTAGTTGGGGATAAAATAAGTCAAAGGTCAATAAATTAACCCCTTTTGATAATAACACACTGATCTATAGACTAATGGGGCCATGTTATTATCTAGGTGGCTGGAATGTGTGAAAAGGGATTAGGGATGTCTAGGTGATGGCTCAATATGGCTTTTGGTATATCTAGGCAAGGGATAAAAACCTATAAAAATATCTAAAGAGGACTTAAGATAGGTCTAGGGATAAGCTAAGGATAGGGTGGTCTCAAGTGACACTCATTGCATTAAATGACATTTTATATGACTACAAGGTGTAGGTGCAATTTATAGAAAATGACCTTTACTTTATTATAAATAGAAGTGTTAAAACTAGGACAAAAGCATAGATGCTAATGTCTAGATTATAACGGTAGTCCAAATAACCAATGAGATGATAGTCAGAATCTAATGAATCCCTATAGAGCATCAACCTATCTTCTTCTATACCTATGTTAGTTATATCTTATTGCACATCAGTGGCTAAGATAAGTACAATATCTTTTTGTTATTTAAGTATTCAAATTATTGTTTGGCATGGCACTTTATATATTTATCATATTTCCATAATTCAACACTATATTAGAATATTGTGAATCTAATTTATTTAATTGGATTGCTTTTAAAATAGTCTTATCTTTATTTGATTTGGATATTCTATTTTAACTCTTTCCAAAAAGGTTTAAATAATAACTAGTAATAAACTATTTTGTGTTGGAATACTCAAAAGTATCCATTATGTCTTTCTTATGTGGGATAGAGATGTTTTAGTTATCATTGGAAGGGTGTGAGGATGATTTTAGCTTGTTCAACCCATCTTATAGATAGAAGATTATGTTAATTTATTATTTTAATCTTCCTATGATATCCATATATAGGTATTGAAAGATAATCTGTGTTCTAGTCATAATATTAGGGTAAGAACATCCTCTAGTGGTGAAAGTCATATTATTAGAGTCTAAGTAGTTACTAGTTATTTTAACAGGGTCTCACACTTCTTGAATGACTACCTTAGACCTAATTTGTGAATTTAATGATGAAGGTGATCTAGGAGGATCCCCACATTTAATGCATTTATATGGTTCCAATTTATACCAAAAATATTTTCACATTGAAGAGTTTGTTGAGATATTTCTAATGCAATTTGAATGGTGTCAAACGAACATCATATGCAAAAATTATGGCTTGTTGAAGGTGGCAACAAACAAGGAAAAAAATAACATAGTGCTAACATTATTAGTTGTTAAAAATATATTACCTAACATGTGGACCAATCATTACCTTCAACATCACATTAAAAAATCTCCACATAGTGATATGAATTCCAAGGCAAATTCCACATAATACATGGTCTCATGACCAAGTTACAAGGAATGAAGTTTATCTCTTAAAAAACTTTTGATTGTTATCCCCACCAAAGTTGGATAAAAAATTATCCAAAGTACCAAAAAATCCTCCTCCTGAGCTAATGTGTGGAATTTGGAGTGGCTATCAACCCCCTCACCCCACTTGGCCTATTTTTAAGGCCCAACAATAAGCTATGCCATATTTGGCATACCAAATGCAATACTTTGTATTATCCATTAATTTTGGGATTTCTTGCTGAAAATAAAGGATATGAGGCATTTTACAAGGGGATTTGAATCCCTTACCCTTTGAAAAATGGATAAGGCTTTAACCTATAAATTAAGCACCTTAAAAACACTATAAAAGGCTTAGTATTATATTTAAAAGCACATAAATATTTTAATATTTAAGCCCTTGTAAAGGAGAACAAGAAGAGAAAACAAAGTTTATATGTGTGATATTACAAGAGTAGCACATTAAAGGCAAAGATACCATTGTACAAACATCTTAGATACATTATAGCGAACTTTTATCCCCTTATTTGGAGACAAAGCAAGTTTGTATGTCTATCTAGTGGAGTTAATTATATGCCAAGAACCATTGCACAAATCTTTGAGAGACATTACAATGAACTTATGTAGCCCCTCATTTGGGAGAGACAAACAAGAGATAGTATAAAAGATCTAGAGCTAGAGATAGAGCCAAACTTCCTAGAAGAAAGCAAGTTTGTAGATCAAAATCCCCTTATTAGGAGAATTTGAAGTGAGAAATTATATTTTTCCTCATTTTAATCAATCGATTCAGCCTTTGAGCGGACCCATAGTAGACCTCATTGGAAGAAATTTGTTATCAACTTAGTCTGTGGACTATCTCTGTTCTTCAATACTTTATTTTAATTTTGGATTTTAAATACTGAGTTTTAATAGTTTAAGCTAATTTTCATGTAAAAAGATGGAAAATTAAGAAATTCATTAAAGTATCTAGAAACTAGTTTATTAGTGAGTAGTTGTATTAACTAACCTTTTTTAGATCAAAAGGCTTAGAAATTTATTCTCCACATTTTGAGTGTAGTTTTTATTGATCCTATTATTTAATGAGGCCTCATCATGATTTTTAGGGTTCCTCCTATGGTTATCTAGGTCAAAATATCTCTCAAATATTTATTATACATACATATTTAGGGGTATATACATACACAAAATAAATAGACAAGAGGAGAGAGGGTGGAGAAAAGGAAATAAAAGAGGAATACACAAAAAGATAATATTTTACATTGGGTTCACCAATTTAAATAGATGAGGAAAGTGAGACGTTAACCTTCATCTACTCAGCTTCCTAAGGTCTGACCAAGACAACCATTGAAAAAATGATATGATGATGGGTCTAGGGGCTCAGTTGATTAGGTTGAGGTGAAAGAATGAGGTTTTGGATGATGGGTGGAAAGGGTACTCATGATGATACCGAAATATCCCTCATACATCATGATTCTCATTGAGAGTGGTAAATTGAAAAGAAAATAAAATCACAAGAACCCTCAATATGAGTGAGGAAAAGGAGTCAAAGTTCTTGGTCAATGCTAGGAATGTGGGTAATTGGGCATAGTTAGGATGGATAACTCTAGGAAATTGACTAAATATATCAAGTTGAATATGTCTAGTCAATGTCATATGCATAATATAATGAAAATATGATGAGGTTATTCCTAAGGAGGAAGAAAAAGAAGAGTGGAGGTTAAGAATTAGATAATGTTTATTGATATCCCCACATATGAATATGTATTTTTATTTATTATGCCACTACATACTCTTGCTCATCAAGAGTGTTAAGATAGTTAATGATAAGATGTGAATTGGAGCAGAATGGAAAAATTATATTCTAGATCGGTGGTGATATTATGTTTGATGTTACTGGGGTAGATGAGAGATCTAAATCTAGGGAAGATATAAAAAAATAACCAAGAGATACACAAGACCACAATGATCAATCTAGGATAGAGAACCCATATCAAGAACCTGCAAAACAATTATAGGGAATAAATAAATAGATTTATTTATTCAAACACCCAAAATAATAGCTACCCTTAATTATCTCAATATTATATATATACAATCTATTACATTACACAAATATATAACACAAATAGTCTGCTATGTGATAATAAACTATTTATTGTGAATACACAAATAGGGAAAATTAAAGATATTCAATTTTTAATTATTATGTGCAAACAAAACATTGTTGAGAGATTCTCAATAGTAAAATAACCAAACTAACCTAGGTAAATAAAATTAACCCTAAGTAATAAATAAATTACCCTAGGTAAAATAAACTATCCCTAGGTAAGCTTAGACATACATTATTCTAACACCTCTTGTAATTGAAACATAGGGAATATGAAATAGATACAAGTCTCGACTACTAAGCTTGATAAGGTACTTGTTGGCCATTTTTGGCCCACAGATGAAGCTCTTGCATGGTTTGATGAAGCAATGTATCAAAGGCTTATAAATGAGTTCAACAATAAAAAATGGAGAGGATACAAGTAGGTTTTCATGGTGCTGGATAGTTGCAAGAATAGGTTCAGAAAAGCCTAAGTTTATACTTATGAGAAATATTTTGACTTTTGGCTTAGTGTTAGAGAATTAAGAATTCTTTTGGAGAAATTGTTCCACATAAAGCCTACAACAAAAGTACAAGGCATAATTGCCTTAGATAAATTGTTCCACTTTATTTGGCTAGGTGTTGGAATTTGTTCAGGAGATTTATTTCAAGTTTTTTGGCTAAGTATCAGGAATTGTTTTAGATATTTTGTCTGAAATAAAAATCTTGAAGGGTCATTTATTTGAGGAAAGTCCTAGACAAAATTTCCAAAGGGTATATTTCAAATAAATTGGTCCAAAACACTTTTCTCGAAGGATCATTCTTTGACAAAGTAGAACAAACAAAAGCCTAAGGGTCATTTATTCTAGGAAAATTATTCGATCAATTTTATTGAAGAGTCATTATTCAGCAAAGTGTTCCAAAACAAAAATATTGAAGGGTTATTTTTTAAGAAAGTGTCTGATACAAAAATTTGAAGGACACTTTCAAAATATCTAAAGGGAACTTTCAAAAATCCTGAAGGGTAATCTTGAGGGGCAAAGGGCCATTTCAAAAAGGCCAAAAGGTAATTCTGTAAGGCAAGTGTCCTTGACAAAGGTTTTGACAAAAGATGCAAGGGCATGAATTATTTCAAGAAAATTATTTCCTAAATTTGGCTAAGGCATGTGTTTATTTTGGGGAAAATTTTCTACGATAATTTTCTTGAAGACCAAGTTCTTTTGGACATTTTGTCCATAGAAAAAGACTAAGTACACAAATCTTTTGGGAAACTTGTCTTAGATAATTTCCCTGAGAACATATTTCTTTCAAAAAAATTATCTGAGATAATATTTACAAAGACCAAGGCATGAATTCTTTTAGGGAAATTATTCCATAATAATTTCACTGAAGACCAATTTCTTTTAGACAAATTGTTTGAGACAAATCCTATAGATGAATTCTTTCAAACAAATTATTTCAGCAAGTTTGATCTAGCAGGGTGGTGATAGGTGCATAAACATCAAAGTAAAGCTCAAAAACCATATATTAGAGTCCAAATATTGATGGTCATCTAGATGTCATTGAAATTCCCATAGATTTCAATTGATGTGTGGGTGAACGCCAAATTTAAACCATGACAAATAGCTATTGGGATTCAAATATCCCATGATGGGCACACAAATGTCAAGTTTGGGCCCCTATAAGTAGCTGTTTGGATTTTAAAATATAAGGATGTTCATGAAGATTTAAAATTTGGGACGTATGAAATAACCATTGACATTCAAAAACTATCAAAGGATCCCCCAACTGAATATGGGCTTGATAAGTGTCCAAATCTTGGGAACTTAGATCAAATCTAATAATGAGTAGTAACTAGTAGGTCAATGGGTCCAGGCATATCTAATAGAGTGTATTTGAGTTTACAAAGGTAGATCAATGACATGTTAATAGAGTCAAAGAGTCAATGAGCCAAGGAGCTACCACATGATATAAGTGTGTAAAGTTGGTAGATTGGTAGAGGATCTTAAAGATTAATGTGCATTTGACACATGGAATAAGCTTGAATAAAGTTGATAAATCAAGGGGAAATATTGATTGTTGGTGCTTGATCATGTAGATCAAGATCAATAGAGTGAGAAAAAAATAATAAGTTAATGGACCTCAAGTTGGTTTGCTGACAACCAATGAACAAAAGCCCGAGTTGGGACATTTTCAACTAAGGTCAATGGAGCATTTTGACTCAGGTAAAGCAAATGAATGGACCCAAGTTGGTAAAAAATACATGGAATTGAGCTCAAGCTCAACATGAGTTGAATCAGGATAAACAATAAGAACCAAGCATTGCCAATAGAGTTCCATAAAGGTAAATAGGTCTTTTAGACCTAATATAGGCTAGCAGGGTGGCAACTTGTTGTAAAAAGGACCAAGAATTGAGAAGAGTGCCATCTATATAGACTATAGGAAAACTAATATTATTAGATTGGTTTTTGTCTATAATTTGTTTGGTCTAGGTTTCAAATCAAGATTTGGTTTATACAATAAATGTAGAAGCTCTCATCCTTCAAAATAGTCATAATCTCTCAACAAGCCACCTCTCAAAGTAGATACAACATAGCCAAGTCAGCTTCATAGATATGAGGTTTTTGTCCTTATACATAAGTAGTTAAGTAAGATATGGCATGAAGATCAAAGATAGATATCTATTGGTTGGAGAAGCAACCTGAGAATTTAATAGATTTTTAGAGTGCCTAAGGGTCCCTTTTATAAATAGAATCATGACTCACCATCTTTGGAAAAATTCTTGTCTTCTAGTATATTACTCGAAGGATATTGGGAAAAATAAAGACTATCTTGTTCATGATAGATTACATCCTAATTAGAGCGAATCATGATGGAGCATTCCCTTGAAAGTTGGTAACTCATTAACTATTCTTGAGACATGCTCCCTCTCCTCTCTTCTCCCCTTCTCTTATATCATCCCATTCTCTTCTCCTTTGAAAAGGTTCTCAGATTTTAGACTTTTTATCTTTCCAAGAGATAGGGATACTCTTTGAGTTACTATAAAGTATGCTCCTCTTGATTAGGCTTGACCCTATCAATCAATTATAAGAACTACCTCTTAATGTAATAATGACTTTTTTTTACCTATCTCTTACCTTGAGTCTATGTTTGGTGAGTTGTGAATGATGGCATTGTGTGAAGGAGAATATTCCTTATACATTATCCTCCTTTTTGACCTTGTTTAGGGAGTTTTTAATGCTACTTACAGGTCTAGATTAGTGTTATACTCTAAACCTCTTCTATGAAATACTTATGCAAGTAGATTGATCTTGAGTTTGTGTGAGCTGGTATTATCTTATACTGATCTAGTGTGGGTTCAAGCTTATGGGAGTTTCCCTTTTAAGTTTGGTGTATCACCTAATTAAATTTATTTAGAGTACTTATCCAATTTCTAGCCCTTTTTCCTATGAAGCATTAGCTTAGCATTAGTTTAGATGAGCATCAAAGAAGAATCCAACCTACTCTAGAGGTTTATCCCCAATATAGGTTACCCACAACTTGGGGTTATCCCAATATTGTTACTTAATGGGAGGGATCTTGAGGAACCCTCTCCAAGGGTGCACATTAACATCATAATTGTTTTTAGCACACTTGGTGAGACTAAGGTCCAAAGTAGTGGAAGGATTTTTGGTGTTATTCTTCTATATATCAGCCTTTGGAGGTGTTCTACAAACATCAATGGTAACTCTAAGCATCTATCAACTAGTTAATCAACCTAACTAAGTGCCTAATCATCATAATATGGTATGTATAATCAGTCATCTTTTGATCAATATGCATATCCTCTACCTCAACATCACACTTATCAGGAAAATAATGTTTATATGTTCCCCCGAAGTGGTCCTCAAGCAGCTTATTATCACTTTCATGGCCTTTATCCTCCTTCCACCCCTACATTTGGCTAGGGTTAGCCTCTTTTAAATGTAAATCAATCCTTTAATTCCCCTTATCAAGACCAAGCTTACCCTATTACATCCTTATCAAGAGTCAATAAAGAATTAGTAGTTTGTATTGAGTTGATAAGGGAGATTGGTAAGGGTTTGGAGTTTTCTCCAGTCATCCCTATCCATGCTCTACAAAAAGCAAGGAGTGCTCTTTAGTTAGTAAAGAGTAGATGGTTAGTTTATGAAAGTGAACGATGGTCATCTTATAAGAATGAGGACATAACAATGCTAATAAACATGGTACAAAATCCAAACAATATGTTAATATCTTATGAAGAGTAATAGGCTTATTTGGACCAGCCTTATGTGTCCTCCCCCCTCTAAGAGCCTCAAGATCAACCTTCAAGAGTCCTTGATCAACCCCCTAATCAACCTTTTCAAAGTCTATCCTTGTTAAAACTCAGAAAGGCAATATTGGACCAAGGAAGAACAGTCATGAAGATCAAGGAAGGGGTCAAGCTTGGACAAGAATTCCCTATTCACACCATGGGGGTATAAAGATCTTCTTGTAAGAGTTATAGAATGTATGGGCATCCATTGAAGAAGCTGACTACCCACATGTTGAGAATCAAGAAATGAAAGGGTGGGTATTGTCTATTGAGGAAGTGTTTGAGAAATGGAAGGAAGAGTATGTCAAGCTTGAGCCAATCAGTTTTCCCTCTCCTACCCCTATGCCCATTCTCACTCTAGATCATGAAGATATTCTATCTAGGATCCTCTCCTATGACCCTAATTATTTCATACCCTCTCTTGTGAAACCACCCTCTCCCATACTCATTTAGGAAAAGGAGAAGGTAGCCAAACCTTACATTTTAATCTCATGGAAATCAATTAAGGAGGGCACAAAGAAGGAAAGGGAGGTGTTAGTTGAGGTAGTCCAAGAACTAGTCTTGGTAGAGGAAGGGTTAGCTATGCAAGAAATGAATCAAGAAATCATAGCTCAACTCAATGAGCTTTGTGTATATAAGTTTTGAGACTCTCTCTCCTTAATTCAAAAGCCACCTAAAAGAGCATTAAAAGTTCCTAGCTATAAGGATACCTTCCAAAGCTACAAGCAAGGTGAACTTCTTCACCATTTCACCATCTCCCTTATAAAATAAGAGCCTATTATACAAAGGATAGAGGAGGAGATTTTAGTCATAGGTGAACCTAAAGGGGATAATGTAAGTGTTTATGATGAGGAGATCATGATAGGCAACCCAATTCATAGGGAGGAGCATGTTTCAATTTTCAAGTTGTAGGAGCCTGATAAGAAGCAAGAGGACAACCTTCATGAACCTAGTGTGAAGGTCAAGATCATATCAAACAGTTTAGAAGATTAATGACAACATTTGTGCTTGGATTTCTTGAGTGAAATAGAGTAGTTTAATGTTGTAAACTTGCCTAAAGAGGAAAATCTACAAGCTAAACATGGGGCAGACCTTGAATGGACTATTAAAGGTCCATTATACATAAATGATGAAGAGGATTAGAACCAAGAACCAAAATTTGGTCCACTTCAAGATGAGGTGTCAGTTGAGGATAGCTCTGATATGTTGGAGCTAGAGGAAAGTAGATCAGATCTTGAGCAAGACAAATATGATGTTTTAGACCTTGGATGGTAAAATCAACCCTCATTTTTAATTGAAAATTAAGATGAAATATTGAGTGAGGTTGATGAAGGGGACATCTCAAGTTCTCAAGTGATTCAATTTGATGAGCATACTAGGAAAGAGCTTGAGAAGTTATGGCAACTGTTCAATGCCATAGCCAAAAAATTTAAAGAGGCTAAGGGACATGTCCTTCCAAAAATATATGAACATGTGAATCTAAGCATGATTAGTCCTAATTTACATAAGGATAAGGTATATGAACATGGTCTTTTTAAACCGCCAATTAGACTAAGTGTAGTTGCTCCCAAGGGCCCGAATGAAGTCTTCATGCAAGACTTTCTCAATAATGATGAACAATAGCAAGAAAGTGCTCCCATAACCCAACATGAACTGAGATTGGAAGACTTGTATCAATATTTCTACATCCAAGACATGTTCATTCCATTCCATCCACTAAGGATCACATCAAAAGGATTGGCCATCAAACTATTTGATTCACCAATTATGGTACCTCTAAAGCTAAGTTTTTTTCATATTAGTTTGTTATAAATAGATGATACTATAAGTTTTCCTTTTGATCTAGGAGGAGCTATTTTGAAAAGGTATGTATATATTAGATTATTTTTTATGCTTTTCTCTAAGTGCCTTTGTGCACATTTTTTTGTTTAGTAGGTTAATTGTTCTTTCTTTTTTGCAAGTGCTTGCATGCATTTGCCTTTGTTGTTTTATTTTTGGTCCTTGTTGTTTCAAGATAAATCTCTAGAAAGGGTTAGATTTGTATCATATTTTATAATAGCTCAGTTACAAATAATTATGACTCCATACCCAATGGACTAGACAAGGCAACATGGTCTGGGTTCTCTTACATAGATAGGCATGCAACCCTTGTGAGTTGCCAAAGATATTAGCCATTTTTGGCCAAAATTTGAAGCTATTTCATGGTTTGATGAAGTAGTGGATTGAAGGATTATAAATTATTCCATAAATTCAAAATGGAGAGGATCTAATTAGGTTTTCATGGTACTGAACAGTTATAGGAATAGGTCTAGAAAAGCCAAAGTTTATACTTAAGAAATATTTCAAATTTTGGCTGTGTTAAAGCATTTAGAATTCATTAAAATAAATTGTTCCACACAAATCCCACAAAAAAGTATAATGCATAATTCTCTTAGAAAAATTATTCCACTTTATTTGGCTAAGTGTTGGAATTCTTTTGGGAAATTTATTTTGAGTTTTTTGACTAAGTATCGAAAATTGTTTCAGACATTTTGTCTAAAATAAAACTCTCGAAGGGTCATTTCTTTGAGGAAAGCCCTAGAAAAAAGTTTCAAAGGGTATATTTTTGAGAAATTGGTCTAAAACACTTTTCTCAAAGGATCATTCTTTGAAAAAGTGGACCAAACAAAAGCCTAAGGGTCATTTCTTTCAAGAAAATTATCTAAACAATTTTATTGAAGGGTCATTATTTAGCAAAGTGTCCTGATACAAAATTCTTAAAGGGTCATTTTTTGGGAAAATGGATGATACAAAAATCTAAAGGACACTCTCAAAAGTTCTAAAGGGCACTTTAAAACATCCTGAAGGGTAATCTTGAGGGGAAAATGGCCATTTTGAAAAGGCCAAAAGGCAATTATTTAGGGCAAGTGTCCTTGATAAAGGCTCTGACAAAAGGTGAAAGGGAAAAAATTATTTTGGGAAAATTGTTTCTAAAATTTGGATAAGGCATGTATTTATTTTGGGGAAAATGTTCTATGAAAATTTTCCCAAAAACAAAATTATTTTGGACATTTTGTCCATGGAAAAAGACTAAGTACACAAATCTTTTGAGAAAATTGTCCAAGATAATTTCTTTGAGGACATATTGCTTTTAGACAAATTATCCAAGAAAATCTTTCCAAACACCAAGACATGAATTATTTTGGGGAAATTATTTCATAAAAATTTCCCCAAAGACTAATTTATTTCAAATAAAGTGTCTGAGACCAAGCCCATAGATGATTTCTTTTGATAAAGTTGATCTAATAGGGTGGCGACAAGTGTGTAAATGTTAAAGTAAATCTCAATAGCCATCTATTGGATTCCATAGATTGATGATCATATAGACATCATTGAAATTATCATATATGTTAATTGATAAGTGCATAAATTTCAAATTCAAGCCATGGAAAATAGCCATTGGGATTCAAATATATCATGACAAGTGCACAGACATCAAGCTTGGGCCCATGCGAGTAGCCATTTGTATTTGAAAATCCAAGGAAATTCATGAAAACATCAAATTTGTGCCTTGTAAAATAGATTTTGGCATTCAAAAACCATCAAAGGATCCCTTGATTAAACATGGGCTTGATAAGTGTTTAAATCTTGAGAACCTAGATCAAATCTAATGATGAATGATGACTAGCAGGTCAGTAGGTCTAGGTAGATCTAATAGAATGCATTTAAGCATACAAAGGAAAATCAATGGCATATGAGTAGAGTTAAATATTTAATGAGCTGAGGAGCTACCACATGGCATAAGTGCATAAATCTAGCATACTAGAAAATGATCTTTAGGATTAACATACATTTGCTTGAACAGAGTTGACAAGTCAAGGGGTAAGATCGATGGTTAGTGCTTGATTATACAGATCAAGATAACTGGAGTGAGTAAATGCTAATAAGTCAATGGATCTTGAGTTAGTTTACCAATAACCAATGAATAAAGGATCGAGTTGAGACATTTTCAACTAAGGTCAATAAAGTAGTTTGACTTGGGTAAAGCAAATAAATGGACATGAACTGGTAGAAAATACATGAAACCAAGCTTGAGCTTGACCTAAGTTTATCCAAGATAAACAATAAGGACCAAGTATTGCCAGTAGATATCCATAAAGGTAAAATAGGTCTTTTAGACCTAATATATGCTAATAGGGTGGCAATTATAGTAAAAGGGACCAAGAATCAAGTAGAGTGCCATCTATATAGACTATAAGAAAACCAATAATCTTAGATTGGTTTTCATCTATAGTTGATTCAGGTCTAGGTTTCAAAGCAAGAGCTAGTTTGTGTAATAAATTTAGAATCTCTCATTCTTTGACACAGTCATAGGCTCTCGACAAGACACCACTCAAAGAAAATACATCATGGCTTGATTAGGTTCATAGATATCAGGATTTTGTCCTTATACATAAGCAATCAAGTAAAAGATGGCATGAAGATCAAAGATAGAGATCTAGTGGTTTGAGAAGCAACCTAAGCATTTAATAGATTTTAGAGTGCCTGAGGGTCCCATTCATAAATAGGATCATGACTCACCATCTTTGGTAAAACTCTTGTCTTCTAGTATATTACTCAAAGGATATTAGGAAAAATAAAAATTATCTTATTCATGACATATTACGTCTTGATTAGACCAAAGCATGGTGGAGCATTCCCTTGAAAGTTGATAGCTCATTAATTGTTCTCAAAACATGGTCCATTTTCTCTCTTCTCCCCTTCTCCTATATCATACCATTATCTTCTCATTTAAAAAGGTTATCAGATTTTAGATTATTTATCTTTCTGGGAGACATGGATGCTCTTTAAAATACTGTAAAGTATGATCCTCTTGATTAGGCTTGACCTTGTCAAGCATTTGTAATAACTACCTCTTGATGTAATAATGAATTTAGTTACCTATATCTTGCCTTGAGTTTGTGTTTGGTGAGTTGTATATGATGACATTGTGTGAAGGAGAATCTTCCTCATCCATTGTCTTCCTTTCTGACCTTGTTTAAGGAGTTTTTAATGCTACTTATAGGTCTAGATTAGTGTTCTAATCTAAACTTATTCTATGAAATACCTATGAAAGTAGCTTGATATTGAGGTTTTGTGAGCTAATATTATCTTCTACTGATCTAGTGTGGGTTCAAGCTTATGGGAGTTTCCCTTTTAAGTTTAGTGCATTACTTGAATAACTTTACTAGGAGCCCTTATCCCCTTTCTAACCCTTTTCCTTGTGAAGCATTAAATTAGCATTATTTTAGGTGAGCATCAAAGAGGAATCTGGCCTAATCTGGCCCCAACATAGGTTACCCACAACCTAGGGTTGTCCTAATATTGTGACTCAATGGGAGAGAGCCTGAAAAACCCTCTCAAGGCTACACATTAATGTCATAATAGTACCCATTTAAAAACCAATTAAAACATAATAAATGAAGGTGGGACTTCATGGTAAATTCCATAAGTACAACTTCCTTTACCCTAATAATCTCCTGCAATTGAAGATAATGAGGAGAATTTAAAGGCTTAGTGAAGATGTTAGCAATCTGCTTAGTTGTAGACACAAACTGCATAGAAAGAACTTAATTCTAAATGAGCTATTGAATTAAGTGTATGTGAATCTCAATGTTTTTGGTGCACTAATGCTCAAAATAATTGCATGAAATAGAAATCACACTTTAGTTAACACACCAAAGAATATTAGGACCTGATTGTGTGAAGCCAAACTCTCTAAACAACTATCAAAGCCAAAGGATCTCCTAATTGGCTTTGATACCACCTTGATACTCTACCTTAGTGGAGGATAATTGAATAGTTTTTAGCTTTTTACATGACCAAGCAAATAGACCAAAATGAAGTGTGAATGTAAATCTATAAGTGGATTTGTGAGTGTCTACATCACTAGCCCAATTTGAGCCAATATATCCAAAAGGATGTGGATAAATTTGTGGTATGTACTATATACCAAAGTGTGTGGTGTCATGAATATAGCATAAACTAAAATTGGTTGATTTCCAATGACTCTCATGAGACTCATGTGAAAATTGAGATATAAGGTTCAAAAAAATGTAATATCAATATGTGTATGAGTCAAGTATAAAAGAATACCTATAAGTTATCATCAATAAGAGAAGTCATGAAACTGTTAGATAACACAAAACTTGACTAATATAGAATGGGGGAAGGCTCAAAATTAGCAATGCCAAACTTGTGAATAAGATCTATTTCATACTTTTGCTATCCAATAGAGATACACTCAGAAGACTAATGAACTTGAAGGCTAAGAAAATAATGCAAAATTACCAGATCTGTCATGTCAAACTTATCTACCAAATTATCCTTGATGCCTTAAATCAAGGAGTCTAAACTACTAGTGAGGATAAGGTCATCAACATACAAAACTAATATCATGATATCCTCACCTTGATTTAGGATATATACATTGTGATTTGACTCACAATGATGGAAAACAAACTCAAAAGAAAAGAGTTCATCTTCTTATACCAAGGTTGAGGAGATTATTTGAGACCATAAAGAGAATGATGGAGTCTATAAACTAGTGATGCATCCTATACAAATCCTAGACACTAATCCATATATATCTCCTCCTAGAGATCATCATATAAGAAGGCACTCTTCACATCCATTTAAGAACTGACCAATGATGTGAAGGAACAAGAGAAAGTACAAGTTGAATAAAATCCATCTTAGCTATAGGGGCAAAGGTTTTAGAGTAATAAAATCCTTTAACCTATGAAAAACTCTTAGATACTAATCTAGCTTTATACTTATCAATTGATCCATCTATATCAACATCTTACAAGTTTTCTTCCCTTAGGAAGAGGAACAAGATCCCATGTATGATTCTTCATCAATGAAAAATACTCATCGTACATTGCAACATCCCACTCAAGTTTACCAATGGCCTAAAAAAATAACACTGGATTATTAGTAATGGCTTTTCCCATAATAGAAACACCTGATGTCTACGAGTGAGTGTGATGAGAATCAAATGGATCTCCAACAAAAGAACCAACTATCTATAGAGTATTATGTACCCACATAGGCATTGATGGTGAAGAGGATGGATGTGGTGGCTAAATAGGTACAACATCAAAAAAATTCACCATGATCAATAGAAATCAAATCCTCACTATCACCTATAGAAGGAGAAGTAATAAATGTAGACTCATGTGGAGTAGGTATCTCATCAACACATACATCTCATTGAAAAAAAACATCATGTGAGATAGGATCAAGAAGGCGGTAAGCTTTTAAATCTTCACAATATCCAAAAAAAATAAGTGATTGGATTTTCTTTTCTAATGCTTTACAATTTTCATCATGGACAAATACCCATGCTTGACTCATAAAAATATAAAAATATGATATATCAGGCTTGATCCTAGATGAAGTTTCTTTGGGTGTCATATTATACACAACTTTGTGAGGCATATAGTTTTGGATGTAGTTTACACAATTTACTGCTTTAGCCCAATATTGTGGACCCATATTTTTAGAATGTATCATATAATTTTCCATCTCTTTCAATGTTTAATTCTTCCTCTCTATTACACCATTTTGTTGGGGAGTGCATGATACATTGAACTGATGTTAAAAGCCATGCTCACTACAAAAATCTTAAAAAACATTACTTTCATATTCCCCCCCATTGTCTATGCGTATATTCTTAAAAGGAAGAGATGTTTATTTTTTAACAAAGGATTTGAAAGACTTGAAGGTATCAAATACTTCACTTTTCAACTTGAGAGAATATCCACAAGTTTTACAAGTGAAATCATCAATTAGTGTGAGTGCATATTTGGCCCCTAACAAAGAATGAGTTGGAAAAGACATTAAATCATAATGAACCAAATTTAAGGGTGCATGATCATGTGTGGCCTTACCACCTAGAAATGGGTCCTAGTGCTGTTTACCAACTAGACATTTAGGACATAATCCATCAGTACATGATACCTTTATAAATCCATTTACAAGATTTTTACACTCATTTTATTCATATAACCAAAACTTAAATGCCCTAGCCTTTCATGTCACAACTTGCTAATACTATCACCGTGTGTTTCAAGTAAAGAACTAGAATTCGTAGAAGAAAACTCAAACTTATCTAAAGTGTAGATTCTTAAAGAATGAACTACTATACCTGTAGCAACTATCTCACTAGGATCAATACATTATCTTATTATAACATCATGTGGAGTAAACTCCATAGTTTTTCCAGTACCATAATGACATATTTGATACATAGAGAGAAGATTATAAGAAATTTTGGGTACAAGTAATACATCATTAAAACAACCATCTTATTTGCTAATGATACTTGATCCCAAAAATTAAAATTTTAAAGACTTCCCCATGATAATATGTGATGTACTATAATTGTTAATAGAAGACAAGAGATCCTAAGAATGTATGAGATGTTGAGAGACCCTTGAGTCAAAAAACCATTGATTATGAGATAAAGATATAGCTTTGGTTGAAAGAGCTTTCCCTTTTCCTGTAGGAGTAGAAGATGGAGAAGGCACAAAAATCTTGTGTTATTTCAATGCTTTCACTAATGCTGCCATATTTTTAAAACATCTAATTTCATCATGATTAGGACCACCATAAATGTTACAAGGACCAAAAGTTTTCTTATTTTGATTAAAATACGTTTTGTTTTTAGAAGATTGAAGAGGTTATGTAGTGGTGTCTATAGGTTTATTCAAAGATGGTGGCCTCTTCTTGGATTTAGGTGATGGTTTTACTTTTGAGGTTTTAGCCACTAAGGCTTGACTTGAACTAGGTAGAGCATTTAGGGCCATTAGTTTTGTTTGCTCTCTATTTAGTCTTTCACAAAAAACTTCAAAATAAGGCCATTTGAATTCATCACCTAATATATTCTTTATGGTATAGAAGGCAATATAAAATACACTATATGGTCCTTTCAATTTATAAAAAATCATAGAGATGCACTCCTTATCATTTTTATCCTTATCACGAGGTTTCAATTGACCTAATAATTTTGAATTTATCCAAGAATTCATATATATAAGGGAAATTTGATGGAGATAGAGAACTTAATTATACATCTAATTATGACATTTTAAATTCATTTATTTTGCTAAATAGTTTTTTAAACTTATCCCATACCTATTTTGGCATTTTGACATCTATAATGTGGAATTTAAGACTATCTAAAATGTTGAGGCCAATCAATCCAAAAGACTCATCCTGCTTATAGCCATATGCACATTTGTTCTTTTTAGAGGTGAATGCCATAATTGTGTTATCTTCAAAAATCCTCCATAGGCCCTTTGATTGAAGTAGTTGTTGTATTTTAAGCTTCCAATCATGGTAATTTATGGAGTTTAATGGTTCAAACAATTGAGATTTCATTCCCAAAGAGGAAGATGACATTGATAAAAATTACTTAGACATTCTTTATATAACTTTTCTTCACAAAAAAACCCCTCCTGTTATATTTAACATCTCTCGATGATATTTTTACCCTTAGAATATTTTCAAAGATACTATTTTTGATTTATGGATAAAAACATGACTTTGCATAAAAAAATGAGCATGAGATTTGACCCCAAGACCTCTTATAACATCAAAGCTTTAATAAAATTCTATTTACCACTATAACAAAGTCAATTTTTATAATATAAAACAAAAGACTTGATTTTAAACCACTTAAATGAGAAATTAATGAGATAAATCCAAAATAATAACTCACACATGTGAGCAAGAGGCTGAAAATGATGGCTTCATTAAATAATTAAATCCTTTCTTTTAGCAAGATGTGGTAATTTGGAAGGAAATATGTTGAATATTTCAATTAGAATTACCAAGTAGACCCTTCAAACATCTATCACATTGGCTTTGCAGAATCTTCCCAAAATGTTGTACAACCTCATGTAATTATGAAAAATCTTGATGAAAATGAAAGATGGGAATGGTTGCTACCATATCCAAGTCTCAAATTGTAATTTTGAATAATGTGCAGCTTCCAATTGAAAGAAAACTATACGGATATACTATAGGAAAAAATTTACTACAAATTCAGAATTAGAATAGGTCAAAAAGATATATGGCTTGACTTTTGGGTGTATGGCCTAGGATAAGATGGAATCTGGAATAGTTAGTTTGCTCACATAGGTCTCAGTTTTTGAAAACCATACATGTACATGTAGATATGGAATCTAAAGTGAGTTAAATCAAGCATTAGTCAAGAAATCTCAATAAAATGCATAAGAACATAACTAACTAAGCCAACTCATTCTATGAGGTTTGTAAATGACAATTAAGATCTATATAATTAAAGTATATACATCAAACCTTCCCAAGAGCATCCCATCTCCAAATACATCTCAAAACATGATTTTCCCTTTGATTTGATGCTCAAGTCTTTGTCAATAATGAATGGTAATGCTCCTCCATCATCTTAAGTGCACCAGTGAAACTAGGCTCATGATATTTGATCAATGTTATGTCTATAGTGAAGATATCTTATTACGAATTAAACATAATAAAACTACATAAAAATGACTTGTGGAGAGGATTTTGCATAATAAGTTTAACCCAAAAGAGTTTTTTTTAAATGGTGGTCTTGGCCCTTCTATTAATAGATTTTTGAATTTGATAAGAATCAACCATGCCTATCCATCTTGAGATCAAGATGTGTGGCCATTAATTAATTCAATTTTAGAGACTTGATTCATAAGTACCCTCATAAATATTTAGAAAGAAGGGGCATTAAAGAGGCATGGGAGGCCTTAAACCTGATATCTATTTTATTTATGGTTTATGGATGCCATCCCACAAATGATGTCATCTAATGATGTAGATATTAGAAATAAATTTCCAATTAAGAAATATTTAACAACTTCCATGAATTTTCCACTTAAGCTCTTAATTTGGATTAATTTACGTAAGTGAGAGTAATCAAAATTTATGAAATTCTTTGGAAATTGGTTGCCCATTATTAATCAAATCGGTTGAAGTGTCAAGTTACTAGGTCATAATTTGAATGGAGTGAAATTAGAAGAAGGTGTTAGTTGTGTATAGACTGATATCCCTTTTAGGACATTACTAACATGAAATAACACATACATGTGTTGTGTGCTTCTAAATTAGAATAATTCAATGGTTTAGAGCATAAAATTGTGTTTTCATCATTTTAACTTGAAATGATTTGTGAAAAGTTAATAATCACATAAAATACATTGCCCCATTCAAGAATACATTATCCTAAATTGACACTTTTATGTGACAAGATCGAACCATTTAGCATGTTTAAGTGATTTTGGCATAAATTGTGCATTTGAGTGAATTTTGAGTAAGATTGATTATTTCAATACAATGGTGTTGAGAATTGGATGTCTAGATTTTGGCTTTATTTGAGAAGACATGTTAAGACATTTAAGTGAAGCAACACATTTTCAAAGAAAAGAGTTGTCAAGAAGAAATTGGAAGGAAATGACCCATGATGCTCCCTCGAGATGACATATGAGGATGAAAGAAATGGATAGACTCTCAAAAGAGAGAAATAATGAAATTAATCATGGATGAGATGAAATTCATACAAGATAATTCTTGCACACCTTAATTAACAATGATCAAAATAATTTAAAACATAATGGGCCCTAAAGATGGGGGGAAGTTGGAAGAATACAAATAAAAAATATAAGAAACACACTTTGAACACACCCAAAAGAGGGTGTAAGCTACACACTTAGGGAATTATTGATCCCAAGACAAGTTGCACACTTTGAAATTAATAGAACAAGGGTAAAATTCTAAAGAGCTTGGAATTAGAAGAAATAAGAGAGAATTACTCCAGGGAAAGGAAAATAATAATGTGCCCTAGTAGAGCATATTTGATCAATTGATAAAGCAGTTTTGACCTAATAGGGCTGATTTTAATCACTAATAAATAATTATGCCCTAGTAGGGATGATTTGATTCAAAAATTGATTTAAATATTGTGCCCTAGTATAGAAAGTTGGCACACATATCTCAATGATATAACCTATTACATAGATTAAAATATGAGTGGGCACAAATGCAGATGCAAGGGTCCAATGACCAAAAAATACACATAACTAGGCATACAATGATGCACAAAGTGATGAAAGAGATTATTGGAAGAATAAAGGTGGCCAAGCTAACTTGAGACACATCATGTATCCAAGTGCTGCCTACATAGTCCATATGGACCTCAAACTAATGTAGTTCACCCAAAAAGGGTAGAAAATGGAATGAGGAAGGAAGAATAAAATAAACATGGACCAGTATTCAATTAGACTCATAATGTATGCCAAGAGATGCACATCTTTCATAGAGTCTTGTGTGTAATCCATTGGTGTATAGTTCATTGGTGTATTGAGAGTTGATCTTCAGAGCTGCATTGACTTTGAGACTTGGATCCAAATGACTTGGTGCTTACTATAACAAAATGAAATTATACATCATAAGTATGAGTAACCTATAATGACTCTGTATTTCAATGTGATGAGCTGGTTCAAACGTGAATATTTATAATTAAAGATAATGATAAAAATTATCAATACCATAGTTACAATGATTTACATTTAAACAAAAAATAAAGATAGATAAAAATAAAACATAAATGTAACTTAACTTAAAATCAAGATGTGAATAATCAAGAATTAAGTAGGAACAAGAATGTATAAAAGAAAATCAAGAACAACTTAATAAACAACATGAAAATAAGAAATGAATAATCAAGATCCATGTGTATAAACAAGATTTTCTTGGAAAACAAAAGAACCAACAAAAGAATAATACAAACGACAAAAAGAACAAAAAGAAACAATAAAGGAATAAAAATGAAAAAAAAACTATAAAATAAATGGAGTGACAAGGAAGCAATCAAAATATTAATAAAAATCGAATAAACATACACAAACAAGATTTAGTCATAATGTTAGTGCAAAGAAGAAAATAATCATTCAGGAACATGTAGTAGAGGTGTTATTTTCTACAACAACATAACAAGAACAAAGGACAAAAAGTTTCCTCCAGGTGATAAGACAACAATAAGACAACACAAAATGGGGGGAAAAGAAGAAAAGGAAGGGTTGGTTGAGCTAACTCTAGATATATAAGATAAGTGGATGCTATCTACATAATCCCATAGATGCAAAATCCGACATGAATTTTAGGCCAAATGTAGTTCTCCTAAGAAATGGGATAGAAGAAATTGATGATATGAAAACATGATTGATGTTGTAGAGGAAATGAGGAAAATGGACTCACAAAATGGTGAGAGTATTCAAATGAGAGCTCACAAGACAATGAGAGCATAGAAATCAAAATAAATAAAAGTGCAAAATAATGTTTTATATTTATTTTGGCGATCACTTTCTTATGTTTTTGTGTTTTTGGGATAAGTAACATAAGTGAAATATTAATAAATAGCTCAAAAAACTACCTAAATAAGGAGATGTACGTCCATAGAGAAGAGTTTAATAAATAACTAAATTGGTTGTAATGGGAGTTATGGATATAAATAATGGTACAAGGAGCCAACTAATCAAGGAGATGTACATCCAAGAGTAAAAGTTATAATAATAGCTAAAGCTAGTTGTAATGACCATACTCACAAATCAGAGAGAATGAGATCCTATTAACATAATAATGACTATCAAATAGTAGCTAAATAACAATAGAATAGTATGCTATGCGAGATAAAATTAGAACCATTCAATAGGCAAAAACCATGAGTTGATGTATCTGTGTTCACTTGTCTCTAAGAGGTAGGTAAAAAATATTGTCTAGGCTGAATTGCTTTGTAGAATTGGCATTGAATGAGTCTAGAATGCCTATGAGTCATAATCAAGATCATAATTGGGAAAGGGATAGAACTATTCTAGGTTATAATGGCCCAAGGTGTGAAAATAATATGGTTCTAAGTAAAATGGTGTAGGGTGGGATAAAAAGAGTCGAGCTAGAATATAAATGATCCAGAGTGCCAACGATCCAATGTTTTAACTATCTCGAGTCATAAAAGAATGTAGTTCTCATAATAATGGTCTAGGGTAAACCAAAAAGGAATATGGTCCAAGATAGGATGGTCTAGGATATAATAGTGGGATAAAATGACTTCAACATAAGTTTCCCCCAAGTAAAGGGTCTTGTAGACAATGGTTCAAAAAACTGTCAAGCATAAAACAGCTTGAGATATACAATGTTCATGGGATATAGAAGTTCTTCACCACCTAGAGTAGTCAATTGATATGCCCCTAATCCATAATTTGCTATGATAACATATGGGCCTAGCTAATTAGGTTGGAACTTACCCCTTTTCTTACATTTAGCATTTGTGTTCTTCTAATTCTCTTTCAAGACCAAATCACCAATTTCAAACTCTCGAGGGAGGATAAATTTGTTTTAACTTCTAAGAAATCTATTTTGATAGGCTTGTAAGTTATCTAGGGTATACAAATGCTTACCATAGAGGAGTTCTAGTTATTGTAACCTAAAAAATCTATAACCCTTATAGTCTTCAATATTCTCCAAAGATACTTGTAGTAAAGGCAACTCAATCTCAATCAGGATAATAGATTATATTCCATAAACAAGGGAGTATGGAGTCACTCCTATGGGGGTTCGATGGCCAGTATGAGTAGATTATGGCTAGTGTCATTGAAAATCTTCTTAAGTATGGCCTTAATGGTTTTGTTCGATGCCTCAGCTTGTCCATTTCCTTATGGGTTATATGGTTTAGATTTCTTGTTCTTTTATTTACAAATGATCCACCATTATCAAATATAATTCATGTTCAGATACCATATCGATAAATATATGATAGTGAATAAACATGACAATCTACTTCTCGATGACACAAGTGAGAGGAATGGCCTCAATCCACTTAGTAGAATGAGAATATGTTTATCACCATCTAAAGATGTGGGGTTTATTTTCCTAATGATATCGAGGCCCCATGTAGAAAATGAACATGGTATAATGATCAGTTACAATGGCAAGGAAGGTGCATGTATCGAATTTCCATGTTATTGATAAACAACACACTTCTTCACATAATTTCATGCATATATATATTTTTTGGGCCAATAGCAACATGTTCTAAGGAGTTTTTTAGCTAAGATTACATCATTAGTGTGGGCCCCACACATTCCTTTGTGAACCTTCATAAGTACTAACTTGAATTTTATTGAAGATAAATAATGAAGTAGCATTCCATCATAACCCTTATGATAAAGCATGTTTCTAAGGAGGGTATAATGGGCTATGCGATGAAGGAAATTTTTTTGATGATTATTAGAAAGGTCAAATGGAAAAACATGGTCGTGAAAATAATTATAAATGTCTTGAAAACAAGGTAGTTCAGGGGGTGACTTAGGACCAACAATGGTGCATACCCTTTCTAAATTTGGCAAGACATGAGTAAACTATAGAAGATTTTCAATGAGAAATTAATATTCTTTAGCACTGCTATCAATTTGTATCATGGACCCACTTATTTCCATTACATTGATAAATCTATTATTGGCTCTTAGTACTTGTTCAAATTGTAGATATTTAAAATGATCTTTGAGATTATCCATAATTTATTTGTATGGTACAAGCTTATTATCTTTGGTCTGATATTGATTTATGGTTTAATTGATAATCAATTGGGAACCCCTATAGACCATTAAGTGATGGATATCCAAATGCACTGTAAGATGAATTATTGTAATAAGTGCCTCATACTGGGCCATATTGTTGGTATAATGAAAATTGATATGAAACACCTTGGGAATCAAACCCCTTTGTAGTGTAATTAATAAAATGCTAGTTCTAGATCCATGAGAAGTGAAAGAACCATCAAAATATAATTTCAGTGTTTAGGTTCATGCTTCAATTCTTCTAATGTCATAATAGAATCATCTGGAAAGTCAAATCTGAGTGGTTGAGTGTGTATAATGGGGGACTCTACTAGTTGATCAAAATAACCTACCCCTTGATAGCTTTCTAATTCTGATTCTCAACATTAAACTTGCTTAATATCAAGACCCATTTGGCCATGTGACTTATGAGAGTTGCTTTGGATAATAATAATTTGAGAGGATACACTTTAGCAATAATAATGGTTTTGTTGTTCAACATATAGTGTCATAAATTTTGGGATGTGAATACCATATCTAAACATGCCTTTTCAATAGGTGTGTAATTGTGTTCATAAGGCAAAAGTGTGCATCTTAAATAATAAATTGTGTGTTCCTTGCCTTAATCATCATGTTGGGCCAAAAGTATCCCTAACACATGCTCAGTTGTTGAAATATAGAGAAGCAATGGTTGTCCAGGTATTAACGATCTAAAGATTGGCAGGTTAGCCAAATAGGTCATGAGCTTTACAAATGATAATTGACACTCTTCATCTCATTGAAATAATGACCCCTTTCTTTAAGATATGTATAAATAGGTGGTACTTATCTACTAATTATTAAATGAACCTATAAATAGATTGGATCTTTCCTTGTAGGATTCAAAGATGTTTGAGATTTGAAGGTGAAGGTATTTTAATAATGTCCTTGACCTTAGCAGGGTCTACTTCAATCCCTCTTTGAGATACATTAAACCTTATAAAATTTCTTAAAGTGACTCAAAAGACACACTTCTTTGGATTTATATGGACCTTATTCTCATGAAGTCTCTCAAATATTCTCTATACAATGTCAGGATGTCTATCTCATGTTCTTGATTTAGCTAGGATGTCATCAACAATATCATGCACCATGTCATAAAATATGATAGTCATAACATGTTGATAAGTAGATCCAATGTTATTAAATCCAAATGACATGACTTGATAACAAAATGTCCCCCATGACATGGTGAACATAGTCTTCTACTGGTCTTCTTGGGATATCTTGATTTGATTGTATCTATAAAATCCATCAATGAGGGATAACATCTTGTACCCAATAGTAGAATTGATAATCATGTCAATGTCAGGCATAAGAAATTCATATTTGGGTTACACTTTTTTTATATCTCTAAAATTAGTACAAAGACATACAACTTGTGGCATTTTTCTAAATAGAACTATGTTTGATATCCATTCAGAATAGTCCAGTGGTCGAATGAAGCTTGATCCTAATAATTTCTCCAATTCTGCTTTTACCAAAAGAGTGATGTGTGGATGCATCTTCCTCAATTTTTTTGACCATCTTGGCATCTAGATGAATAAAAAGTCACTGTAAAACCAATTCAGGGTCTTGTAGACACCTAAAATTGGCCATCGACAACCTCCAATCAGGGTTTTGACCAATTCCACACAAAATGCACAATTTGGCCTAAAAACACTAAAACACACTAAATGATGTGAAACTGACATATTCAAGTGTTGATTTTGGCCAAGGCATACATAAATGGGGTAATGTAATTTATGGGCTAACTAACTTTGGTTAGATCATTTTGAGTCAAAATGTCAATTTTGTATCTGGGTGCTCTAGACTGATATTTCCTATCAAATCTCTTGCATGAGATGTATGTCTTTGTTATTTGTTGTCAACAACATCCTAAATAGTATAATAGATCTAAAACATTTTACATCACCTTCCAATTCTAATTTAGTCAAATTTTGGACCAATAAAAAGGCATTCTAATCAATTTGGGTAATTGTACATAAAGTGCTTAAACATGCTTAAGAGCTAATTAACCCAAATCAAGAGCCTAATTATGAACTCCATGGAAACTTGTTTAATAATTGTTTTTATAAATAAATATTGAATATTTTCATCATTAGGTGACCTCATTTCTTGGGAAGACATCTCTAGGCCATAAATGCCACAAATATTAGGATTCATGCCCTCCATGCCTCATCAATGCCTTCCATGATGCCCTCCATGCCTTTTAATTGCCCCTTCTTCCAATGTCATGATGAGGATAATTATAAACTTAATTCTAAAAATTGAATTAATCCTCAACCACACATCTCAATCTCAAGATGGATGGTTTAGGTTGATTTTAGACATTCTCAAAAATCTATAAATAGAGAGGCCATGTACATCATTTCTAAGCTATTTTGGTGCAAAGTTATAATGCACAAATGATTCCAAAAGCCACTGCAACTAGTGTTACCATGAAAAATTGATTCCAAGCCAAGCCAAGCCATAAGCCAAAGGAGCCAAGGAGAGATGGAAGTAGCCAAGCTTCCATTACCAAGGACTTCATGAGCACAAGCCAAGCAAACCACTACAACAAGCATTTTGGAGCATCTAAAGGAGGTGAAAGAGGGTTTTTTTTCATTTTAGTTGTGTGTTTTAGTCATGTTTGTTAACTAAGCTCTCCCTAGTGTGTAGGCCTAGAGATGTTATGCTAGTTAGTGTGTTTCTTTTATTTTGTTTTCACTTTAGAACTAACACCATACTAACCATCCTCTCTTTAGTCAAATTGCTAGATCACATATGGCATACCTGATGGGATTGGACACATCCCACAAATTAAAAAGATCATTTTACAGCTTTAAGATATTTATTTAGACCATTAAAACTCTTGTAAATTGATTTTCTAACTTTATTTTGCCATTTTTTATTTGCTACATGTTTACACAGTAACCAACATCAACTATAAGACCAACATTAGTTGGATAGCTTAATCGACGTTGGTTAGTAAAATTGACATCAGTTGGATACCTATCATCAGTCACATTGGTATAATCGATGTTGGTTAGATAACCATCATCAATTATAAAATGTAATTGTCATCAGTTATATAATTGATGTTGGTCACTATGTTTTTATTAAAACATAGACCCGATAGCTCTTTTTTAAAAATTTCATTGTTTCAAACCTAAAAAATCTTCAAGGCTAAAGGACATGCTAACTTTTTTTGTTGTAGGACCAAGCTTGACATTTTCTAAAAACATGTTTAGATCACCTTTTGCATGCTTAAAAATCAATTAGGAACCTTATTTTTGTGTTTAACAAAATTTTTAGATGTTTATGGTGAATTTTTTTAAAGTTTGAAACTAAGACCAAGTGGTCAAATGAACACCACCTCATTTTATAATTGGGCTTAAAAATGAAATCACCTTTTCAAGATTTTTTATATTCACTTAGTTGTTTAGATTAAATTTTTGTTTGGAAAAAAGAGGGATGTTACATGTATGCTCTTCCATTTATCCCCTTTAGGGAACCATTGGAATCAAAAATTTTATTCCTATTACAAGTAGCGTAGTCTAAGTCTTAGAAAGAAATTTGTCTAAAGAACTCCCCAAAAAACTTGTCAAAGTTTGGGTGACCTTGAAAATGACCCTAAAGTCTTTCTACTTTCATACTTTCTTTATTTTTATGCAAACTTGGCTTATGAGGGGGACTTCATCACCTCCCACAAGTTATTTAGGGAAGCTTTGACCTAGGGTTTCACCTCCTAGCATTAACTTAATTTGGATCTTAATTGGAGTTGCACACGGGATGTAGTGGCACTTTAGACATTGCACTACACTGAGAAAATAATAGGATGTAATGGTTACAAAAAAGACTAGACCTTTTTGCAATAAGCCAAGTGATATGGACCCAAAATCCATGATTTTATTTTGCATTATTTGGTGTGAAAGTCATTGTGAAATTAATTCCCATAGAACATTTAGAAACTTGTTAGATCTTAGACAAATACCCACTTTCCATGAAAGTATTGTTGGTGCAAGGTGTGCCTCAAGGTCTATGTCATAGTACTATCATTCGAGAGAAGGGGGGGTGTAAAAACCTAGCTATATAATGTGCATTTACTTTTGGATGAACACTTAAAATCCTCTTAAATGATGTATATTGATGGATTCCAACAATACCAAAAACCTTGTTAGTTTAAGATCTAAGAGAAATTCATTAGTTGGTCTTGTCCTAGATTAGAGTCTTGTTTGAAGTCAAAACTTGGTATAAACAAACAATTCAAACCAAACACATGGTCTTAATTTTCCTTTGAACAAATAGGCATTATACTACCCACATGAGATCATCAATTTACCTTGTTCAAAGTTTATCAAAAGCTTGAGAGTCATTTCATCCACTTTGGCATAGTTATGCTACCTAATTGAGTCTAGACCTTTACCAAAGTTGTTTAAGTCCTTCACTTATAATCTAAATTCAAAATTTCAATTTGGGTTGAAGGCTATTTTAGACTCAAGATCATTATCACCATTTGATAGACTTAAGCCATTTTGTGCTAAACACTTGCACTTTGAGTCTATGCATCACAACAATCTGAGTCAAGAAAAGTAGTGTTATTCTATCAAAATTATGGGAAATTATCTTTGCCTTAGAACATTTTTGAAACAAACCTTTTTGTCACACCTTTTGGGTAGTATAATATCACTACACTTCCCAAAACATTTCAAATATTATTTCATAGACCCTATTACATAGAGTTCAAATTTAATCCTACATTTTCAGACCAATCCAAGTATACTTTTGTTATCTTTTATCTAAAATAGTTATACTGTTCACTTTTGTCTAGCTTGTTTGTCAAAAGAACCAAGTTTTATACCATTTTTTGTGAAAAAAATAAACTAGTTCTAAAGTGCCTTTTGTTTCATACCTTATACCTAGTTGATCAAGTTCATGTCCAAGAATCAAATGGATAGTGTTTTTTAGAAGTGTTTCAAATCCATTGGATCAAAACTTTCATCTATTTTAAAGTCTAGCTTTTGACGTCGATTGGCCAAGAGTCATAACACATGACTTGTTTGAGCCTAGATTTTGACGTCATGTTTAGCCAAAAGACCTAGTAACTTTTAAATTCCTAGGTTAGACTAATTTGAAACACTTTGACCTTAGAATTTGTCATTTTGATTTTTAGTCCTTTTACTTTCTTATCTTTGTGTGAATAGTGAAATGTTAGATACTTCATGCTATTTTGTTTCCTCACAAATATTTGCATAAACCTTTTGATCCTTTTGAAAAGTATAGACCAAGTTGGAACGTCATCTATTTTAGACATTGTCCTTTTTAGAGTTTGTATAACTCTTTAACCTTTTATAGCCAAATATTGACTATGGATCCCGACATGTAATCCTACACTCATAGTGGACTCATGTATAATCTAGGGATTAGTAATGTAGTTACATAAGAAAAAATGGTGAAAGACCCATATGTGGATAATATTGCTTATGAGATGGATTCTTATCCCTCTTATAATATGCAATCAGGTTCACAAAGCCAAGATCCATTGGCTAACAATCTGGTTAACACACCACCTTATTTAGAACAAGACCAAGAACAAACTACATAATACCTAGCTATAATACCCATAGTAGATGAGCCAGGTCTTCAATAGTCATATTCTACTAATATGGCTTCCATGTATGATCCATTTTTGTTTGAGTGACATTTTTTAGAGAACAAATATGATATTTTGGTTAGAGCCATAGAGGTAGGGGCCAAGTTTCTAGCAAAATTTTCCCATGAAAATTTACCAAGTCTAGTAAGAGTGTTGCACAATATCATTTATGATGAACATGCTTCTTCTAGAAATCCTATGGCTCTAGTCCAAACAATGTACCAAGATCCTAATATATATAATCAAGGAAAAAACATCATGGAAGATCACTTTAACCAAATGCAGACAACATATCAAACATACCTGAATCTAGCCCTAGTTCCTCTCATGGTGAGTAAGCCTCCAATTGACCTAGTTCCTTCAAAATGAGTGTTGATATAGTTAAATAGATAATAGAATTTGAAAGCTAACCCATTGATGTAAACTGATTCGATAGATAACTTGATGCATATGCCCATTATTGAAGAAATGTCTTAGACTTTTGCATAAAATAGTGAGCCAAATGTAGTGGATAATGTGCAAATAATGTCCAATATTGATCAAAGTGGTACTAACATACAAACAACTAGCGAACAATAGGTGCCTATAGTTAATCCTATGAATAGATCATCATACCAAGGAATAGGAGTTTCTACACCCCAACTTCAACTGACTATTTCCTCAAGTGTATAACCTATAAGATTAAGTAATCAAATGATGGCTAATGTCATACCTCAATGATGGAATGTAATGAACCCTACTCCTCCTCAATAGGCAATGAGTAATATTTTATAACAACAAACACAATCTAGTGTATCAATGCAACAAAGGACAAATACATTGCCACCTCAATTAGAGGAAACAAATGTTCCACCTCACCAAGTAATGCTGAACATACCTCTTTAGTCACAAACTAGTAAGCCAAACCAAAACTAAGCAATGACTAATCAACATGTAAATATTGGTCAATGATATATGCTAAATCTATAATCTATTTTCACCTCCTCATAGGGACTCATGCAACAAGGAGGTCCCCATGTTTCTTAAGGACCTACTAGACAACCATTGGTTCAAAATGTGCCACAAATTTAGAGATAGGGTCTTGGACCTCTAGTTCCCACTCAACAACAAGGTTTGATTAGTTGGCAGCATGTCCCTTTTCAACCATAATAGGCACAATATAGTTATATCCCTTCATCCCAATCACAAAATCCTCCAAGTCAAACCTTTATCACCTACCCAAACTAGAATATCATACAACTAATTATGTAATTTTAAGTACATCCTAATCTATGTATGCATATTCCTGGCCCATTCCCAAACTAAACCAATGTATCTCAATAGGTATCTCCATCATACCCTTGTCAAAGTGTCCCACTTGTGACCTCCCAACCATCTACCCAAACCAACATTCTAACTCAAACCAATGTTCCTTCCAGTTTCCTATCCCAAGAATTGTAATAGATGAAGGATGCAATTTCTACCATTCAAGCTAGTAAACAAATTAAAAATTTGAAATTGGATGACATGTGTTCCTACCCATTCAACATGGAGTATTTTTAGATGTAATTTCCTCCAAGATATGAACCACCAAAATTTGACAAATACAAAGGGAAAGGTGACCCTAAGGCTCATTTGAATGAATTATTTGTTGCATGTCAACCAGTGGCATATTGTGACATTTACCTTTTGATTTTTTTTCCAAGGAGATTGGCTAGACAAGCCTTGGAGTGGTTTTGAAAGTTGCCCAAAAATTTAGCAATAGATTTTGAGGATCTTTCTGATAAGTTTGTGCAACACTTTTCCTATAATCTTGAGCATGAGATTTCATTAGTAGACTTAACACAAGCAAAGCAAAAAGATGGTGAGAGTTTTGCAAGTTATTTATAGTGATGAAGAGCCCTTGCAAGTCATTTCACCCATATTTTACTAGATAAATAATTAGTTGATGTGTTTACCAAAAAATTGCATAATGAGATAGCTTATCATTTGAAACTACAATGTGCACATACTTTCAAGGAAATCATCGACAAAGGCTTGTTGATTGAGTGAGTTCTCAACAATAAAGGAGTTATCAAGCTTAATTCAACTAATCAAAATAAAGGTACCAATTAGGGAAATGAACAACATCCCATTCAAGCGCTAGCATCACAATCGGCATAGGCCAATAACGAAGAAAGACTAAAGCAATTCAAATGCAATATGAATGTTGTGGGAAATGGAGTAACCAAATATTATCATGTTTAAATGGTATGAAAATCATATGCACTACCTTTTTAGATTACTCATAACTATAAATCTTTCCAACCAATGCCACAAGCATAATAACCAAGACTTGCATAACAAATATATCAGCCTTTACCATTACAAACCCCTCCTCTTAGGAGAATTGTGCATGCATGTCATGTATTAAATGACCTAGGAGAACCTATTGAGTTTATATTTCACAAGATTTCTACCAATAATTTGATTAGTTAGCCTATACCAAAGCATTATCTGTAAGGCATTCCTTATCCTAATTGGTATCGTGAAAATGAATTCTGTGACTATCATTGGGTCAATAGACATAATCTATGAAGATGTGTCCAAATCAATAATTTAATTGAGAATATGTTGGAGAATGGGGAGATAACATTAGATAATGGTTCTTCCACTTCAAACAAAACTCTTAGGATTTATCAAAACCCCTTTCCCTAACATAACAATCAACAACATTAAAATAATCAATGACAACAACAATGGCTAGTGCAGTATCAAAATCAAAAGCCAAACCAGTAGAATCAACAAAATTAGTAGAAGAACCCATAATGATTAAAAAATGAATAAAATCAAGGTTATAATGGTAAAAATGAACAAACCTAACATGCAGTTGTACATGACTACAACAGGGTTGTAGGTAATATTGCAAGGGGTAGCATTAATACCATCTCCATTAATCCTAGACCAAACACTAATCAGCCTAGACTATTGCTAAATAACAACATTTAGCCAAATTAAATGGATAATACTTTTTTGACTTGGGAATGCATAAAAGCAAACCAACAAACTAGGACTTCCCCTTTTGGACCTTATATCGATAACTCATCCTTTTCATGTGACCACATGTGAGTGCACCAGCAATCGAGACTTGTCCTATCTGGTCCCAAACCATTCCCAACATTATCTAGCAATAATGGTCCAATATTTAATCTTGATTGTAAAATCATAACTCAGAGGTTGAAGATTACTATCCCAGGCCCACAACCATCTACCACTTTGCCTATCATTCAATGAACTATTTGGCCTTGAAATAAACCATTCACTACTGACCAAGATAAGAAATTTGATATTGTGGAACAATTGCAAAAGACACCAGTATAAATTTCTATTTTAGATTTTCTATGAATGTAAATAATACATAAGAACATCTTGAATGTGTTTTTGACCTAATCCACTATTGCTAGTGACATATCTCTTGATAAATTTTAAGCTTTGGTTGGACACCTAGCTCTAGCCCAATAAGTCACATTTAACCAAAGCGGTCTATCTTCTCTTGGCCCACTCCATAATAATCCATTATACATAGAAGTTTATATAAGACATCACAAAGTGAATTATGTCATTATAGAATATGGGTCTGGCCTCAACATAGTGTCTCTAAAGCTCATCAAGCTTCTTGGGTACATAATGGCAGATCTCCAGCCAAAAAAAATAACCATCAAAGCCTATGATAATCAGGAAAGAGAATCACAAAGCACCATTAATTTGCCAATTATCATTGGGCCTTTGACCCATGATACACTTTATCGTGTGCTTGATCTTGAGTTATCATATAATATGATTTTAGGAAGGCCTTGGTTACATGAGATTCATGCAATACTGTCAATGTTGCACCAATGTATCAAGTTTTTCCACTCATGGATGGAAGTGAATATTCTAGGAGATTTACACCCATATGAACACTGCAAGCATCTTGAGGCTGAATTTAAAAGCTATAATTATCAGTACAACATGAATCCAAGTTCCAAGTAGGATAAAGGAAAGGCTATATTTTTTGATCTTTCACCAGATAATTGCATAGATCCTAATATCTTGGATTCCCTTTCCCACATGTAACCTCCTGAAGCTTCTAATCATTTCACCATTTTAGATAATGGACTAGGAGAGTATGTGACCCATGATACATTTCATATTTCCAATCTTCCTTAAAATCTAAAAACCTTTGGGTGACCCAAAGTCACCCCTTATATGCATTGGCAACAAAAGAACAAAGATAAGAGACCTACCACATTTGTACCAACATCTAGCCTAGAACCTAACCCTTTGAAGGGGATAAATCATGGTTATTCAATAACAACCAAGATAATTTTTATAAAAATGCAAAGTATCTTATTCCCAATAGGATCATGGAGTGTCACAATTGTTGAGGAAGAGGCCTCAAACCGAATCAACAAGGAACCATCGAGCCAATTTCCATGACTTAGTATGAAAGACCTTATGGACTTGGATTTAAACCACCTGGGGGTGACCCCACATAGCTTATTCAAAATCCATCACCAGTGACTAGTGATGATGATGCTGACAATGAAATAGAGTCTGATCATAGCACCACTTTTGATGACCTAGTTGAAACCAACTTGTTTGATAACAATGCCATTTGTACCCTTACCTTGGTCATTCATCACAACCCTTTGCCATTATATTATCCCCAACTAATAGATTGGGATCAAAAAGAATCTAGTCTTTCAATTGATGAGAATGATGAGGCATTCTATGATGTTTTAGGCCTTAGAGATTATGTTCCATTGGGAGATCACAAATTAGGATTCTCAATCACATTAGATCCTATGGTTTATTTTGGAGAGCGAGTGAACACCCTTATCCAAAAATAAATAAGTAAAACATTAAGGTCCCAAAGTGAAAACATATTTAAGGTGATTTATGACCAAGGAAAAAGTAAAGATAAAGGCCTGTCTAGTGGTGAAAACTTGTTTCAAGCACCATTATATGGGGGTGTTCATTCTTCTTCCAAATTAAACCAGGAGACCACCAATGATGAACTTGCTTATGGATCTGAGTTTAGCTTTGAGAAAAAACAAGTGTTTGATCAAATTCTTTAATAATTTCTAACTATTTTTGTCACATGGCCAGATCTCCCATTAGGGGACTCAGATTCATCATGCCTAGGTGAAGTTAAAGAGCAAGTCTTAACAAAGGACCCTAACATAATTCAACAATTTAAGTCATTGCCTACTATCTTAGAAGATGGTTTGACCCTTCTAGTCAAAGATACAATAGAGGTAAACATCAAGACTCCATTAGATTGAAAATGGATAAAATTAGGAGCATCCCTCTCTAAGAAGGGATGTGATGTCTTTACAACTCTATTGAGAGAATTTGTAGATATATTTGCATTGGCCTATTCTGATATGCTAGGTTTAGACCCCACATTAGTTTTGCAGCACCTTATGGTTAATATTGATACCAAAATGATAAAATAAAATCTATGTAAGATGTATCCTTGTATTGATATTTTGGTAAAGAAAGAGTTAGAAAAAATCTTAGAAGCAGGATGTATTTGATCCATTGATTACTGAGAATGGATCACTAATGTGGTTCCTATTAGTAAAAACCCTGAAGGGATCATAATTTGTACTAATTTTTGAGACATAAATAAAGCTTGTCCTAAAGATGATTTTCCCTTACCTAATATTAACATGATCATCGAATCCGTGATAGGTCATGAAATGCTTTCACTCATGGATGGCTTTTCAATAGACAACTAGATTATAATAACACCAGAAGACCAACATAAAATAGTGTTCACCACTCCATGGGGAAAATTTTGTTATCAGGTAATGCCATTGGGCCTTAAGAATGATGGAGATACATATCAAAGGGACATGAATGACATATTATATGATATGATGCATGATATTGTAGAAGACTATGTCAATGACATATTAGGAAAATCTAAAACTAGGGCTGACCATCTAATAGTGATGGGTAAGATATTTGAAAATTTATAGGAGTACAAAGTTAGACTCAATCCAAAGAAATGTGTGTTTGGTGTAAATTTAGGCAAATTAATTGGCTTCATTATGTCTTGTAGAGGTATTGAAGTTGATTTGATTAAATTCCATGCTATAGCTGAGATGTCACCACCAACCAGTTTAAAGCAAATCCATATTTCAAGTTAAGATTCAGTCAATCTGATGCTTCATCTCTCAATTAGCAAAAAAGTGCCATCCATTTACACACCTTTTTAAGAAGGGAGTTTTATTTCATTGGGATGATCAGTGCCAAATAGCTTTTCAACAATTCAAAGACTATCTTGTTAATCCACTTATTTTATTACCTCCTATGCCAGGAAAGCCATTCTTGTTATACCTATCAGCTACAGACCATGCTTTGGAGGCACTCTTGGCTTAACATTATGACAATGGAAAAGAGAATGTTGTATACTACCTAATTTGTACCTTGGTTACATATGAACATAACTATGCACCTATTGAAAAATATTGTCAAGCCATGGTCTTTGTAGCTCAAACACTATGCCATTACATATTGAATAATAAGACCATGGTTATTTCAAAAGTAGATCCACTCAAGTATCTACTATCTAAAATATATTTTTAAGGTAGAATGGATAAATGGATCATGCTTCTCAGTGATTTTGACATAGAATATGTCAATTAGAAGGTAATCAAAGGACAAGTTCTTATGGATCAACTTACTGAAGCACCTCTCACAGACACACAACCACTCATGTTTCAATTTCTAGATGAATCCATAATGACCATCATTGACACACCCCTTAAGGAGCAGCCATGAAAACTATATTTTGATAGTTCATTTATTGCACATGGATTAGGGGTAGGCCTATTATTTATTACACCATAGGGGGATCTAATCCTTAAATCATTTACAATCAGATTTTCTTGTACAAACAACATGGCCAAGTATGAAGCACTTGTTGCAAAAATTTGAGAAGTAGTGCATTGGAATATATCTCATCTCCAATTTTATGGTGATTCTTAGTTAATCATCAATCAGGTCATAGATCATTTTTAGACTAAAGATGACAAGCTGGTCCCATATAAAGCCATGGTCAAAACTTTTAAGTAACAAATTGTAAATATTCAATTTGAGAAAATACCAAGGGCTAGTAAAAAAACTATAGATGTCATGGCTACTATTGGCTCTCTATTTGACAAATAGATAAAGCTAAAGAGTATCAAGTTTTCATCAATAGTTTGTCAACATCAACTCATGAACCTTCAACTGTTACCATGATTTGTGATATTATTGGTCCTAATTCTATCTGGTACTCAGACCGTGAAAACTACCTTCATGACCAAGTTATACCTCATAACCTATCTCAAAAATAAACCAAAGCCTTCATTCATATTTACACTCGTTATACTCTATTTAGATCCACCCTTTACTATCACAATTTTGATGAAACTCTACTTTGTTGTTTAAGTTTGATAGAATCTACACTAGCGTTAAGAGAAGTTCATGAAGGAGTATGTGGTGCTCATTTTAGTGAGGTAGTCCTATCCAAAAGGTTCTTGCGTATTGGTTATTATTGGCCCATAATAGATGAAAATGTTGTTGCATATGTAAAAAAATGTGACAAATGTCAATGACATTCTAATCTGATTCATGCCCCAATAAAAAGTTTGAAATCGATGTTGACACCATGGCCATTTTCTACATAGGGACTTGACCTCATTAGGAATATCAACCCCACTTCATCTGATAACCATAAACATATCCTTATCACAACCGAATAATTCACTAAGTGGGTTGAAGCTATACCCCTCACGTGACTAGAAAGCAAATTTCCAAATTCATTTTCAACCATCTCATTTGCCGCTATGGTATCCCTTCTGACATTATATTTGATAATGGAAGATCATTCAAGAATAAGGATGTAGACCAAATATGTACTAAATATAACATCACACAATATTTTTCTATAACATATTACCCTTAAGCTAATGGCCAAGCTAAGGCATCCAACAAAACCGTTATCATATTCTCAAAAAGATTGTCAATGATTTCGGTCATAATTGGCACTTACATATATTCCCTACCCTTTGGTCATACCATACCAATCATCATACTCCCACAAGAGCCACCCCATACTCATTTATGGTACTGAAGCCATCCTTCCCATTGGGGTCAAATTTCCTTCACTATGCATCTCTTTCAAGCATGTCCTAGATGATCATGACTAGCAAGTAGTTTACTTGCAAGAGCTAGACCTACTTGATGAAAATTACATAGCTACACTCAACAATCTTCAAGCATATCAAAACTGACTCAAAGACCACTATAACCAATGTGTTAATTATATAACATTTAAACTTGGTGATCTTGTTCTTAAAGAAAACCAAAAGAATACCATGGCTGAGAAAAAAACATAAAGTGAAATTCAAACCAAACTAGATAGGGCCTTTCATCATTACCATAGATTATAGATCAGGAGCATACAAAATTACCATACCTAATGGAGATGAACTTCCTAAGTTGATGAATATTATTCACCTCAAGTAGTACTATGCTTAAATGATAAAGTGTACTGTCTATAAGGACCAATTTAGTTAGCCATTTTATCTCTATTCTTCTTTGTATAAATACCATCTTTATCTATACTCTTCATCACATCCAATTTTTACTTCCATTCTATCAGCGCAGTGTGTTCTAAAGCCTAGCTTATTTGACCTTGGTTTTTACCATTCATTATACAGTTTTAGCATCAAGGTATCTAATTAGTTTCATCAACTGGTTCAAGTATTTTAGTTAGAAATCATATTTTGGGATAGTGTGACAAAATTTTCTATAGTTGCATCCTTCATTTGTTATGCCTTTCTTACCACTGGTCTTGCTACTAATTATAACCACCTTTAAGCAAATTAGTACCATTGATCTATGCTATTGTGTCCTAGTTGTAACCATCTATGGGCAACATTAAGCCTTGATGTACTAACTTGCCACTTCCTATGTCAAACAATGCCTTTTTACCAACTGTGCCTATTTTGTTTGAATTGACTGCTATACTAGTCAATTTTTTCCACTGTATGGTAAAACTTCAATGACTTGTCTTACTCTAGGACTATGTAGGCAGTGCTCGATACTTATTGAGGTTAGCTCAATCACCCTTTCCACCACACTCTTGTCATTTTATGAGCAACCTAACTTTGAACATTCTCACCATTTAGTGTCTCATAATTATTAATTGAGTTGAGATACTCCAAAATAATTCTAAAAACATGTGAAAATTGTTAGAAAAGAAAAAAAAAACATTGACCACTTCTTTGCCTTAAGGATTCTGGGAACCCTTACTAAGTTATAAGTAAATCACTTATCATTTAGTTTCCCCATCCTTTTGGTCTTTTTATCTCACGCACTTACCATTTTACAAGACCATTCCTATTCTTCTATCACATCCATTCTATTTACTTTCCTCAGTTATCACATTCTTCCCATTCCCTAGGAGAACTAGATTTGGCCTGAAGTTTTTTATTGGATATTACATCTATGGAACTATGTAGGCAACATCCACTTACCTAGTGCATATGGAGATAGCTTGGCCACCCCCTTCCTTTTATTCTATTCCCCCATGTTTGTTTGTTGAGTTGTCACCTATTTTCTAGGGGAAATGTTTGTATGGTTTCTATTGCATTATTTGTTTTTACTTATTTTATTTGTTTTTCTACCCGTTTGTTTGATTTGAACACTATTGCCTTGATTCAGTTTATGTGTGTTCATTGGGTGATTCCTTGCCCACACTTATACTTAAATCCATCCATAATCATATGTTTACATTGTCATCATGGTTTCTATCATTGGTGCATTATTTTCTATTGAGTATTAGATTATGTGAGATAGTCCTTATGCATATTTCAACCAAGTCTTCATGATGTTATACCATGATGAATAATGACATGTTCTACAACAAACCTCAACTTCAAGAAGTCTATTTAACAATGGCAACATCTTTTCAGCACTGACATCTTGATTCCATCCTAATCATATCCCAAACAAAGTAATTAAACATGAAATAATTTCAACCTTTATTAGTTCAAATGAGCATCTCCCTACTAGTAGGTTGTTTTAATTCATCATTACCCTCCATGTTAAGTTGTCATCATCCTTGGCCAATTTTATCATGTTTGCCATAATTGGGGTCTAATGATTATAACTGCCTATGGGCAAATCATTGTACACCACCCCACCTACATTTCTCAATGATTATAACTGCCTTTGGGCAAATCATTATGTTATCAGCACTTTACTTTTTATGCCTATACAATAGCATGTTGTTATCTTGTTTGTCTATTCTAATAGGGGTAACTCCATCTTCTCAATGCTTATAACCACCTTTGGGAAAATCATTATGTTATCATATCACATTACCACTATCGGGGTATAATGTTTATAACCACCTTTGGGAATATCATTGTACACCATCCCACTTGCATTCTCAATGAATTTGACTACTTTTTCAATATCATTATGTTTCATCCCATCATATTTATTTTCTTTTGTCCCCTCATTTTACTTCTTTATTTTCAAGGGACCATTTTCTGACTTACTTATGCCAACCATTCCCTCGAGGGGGCATCATATAGTTAGTTTATCATCATTATAGTTGTAGGTATATAAGACCTTTTCATTCTTTGAGAAGACGTTACTGTGCTTATAGCTTATAATGCCTTTCCAAATAGGGGTAAACTGTAGACACCTAAAACTGACCATTAACAACTTCCAATTAGGCTTTTGACCAATTTCCACTCAAAATTCATAATTTGGCCTAAAAACACTAAAACATGCTAAATAATGTGAAAATGACATATTCAAGTGCTGATTTTGGCTAGGGTATCCTTAAATGGGGCAATGCAATTTATGGGCCAACTAACTTTGGTCAGATCATTCTAAGTTAAAATGCTAATTTTGCACTTGGGTGCTCTGGATTGATCTTTCCTATCAAATCTCTTGCATGAGACATATGCCATTGCTATTTGTTGTCAACAACATCCTAAATAGGATAATGGATCAAATGCATCTACCATCACCTTCCACTTCTAATTTGGTCAAATTTTTGACCAATAATAAGGCCTTCTGATCAATTTGGGTAATTTTTGCACAAAGTACTTAAACATGTTTAAGAGCTAATTAACCCAAATCCAAAGCCTAATTAAGAATTCCATGGAAACTTGTTGAATAATTGTTTTTATAAATGAATATTGAATATCTGCATCATCAAGTGACCTCATTTCTTGGGAAGACATCCCTAGGCCATAAATGCCACAAATATCATGATTCATGCCCTTCATGCCTCTTAATTTCCCCTTCTTCCAATGTCATGATGAGGATAATTATAAACTTAATTCCAAAAATTGAATTAATCCTCAACCACACATCTCAATCTCAAGATGGATGGTTTAGGTTGATTTTAGACATTCTCAAAAATCTATAAATAGAGAGGCCATGAACATCATTTTAAAGCTATTTTGGTGCAAAGTTATAATACACAAATGATTCCAAAAGCCATTACAACTAGTGTTACCATGCCAAATTGATTCCAAGCCAAGTCATAAGCTTAAGGTGCCAAGGAGAGATGAAGGTAGCCAAGCTTCCATTACCAAGGACTTCATGAGCACATGCCTAAGCAAGCCACTACAATAAGCATTTTGGAGCAACAAGGGAGGTAAAAGAGGGTTTCTTTTGTATTTTAGTTGTGTCTTTTAGTCATGTTTGTTAACTAAGCTCTTCCTAGTGTCTAGGCTTAGAGATGTTATGCTAGTTAGTGTGTTTCTTTCATTTTTTTTTCATTTTATAACTAACACCATACTAACCATCCTCTCTTGAGTCGAATTCCTATATCACAAGTATAAGCCTAGTATGTCAGAATATACCCATGTAAAATATCAATAAAATAATTTAAAATGGATATAATGTGATCTCACTCCTCATTAGTGAGAGAAGCTCCAAGGTAAAAATTTTTGGTATCATCATACATTCCCAAGTTCACTTCAATAGTGTTTTATACTAAGAGTGTAGAACCATCTTCTAATAAATAAGAAAGGTGTGATCATGATCTTCTTATTCTACTATAATTTCTTATTATTCTTCCCAAATCTATGGATAATGTGATGAATCTAAATCCACCAATTCAGGTAATGGTCAACTAGTAAATATCTCAAGAAAGTCAACAGCAAGATGCTCAAAGACTTATTATTGTTTTGACATGATGCTGGTACTAACTATGGAGCTAGGAATTGATGACCTTGTGTATCCTTTGGGGATGAACACAATTTTCCATCCAAGAGCACTTGAAATAGGTTTTCACTCAAGGGATTATCTTTTTCTTAACTATTTCTTTGACCAACTAGTGCCTCAAAGAGGTTTTCACTTGAATATCTCAATGTTTTATCCTTTTCATGACCAAGAAAGTTTGCATGATCTCCAAAGTAGGTAGAAGGATCCAATTAAAAATCAAAGCCTTTCTTATGATCACCAATTGGCAATTCATATTTGAGGTCCATATACTCTACAATATATTCTTCATTCTGTAATTCATCAAGGTGTATGACTAAATTTTACTAGTCCCAATCAATGAGTTTGGGATGACAAAGGCATAGGTAATAATGGGGTATGATGGTAATAATGGAATTTGAATCAAATAAGTTTGTATCATCAAACTCATCAAAGAGAATATATTGGGACATTATGTCACTACTTGGACTTTTGTTTCTAGTTAATTCAGAAGAATCACTATCAAAAGGTGTGAGGTCACCCCTAAGTAGTATAAATAAAAGACCTTGATTCAAGTTAGGTTAACCACTTGATAAAGGTTTTAGGATCCCTTGCACTCATGGGCCAAGGCATTTTACTATATAAGAAAAATTATCCATGATCTGATTAGGGATAATATATGTTGGATTCTAAAAATAATCAACAATGCCATCATAATATAACCAATCTCTTTTCATGAAAGCTTCTTGATCTTGATTTGGTGAAGTAGTAGGTACAAAGACCATTGGTGGTTTCTATGTTTCTTTCTTATTTTTCTAATTCATTTTGGATCTATAAGGGATTTTGGAAGGTTTGGGTTTGCCAAATGATTTTAGAGACTTGGAAAACTTATAAATATGGAAGACATAATTAAGACAATATGTAGAAATGTCTGCATCTTCTATAATAACCTATTTTACAAGAGTTTCTAAAAATTGATCAGTTAAAGTGGAAGCAAGGTCATTAGGGTTGATATAATTGGATTTTGGTAGATGCAAAACTATTTCCTTATTCCATATTGTAATGAATTCAGAACTAAGATAATATTTATAATTATAAAATTCAACCTCTACATTTTTACAATACTAATACGGCTATAGATCGACAGGAATGGTGACCTCAATCCCATCATGGGGAAAATTAAGGCACTGATGCAAGATGGATGGGATGACCTATAATTCATGGATCTAAAGATGACCAAGAAGTATGTTATAAGGTAACACAATACCCATAATATGTAACAAAGTGTGATGGGATACAAAACTTATAATGATTGGCAAACAAATAATACCAAAAGATGAATTTTTGGCATTGCCATAAGCCTTTATGGTGATTGTCTCTAGCTAAATGTCCTTTATAGTGTAATCCAATAATTGTACTAGTTTGAGGGACATTATGTTCAACCCTAAACTATTATCTATAAGAACCCACTTGATTTTATGGTTTTCAATTATGACCTCAATATATAAGGGGTTATTCTAGCAAAGACCAAGAGTGGACATGTGTTTTTGATCAAGTATGACCTGGTGAAATGAAGACAAATGGCCTACAAGTGTTTGTAACTGTTCAAGGTTAATGTCATGGGGAATAGTAGATTATTATAAAAGATTGCTCAAAATAGTTCTATGGAATTTAGACGTATGCAAAAGATCTAAAATAAAACTTTGCATAGGGGTTTTACTCAATTGTTCCAATAGATAATAAGGATTTTAAATAATAGGATGAGATGGATTAACCTAGGCTAACATAGTGTTCAACTTTAGATCTGAAGGCATAATGTTCATATTGGGTCTAATAGTTAAAGAAGAGGGCAAAGGGACCTAAAGAGTAAATCACAAGCATCTAGTTGTGATTACATAATCTAGAGGTGATAAGGAGCCATTATAATTAGAATAAAAAGACAAATGACCTTTGAGGGTGACATGTGGGCATCTAGTTGCATTAGAGTAATTTTGAGTCAAAGAAGAGCCATTATAATTAAAATAAGGATGAGGTCCATAAATGGTAATCCACATAAAATAAGGTGAAATTTAATTGATTAAACTTGACATGGTGTTACTTGAGGGAGAGTGTATTGACCCTATAACAATGGGTCTAGTACTTCGATAAGTATGGGATGTTTCATGGTATTTAATAGTGACAATGGTAATGTGGTTTGTAGAAATGCACCCTATGGTGTTATTTTAGTTGTAAGGCATGTTGTTGTAACCTAGGCTATTAGCATGGGCATTATGATCCTGATTATGATCATGTTGATTATGATTTTAAACTTGATTTTAATTGTATCATTGATTCTATCCTTGGTTATAATTTTTCTTTGGTGGTTGTTGATTATGTCTAAGAAATGGATCTTTGTAGATGCCCATATATTGATTAGTATTCTATGGATCAAGTTTGATCTCAACTTCATCACTTTAAATCAAATATTTAATGAGATGTCACAATTAAACACAATGATAAGCACCATGACCAACAACACGGTGGAAGTTAAAACATTTGTTTACTTGATACCAATCAAGTTTGGGTTGATCTTCAGGAAATGGCCTTGGTATAGGCTGTATAATCAAATTAATTACTATGAGATTTTGGAACACTACTTCAATAGGCTCTCCTAGTTTGCTAAAGACTTTATACCTATTGTTTAATTCCCTCTTTGGAGGACTCTTTGCAAAGTGTTTGGTGGATTAAGGGGAGATACTTGCATATTTGGATATGGCAGAGCCTGCATCATTTGTATATGTCTTGATTCAATTACTCCATCTTTGATCATGTTCTTGTTCTTATTAAAACCCTTAGGTTTATCTATTTCAATAGTTTGAATATAAGATTGGGTCTGATTTGGAATTTGACCTTGTGAATAAATATTGACAGAGCCTTTGGTGGTAAGCACCTTCTCAATCTACAAATGTTTATCTATAATTTATTCAAATGTGTTTGTGCAAGTAATCCGTAGATTATGCACCACTTCAGGGTGTAGGTTTTGTGCAAAGATATCAACTAGCTATTTATCTGACAAATTATGTTGGAAGCATCTAGATAATGCTCTCCATCACTATAGATATGCTATGAAGCTTTCTCCATCTCTCTATTTCAATTTCCACAAGTCAACTAAAATTAATTCATGCTCAATATTTTAATATAAGTGGTTGCAACATTTTTTAGATAGATCATTCTAATCTACCACTAATCCCTTGGGTAACTTAAGAAGCTAGTCTAAAGCTTGTCCCACTAAACTTTATAGAATAAGTGAAGAAAATAAATTCTACTGTAAGCTAACTCTTGGAATAATACAAAAAATGCCTAAATGTGATCATGAGGGTCACCCTTCCCTTTATATTTTGTAAAATTTGGGTGCTTCAAATTGAATTAGAAAGGGGACTTGGATAATACTCAAATCGAATGGATATGGACATATCTCATCAAACTTGTATTTATTAATTTGGTTTCCTATCTCCAATTGTGGTGCAATTTCTTTCATTGAATTCCTCTCTTACATGTTTGGTGAATTAGTAGGTGGAATGTAATTCTATTGAGGTGGTATGTGCCCCTATTGTGTATATTTGTTAGGGATATACACCCTATGATCTAAATTTTTTTTTTGATTTACTCCTTGACTTGAGTAAGTAATCCATTAATTTCTAGGTTGATAAACACTCCCTAAAGTTGGCATCCTTGAATTGTAAGTGTTTTTTTTTAATTTTAGTGAGTCTGTGCCTATTCACCAAAGTACATGTTGGTTGAGAATAAATTGCCAAATTATTTTGAAGAATTTATTCTATATGCACTAAATTTTTTGTTTCTTGATTCTGTGAAGGGACAAGAGGCTCTTCATGATTGAAAAATATATGCTCCATGTCTAGCAAAGCATGTTGCAGAACTTCTTGATACTTATTTTGTTTAATTGAAACATTGTTATCCATCGTCGGTGTGTTCTCAACTAAAGTATGTTGCATGGGTTCTACCACATCCATTGCTCCTTGGAAGCATCATTGCATATGAAAGTGGAAACTAAAGAGTTCATCAAGTCTGTGATAAGTTGGTCTACATATCATTGACTTATCTTATTCATCTTGGTGATAAAATCTTGATTATTATCTGTTGACTCTATGAGTAATTATTTTCCTTTACTAAAAGAAGTAATGTTTGATTTTGCAATATGAGAGAGGGATTATTCTCACTATTGTTCTTCTAACCTAACCAAGGTATGCACTTGTTCCATAGGAAAGTCTGATGGTAATCTAACACCAGATTCAATCAACCTAATGAGTTTTTCATCTTTATCCTCTAGGGGTTGATGTTTGAAATAGTCTTCCTCAAATCCTACACTCATGGGAATGTCTTCAAATACCACATAATTGTCTTGTCTATCATAAATTCACTCTTCCTCATAGTTAGGGCTATAAGAGACCCCACTTAATTGTAGCTTTGTGTCATGTCTAGAAATTTATTCTCTATGTTTTCTAAGATTTGGAAAATGTTTGAAAATGTTCACAAGGTGTGTTTTGATTTTATCCAAACAAGTGACAAGGTAAAAAGAGACAAGAATAAAGAGAAGGTGGTGTAGTACCACACAATTAGAATAAATGATCATGAAATTACTCAAATTTAGTGGGTTAAAATCATCAAATTGGAAGAGGGTATGATAACTTTGAAACCCAAAGTATAAACTAATACACCAAACGTAGGTCAAAAATACAACAATACTATAAAAACTAGGGACAACTTTGATGAGTTATGACTATAAAATTAAAAGAGAGTCTTTCTGATGAGGAAACTAACAATGAAAACTAATAAACTCAAGATGTGAAAACACATAAGAATTCATAAGTATAAAACTAAAACTAAATAGGTATCACAATGTCACCATATGGTAATAGGAATTAGAATTGGTTCTATAACTTAGAGCGTGAGCAATACACAAGATAACCTAAGTTCATAATGATCAAATGATGATGAGTCTATATAAAGGCCTTCAATCCAAAAAGGAAATTATACCCAAGTTAACTCAAACCAAGTGCAAATGTCAAATTGATTAACACCTTGGCCTAGAACTTAGAAACGTGAGATTCCAAATTTGAATAAAAAATGAAGGACTTAAAGATTTTTACAAATTATATAGACTCAAATGGACAACATAATGTTTCAAATGAGTATTTGAACAAGGCAAAATATTATTTTGATTTGGTTAGCATAACACCTCCGTGTTCAAATAAAATAGTGGACAAAAAATGTGTTTGGTTGGTGTGTTTTGGTTTACAAACAAGTTTTAGACTCAATCAAGACCAAGTAAATAAAGGAAAATATAATATACAACTAATTATAATGCCTAAAGCCCTAAACTAATAAGGTTGCTTTGTATCACTAAATTCCATCTATATACATGCACATTGGAGGATTTTAAGTGTTAATCCAAAAATAAAAGTGCATGAAGCAGTAGGGTTTTTCCACCCCCTTCTCCCCAGTTATTGTACAGTGACATAGAACTTCATGATACTTTTTCTACATCAACAATATGTTTGCTGTAGGTGGGGTTATTCTAAAAATAAAATTTTGAATGTCTAGATTATCTCAAGTGTGGCTAACACTAGAGATGCCTCACATCAATTGAGTTCATACCAGCTAACTTACTATGCAAGGGTCTATTTCTTTGCATAGTGATTCCATCTATGTACTTCTTAGTGGAATACCCTAGTTATCTAGACCTGACTCAAGTCTTTATTATGATTGGAGAGGCTAGCCACTCAGTCTTTTGGAAATTATAGTATATGTGACCTATTTTATATACCCCAATATGGAGCAGGGTTAAAATAATGTTAGGAGATAAATTCCTAGGTCAAAGCTTCCCTAAATAATTCATGAGGAGGCTATAAAATCTTACTCATAATCCAAGTTACATAAAATAAATGATCAAGTGAAAAGACTTTAAAGTTGTGTTTAGATCACCCAAACTATATAGGTTTTGGGAGAGCCTTAACAACATTATTTTCATGCCTTAGACAAGGCATAATTTCAAAGAAAGAGGGATTTTTTGTCACCCAAGTTTCCTAAAGGGGTGAGGGGAGAGCATACATGCCTCTTCCATTTTAAAAAAAACACAAGTATAAAAAATATAGCATAAAACAAATAATTATTTTCTTTAATACACTAAATGGAAGTGTTTTTGATACTTTATTGGACCCTTGGCCTTAATTACAAACTTGTAAACTTTCACAAAACAAACTAAGTATAAAACCTTTAAATTTATTTTAAGCACCAAATGAGAAGTTCAAGACTTAAATAAATTCAAACTTGTGCTTTTCTCCAGCATGTGACCTACAATTTTTAGAGGGTTTTTGTATACTTTGAAGCATAATTATCAATGAACAAAGAAATATTTGAAAACTTTCTCTTAGGTTTCTATATTTTTATTACATAGAGATTGATGTTAGTCCACAGTGATCAATGACAATTACAATAAAAATGATGGTAGTTATAATAGAACTGATGTTGGTTGATAAAAATTGATGTTGGTTACCTGTGAACCCTTAGGCCAAAAATGTTTTGTTAAAAGACATTAGTTAGTACAAATTAGTATAAAATATTCATAAAACCTCTAGATCCTACAATAAGATGATTAGATAGAGACTTGACAAGTTTTAAAATCATAAATGAAAACCTGTAACCTTCAAGAAAATTTAAAAACCATTTTTTCCTATCATGTTCTACCCTACACAGGGACCAATTTCAGTTAGATAGGATCAATGCCGATTAGGGTAAACCAATACCAATCACTATGTAAACTGTGTGTTAATAAAAGCACAAAAATATGAGGAAAATATGGCAAAACTTTATTTTTAGATATTTTAAAGCCCTTTTTATAAAATCTAAGAATTCCAAATTGGTCTCCTTATTTATATGGGATGCGTGGTCCCACCAGGCATGCCAGGATGTAGAGATGGAATCCAAAGTGAGTTAGATCAAACATTAATCAAGAAAACTTTAAAAAATACATAAGAACATAACTAACTAAGCCAACGCCTTCAATGGGGGTTGCAAATGAAAGTTAAGAGCTATTGAAAGAAAGCATATACATCAAACCTTCCCAAGAGAATCCCATCTCCAAATACAACTGAAAATGTGATTTTTCCCTTGATTTGATGCTCAAGTCTTTGTCAATGATGAATGGCAATGCTCCTCCATCATCTCAAATGCACCAATGAAACTAGGCTCATGGTATTTGATCAATGTTATGCCTATAGTGAAACTATTCTATTACAAATTAAGCATAATACCACTACACAAAAATGACTTGTGGAGAGAATTTTGCATAATAAGTTTAAACAAAAAGAGTTTTTTTTTTAAAAATGGTGGTTTTGGCCCTCCTATTTATAGATTTTTGAATTTCATTAGAAACAACCATGACCATCCATATTTGTGGCCATGAAATAATTCAATTTTAGAGACCTAAATCATAAATACCCTCATAAATATTTGGAAGGAAGGGGAATTAAAGAGGTATGGGAGGCCTTAAACCTAATAGCTATTGCATTTATGGATTATGGATTCCACCCCACAAATGATGTTATCTAATGATGCAAATATTAAAAATCAATTTCCAATTAATAAATCTTCAATAACTTTCATGTAATTTCCACTTAATCTCTTAATTTGGATTAATTTTCCTAAGTGAGATTAATCAAATTTTATGTAATTATTTGGAAATTGGTTTCCCATTATTAATCAAACTGGTAAAAATGTCAAGTTATTGGGTCATAATTTGAGATCAATATTTGTGGCCATGAAATAATTCAATTTTAGAGACCTAAATAATAAATACCCTCATAAATATTTGGAAGGAAGGGGAATTAAAGAGGCATGGAGGCCTTAAACCTAATATCTATTGCATTTATGGCTTATGGATTCCATCCCACAAATGATGTTATCTAATGATGCAAATATTAAAAATCAATTTCCAATTAATAAATCTTCAATAACTTTTATGTATTTTCCACTTAAGCTCTTAATTTGGATTAATTTGCCTAAGTGAGATTAATAAAATTTTATGTAATTCTTTGGAAATTGGTTTCCCATTATTAATCAAACTGGTAAAAATGTCAAGTTATTGGGTCATAATTTGACTAGAGTGAAATTAGAAGACGGTGTTAGTTGTGTATGGACCAATATACCATTTAGGACATTGCCGACATGAAATAACACATACACGTGCGGTGTGCTTCTAAATTAGGAGAATTTAGTGGTTTAGAGCATTAAATTAATTTTTTGTCATTTTTACTTGAAATCATTTGAGAAAATTTAATAATCACATAAAATACATTGCCCCATTCAGGGATACATTAGCCTAAATTGATACTTGTATATGACAAGATTGAACCATTTAGTGCATTTAAGTGATTTTGGCTTAAATTATGTGTTTGGGTGATTTTAAAGTAAGATTGATAATTTCAATATAATAGTGTTAGTAATTGGATGTCTACAGTATCAAATTCTATAGCAAAAAACTGTTTAGGGACCAGAAGCTGCTAATATAAATACTTTTCAAGTTTTTTATTGAAAGAGTTGTATGACTAGCTTAGAATTGAAAAATTCAAGTTGTAGAATTAGCCTAAATTGATACTTGTATATGACAAGATTGAACCATTTAGTGCATTTAAGTGATTTTGGCTTAAATTATGTGTTTGGGTGAATTTAAAGTAAGATTGATAATTTCAATATAATACTGTTAGTAATTGGATGTCTACATTATCGACTTCTATAGCAAAAAACCGTTCAGGTACCAAAGCTCCCAATATAAATACTTTTCAAGTTTTTTATTGAAAGAGTTGTATGATCAGCTTAGAATTGAAAAATTCAAGTTGTAGTGGATTCCTAACTTTATTTCCTTCACCCCTAATTATTTAAATGTAGAAAATTAAAACTGTATAGTTTTCAATAATTAGAAAAGTATAGAAATTTGTAGAAAAAACTTGCAAACAAGAACCAAATTTGGAGAGAATAATAAATATTGAGAACACAATAGTAAATTATGTTTTGGTCTATGTTAATAACTAAAATATTTTAAAAATTTTAAGGGAAGAGGATCTTAAACTAGAACTCCTAGCTCTAAAACCATGTAAAAAAATAACCAGGAGATATAAAAAGACCATAATGATCAATCCAGGAGAGAGAACCCACATCAAGAACGTGCAAAATCATTCCATGAAATAAATAAATAGATTTATTTATTCACACACCAAAAATAATATCTTCCCTTAATTATATTAATATTCTCTATATGTAATCTATTATATTATAGAAATATATAACACAAATAGTCTGTTATGTGACAATAAACTATTTGTTGTGAATATATAAATAGGGAAAATTATGTACAAACAAAACATTTTTGAGAGATTATCAATAGTAAAAAAACAAAAATAACCTAGGTAAACAAAATTAAGTCTAGGTAACAAATAACTTACCCTAGGTATAATAAACTATCCCTCGGTAAGCTCAGACATACATTATTCCAACACTATGAAGGTATTGCTATGGAAGTGTCATGTAATATAAAATATGACGTTTTGATGATTTTATAGAGAATAAAAATTATCTTAATTATGGCTTGAAATATTTTACTTTATTCTTTGAATGTGTAGGAGTAATGTTTAAGCTTGTACTCATCTTGACAAAGCTTGTTTTATTGTGTTTTTGGGTGTTTTTATAGTGCTTTTGAAAAGAAAGTAAACTATGATACTTGATGTAAATATATTTTTTTTCAATCATTAAGTGAACATATGAAATTAAAATAAATTAAATTCTTATTTTTTTCTTTTTAATATATTTTATGCATGCAATTACTAAAGTTGAATTTTGTATGAATGATGTAACTACTGATTTTGGGGTTTTCCTAGTTTGATAGATATAAGTTTTGCATATAAATTCTAAATGAATTAAATTTTTATTATTATTAAAATTTATGGAATCTACTATGAAATTTAATTTTTTAACACACACATGAAAATTTGATTTAAAACCTAGAAAGCACTACATTTAAGTATTCAAAAATTAATTCACATGTGCATGTTAGAAAGCTAGTTTTAAAAGTTTGGAATGATTACTTATAAAATTGAATGAATTGAATAAAAATGGATGACAATATAAAATTATAATTTTCTAAGTCTTATTAAATATAACAATTTCCATTTGATATATAAGATAAATAAGTTAGATCTAACATGCAAGTTTTGATTTGTCTAGGTTTTCTAGGTTGTCATGTGTGTGTGAGTGTTCATTTGTGAATGGAAAATTGTTTTAAAATTATTATTATTACTATTTTTTTTAGATTTTAATAGTAATAAATTTCCTCTAATCTATGATAGGTTGAATTCAAACTACATTCTAAGAATCTTTGATATGCAACTACAAACTAAATAAAACAAAACTACTTTTATTTTATGTAAAAAAAGAGAAAAGAGGGATTTATTTTCTTTTATTTTAAAATTTTATGAATATAAATATATATAATGAATAAGATAAACCAATATAATATATTATAATAAAAAAATTAAAATTGAAAATAAATCCTCTAACCTAATCAATAGTAAGACCAAGTGAAGTTGAAGAAGTAACTATTATGTGTATACGATCCTTGGGTAGCTAGCTACTTTACTCAATAAAGACCTTGGGAACTCTATAAAAAAGGATGACAAAAGGATGAAATTATGCAAAATAGAGCATATGTATTTTGGCTAGACTAATTCATGAACACCAAATAACTGACTACCAATTTGGTGAATTCCATTCTCCAAAATTATGTAGAGTGACACGAAGGTGATTATAGATTCAATCAAAGCTTCTCAATTTCTTTTAGCTAGGATAGGCCTTTTTAAAAATTGAAAGATTAATTATCTAATCAAATTAATGGATCCTAAAACCTAAGGAAAGTGGGATACTTGTAAGATAAGAAAGGAAGTTGCATGTGGGAGTTAATTAAAGGTTGATTGTGAGTTAATTTTAAAAGTGACATGGATTGATAAAAAATAATACTAAGAGTGAGTTGGTCCATATATAGGGTGAAAAAATATTAAAAAATGAAAAATAATATCTGAAATCATGTAAAACATCTAAAAATGAGGTCTCTTAGACTCTAATTTAAAAAAAAGGTAAATGGTGATGAAACTACTACTTTTTGTAGGTGGTGAAGATGAAACCACTACAAACCATGACACAACCATTGCATAAGGTAACAATTTTTTTGTGACAAGTAACACAACTACCTCATCAAAAATATTTTCATCATATCAATTTTTGAAATTGCCATGGTGTAAAGGCTATGAAAGTGATTCCATCACGAAAAGTGGTGGTTTCATCATGAAAAGTATCTATTTCTTCTCATACTTTTATAACTTTGGAGTTTGGTTTATTGACCGATAAAAATTAAAATCTAATTCATGAAATTGGAATTGTTTGCCATTATGCTCTTTATTTATAATTTTCACTATTTTTTTCATTGAGTTCCTAGCATATTTTCCCCTTATGCGATGCATTTTTAGTACCATCACGCATGTAGAGTTTTTAATTTGTTGTGATATTTTGTTTATTACCATGAACAATTTTAATGTGATAATTTGTTATGCAAAAGTTATATTTTTTATTATATGCAATGATTTTTTATGCTATTATATGCCTCTGAATGCTATGTGATGATTTTATATTTTATGTAACGATTTTATATATGACCTTGAGAGGATAAATTTGAAAATCACCAAAGTATTTAACTAATTTATAAAAATTAGGAAATATTTGTATTTATATCCATAACAAATTTATCAGTTGTTTCCATTTTTGTCATGAGCATGATGACCATTCTTGTGATATTATTCACCCTAGTGAATCTTGTTCTAGTAAGATTCACCATAATTTTTGTAATTTTTATCCTTGGGGTCCTTAATTTTTTCCTATGTATATATGCTAGAAAAATAATGATATTTTATTTATTTAGTTGATGACTATAGTGACTACTCCATTTATACAAGCGAAAGTAGATGTAGGTTTTTTTTTAATGAATTCATCCGTGAAAAAACTATAGGGTTATGAGATATTATAATGATTAAATGTGAATATGAATTTGTTTTAAATAATTTTCCTCAGTAGTTATGCAAATTTAATTAACATGAATCTCTTTTCTATGTAAGAATTTTTAGTTACATCTAATACTTCGATTGAAATGATTAGCAGGAGTGAAGTGGCACAAAATAATATAACTTCAATTTAGTTAGGATATTTTAATTTTTTAATTAGTTGATTTAAAGGTTTAATGAACTTAAAAAATTAATTATGTATAACTTTGAGCCAATTTTAAAGTTTTATTTTGTATATATATGTGTGTGTGCAGGTTCCAACTTCTTATATTTTCTAGATCAGCCATCAAATCCTATTGGTTCTTCCTTTTACACTTATGTACATGAAACATAAAATTATGTTGACCCCATTGAGCATCAAAGACAAAGTAACTCTGACCACATATATGTGGTAAATACACGTTTAAATGATTTTTTGTCATTTTAAAAGTAACTTCTAAACTTATTTGTATGACCACAACTTATTTGTATGAATATGTTTAGGTATAAGTGAGCCTTATGCCTAAAATAACAAAATGTTGGTAGAACCTAGATAAATATTCATTTAATAGATCTCCATCTACAATCAAGGTGAAAATCGATAGGATTTTTCATGATTAGGATGTGTCTTCTAAAATTTTGTTTTATGCCTATATGTAAATTTGCACACGTATGACATTATACACCTATGTGGCATTGGCTTAATATAAATATATTCACATTTTGTATGCCTTTATGTCTTATATATTGGATATATGTATAAATTTAAAATTTTGACTTATTTTTAATTACTATGTACATGTTATCATCATTTGAATTTGAATTTTGAAAATATCCTAACTTTTGTGTATCTAAGTTTCCACTATTAACTTTACTCAGGATGACATATTTGAATTTCATTAATTTTGAATCTATTTTAGATTTGGTTTATAATAGTTATGAAGGTTATGAACTTTTTAGAATAATAAATTAAAAATAATGAATCAAATATACCTTGTTTCCCCTAAAGAACTAGTAGTCCCTCTTAAGAGGCATGTTAGATAACGTTTAAGTTTAGATTTTTGGCATTTATAGATATCAAGAGAAGGTGTACATTAAATTTATAGGCCATTATTTATGAGACTATAAACTTTGTTCTTAGATTGGGCATGTGGCTCAAAAATTGCTTTGTATACCAAATAACTTTTATCTCATTTTTTAACTTTAGGCTATCAGAGAAAAGATGCCACCAATTTAACATCATTTGATTGGGTTAGTGAAATATTATGGATTTATATATGAATCCCACATTAAATATTATAAACTAACATCATGTATTTATCCATATCTATTTTCATGCAACAACTTCAAAAAGTTCACCTTCTTTTTCCCCTTAAGACCTAACAATCACTCTCAAGAAACACATCAACAAATGTGCAAGTTTGGATCCCAGGCAATAATGGAGATTGGTAAAGGTGTATCATCTAGTTATAATCCATTCCTAATGCATCTAAAAATTTATTTCCTTGATTGGACATAAAATTCAAAATTTACTTCGTATATTGAGTAATTATTATTATTACATTTTGAATTTTTTGGTTGCAAGAGAAAATTTACATAAATTTCATGCCCATTTGACCAAGTTATCCAAACCCTATGGTTGTCTAAAATAATCCAACATGAAAATTTAAGAACTAATGACACATCTTTGTCCATCACAGTTTGCATGAAATGGGTTCACAAAATTGATCTTCTTTCCCCCTTAAGAGCTACTAGTCTCTCTTAAGAGATGTGTCAAAAAAATTGGGTATGATGGAGACTTAGAGGTGGTGTATATTTAATTTATTGGTCATTCATTATGGTACCATGAATTTTATTAATTTAAATGGATCAAACTTAAAAATTTGCTTCGTATACTAAGCAACTTTTGTCTCATTTTATAACTTTCGATAGCAAGAGAAAAGATTCCACCAATTTAAGTCCATTCAAGTGGGTCAAAAAAATTATGGGGATGTTTATAAGATTATTTTGTGCATCCATATGAATTTAAATTCAATATACATCCATTTTGGTTTGCATAATGAATTCATATGTTTTTCATTATTTTCCTTGTTAAGAAGTGATAGTCTTTCTTAAGAGACTATTCCAATGACATGCAAGTTTGGAGTCCAGGGGTTCATAGAGACTAAGTTAAGGTGTATAGTAAATTTATATTCCATTATTTATGTAAATGAAACATTTTTTCCTTGATTGGGCACATGGTTCAAAATATGCCTCATTGACTAAGCAAATTTTGTCTCATTTTACAACTTTTGGCTACAAGATAAAAGTTTCCATCAATTACACATTTATTTGATTGGCTAAAAAAATATTGGGATGTATAGAATAATATTTCATGTAACTATAGAAAGTAATGGTGTGCTTCTATCCATCCTATTATGTGTGAAAAGGATTTGTAAATTTCACCTTCTTTTTCCCCTCAAGAATTAACAGTCTCTCTTGAGAGACATGTCCAATGACATTCAAGTTTGGAGTCTGGGAGATAAGGAAGATTGGGAGAAGGTTAATATTTTATTTATATTCCATTATTATTATAATTTTTTTTAATGTGGAATACCACATAGATCCACTCAAAAAAATTTAAGGAAACAACATGAGGATATATACTACTTTGTGTGACAAATTATCCTTTAGTACTTCACACTACAAACTTACTTTAAATAGAAAGAAGAATTACAAGACTTTTTATAGGACTAATTATGTCTTATAATAAATGAAACCACCAGCTAATACTTAATTTTAATCTTAATAACTATGATGTGATCCATAACAAATGAGATGCATATACATAGGAAAGAACACTCCTAACCAACCAGGAGAGAATATTGGAAAATAATTAGTGAGAATGAAAAAAATTAATTATTAAAATGATTAGAAAATGTAATAAAAATAGATAATAAATTATATCCTATGCTTTCTTATCATTCCTCCCACCCATAGAAGCATTTAAATCTAATTCTTTCAACAATTCAAGAAATATTTGAGGCATTTGGCCAGATGTGAAAGCTGACCTTACTTGGAAACAAGGTAGGATGTGGTGGATCCTTGATGGTTTTGACAAGTTTTCATGTAAATTTTTTAATTGAAATCTGATGGAAGATAAAAATATAGAATAATATCAGTGGAATATGAAATGATAATGATCAAGTTGTTATTTTTTCTTTGATCGAGTCTTTATTAGAATTAGATAAACTCTAGATTGGAGAGGCTACACATTATATATGGAGGAGTCAACTTTAGCTTTGTGTTTATGAATGTGTTTGGTTTTAGAAAAAGGAAAGGAGAAAGGTAACTCATGTGGAACCACATGATGAAAACCAAAACACTCCTCAAATGAATAATGTGTCACCAAGGAGTCGATTGCTCAAAGATAAGCATGTTCCATGTGAGTTAAGCTCAAATCCCACATATCAAGAAAAGGTAGAGAAACACCCTAACTAAAATCTTGGTTGGTAGGTTTAGATTGGTCATAGACTACATATTTACTCAAAAAAAAAAAAAAATCTCACTATCTGTGAGTATAATAGAATAATTTTTGTAATTGATGGAGTGTTTCTTGCCTCCCAAAGTGACCATTATAAAGTGTAAAATGTGCCTCATTTATTATAAATTGATGGTGATCATGAAGTACACAAAGTTGAGAAAACTTATTAAAAAACAATTACCTTTTGAAAAAGTCTCCAAAAGGCACCAAAGTAGAATTGGTTGAATGATGAAGACTTTTTAAAAAATTATTGAAGTTCAGATCAATGGTATATTGAGAATACTATTTTTGAAATCCAATTTGAGTGTGGTGTCAACACTTAAAGTAGAAGCTGCTAGAGGAAGAGTGAAATAATTTGTAACTATGTTGTTATCCCATATCTATTTTGCATGATCATGTGAAATTATTATTTTTATATGACCCACTCCATATGGCATTATTCAATGTTATTTTAAGATTGAAGAAAGTGCAAATAATTATTTTACTTGTGTAATCTGGTCCCTTCCCTATAAGATAATTTGGCCATGAGTTGAAGGATTTTACTAAATTAGATGATTCTTTGTAATGCGTGTAAGTAAATATATGCTCAAAATGAGATACTACTATATAGGCATGTTACTGCAATAATATGCCAACTACAAGGGGAAATTTAGGAACCATGTCAATAATATGATTGATTGGTCTATTTAAAGGAAGTGCATTGGGCTCTTAAAGAACTACTATAGATGACTACATTAATGAATCAATATTTGTCATGCTATAATAAACTCTTTCATTTTTATTTTTGAATGTGCTTGTATAAACATAAATTCATTTTTTGATCTTACTACTTTATGTGATTTTATACAACTTAGGATACTATTATAATGTGCATTCTTTGTTTACGTACTACATCTTATTAAGTTTTATAATCTTTATGCATTATGTATGTTTTGTTAGTGTTTCTTATTATAATAGTGGGATTTCCTATTATATTGATAGTGTCTCCCAAGAAATAAACCACAATAATCGATGGAGGTCACATCATAGATGACATTATCCATGAATTTAAGATCAAATTCAAATGACACAATACATGTGTGCATGATCAGTGTGGATGAATAACTATCCATCTATCTAAGTGGATGCAAATGGGGATGTAACTCCATAAGTAGGTGAAATGTGATAATAAGGATATTTACTATAAATTTATTTTTTGAGCCATTATTGATAATACAATCAACAAAAAATTTGTGTGAGATGATATATTGTGACAAAAATTGTCTCGACTCGCTTGTGCATTGGAGTGATGTATTAAGGCAAATTTATTTAGTCAATAATAAATCCCATTATATATAGTGTCATCACCCAAAAATTTTAATGGAACAAAATACATTTTATCATCGATAGGATTTAAAAATAAAGTTTTTTTTCTTTTGTAACCAATAATTATGATCCATTATATACCCTTTTCTGACAATTATTACAATACTTTTTATTTATCTTGTGAGAATATTAAGACATATAAGAAAAATAAGAATAAATTTTTTGATCCTACAAGTGTTGGTGTGGTGATGATGAAGAGGTTAGTCTAGTCTTAGATGAGGCTAAAGAATGAGACCAAGTGGCTCTGTGATGAGTAATATATTTTTCTTTGAAAAGTTATTATTCATTATAGGTTACATCCAAATTATCTCTTGGATTATATTTAAAATATCTAAATAAAAAATACAAATTCCCAATTTTCAAATTGAGTATCAGGGTGGGTCCATCGTCCTACACTTTGATCATGGTGCACAAACAATTGAATTGGAAGATGTAGTCCTGAAAAAACATATTAAAACCCTAATGTAATTTGAGACATTTTGTTTGCATGTATTCATTCTAGGAATATGGGTATAAATTTATTTTAAATTCTTATATCAATACATCCCAAGATATTATGGAGTTATAATTGGCACATCAATCTAAGATCCCTTGGAAATACTCAATAATTATAGCTTAATAAAGAGAACTCAATTGTGCACTAACATGTCATTATATTCAAACCAACTGTCCATGTCCACAATTCAATTGGGTAGGACCTTAAGGTCACATTAACCATCATATATTGGGATTTCACTTTTTTTTATATTCCATGGAGCAAGAGCTTGGTGGTTATTCAATTTGGATAATTATGATCTCATTGACTTTGTTAGCCAATGTCGAGATCACATTTTCAAGTTAGAGAATGTGTTATTACATTGTGTGGTTCACCATTGCTCTTATGAAGGCTAATAATAATTAAAAACTAAGTTAATGTGAGAAAAAAATAAGGGTTGAGGTGTTGGGCTTTGCCAACAATGCACCCTAAATACAAGATCATGTTTTAACAATATGTCCATTGTGGGAGAAGAGGAAGAAAAAGAAAAAGAAAATTGTGCCCTCCCCTTTAAAATTTTTAAAATCCCCTTAAATTAAAAATTCAAATGCTCCACTTACATAAATATAAATGCCTCCATTTTCAAAATTTTGTATGACATGGTTTTTAAAAATATAATAAAGGAGTAATCAAAATAAAGGGTTTATAATTTAAAACTTATTAAAAAGTTTAATCATAAACCTTTACTAATGTAGGAGGTGTTTCATTTCCAAGATACATGCTAGGATTCATATCCATATCTTTTAATATGCCCATTTTGCATATACACACCCTCCACGTGTGTCCTTGCTATAGATGCTGCCTTTTTTCTTAAAGTTTTTTTTATTGTTCAAACAATGACACATACTGATGGGTAGTACCTAGATGCTACATTGAATGATTGAATACTGTAAACAATTACCACTATAAAATCTTGCTACTATAAAATCTTGATGAAAACAAAAATATAATTGGTACATAGTCTTTAGATTCATATAGGGGCCCTCTTAATCACTAAATTACCTTGATAATTTAAAATTCTCTTGAAACCCTAGATTAAGGGCACCTGAGCTATCATAATTGGTATCATTTGAGCAAAAGAAACAAGAGTAGGGTTGTTGTTAGCTATTATAATTGGATGGAAATATCTACAATAAAAATAGTAATTAAATCATGCGAAGCTTGCATATCAGTTTGGTAATAGTAAAATAGTAAAATGCATACGTGTATTCATTTGGGTAACAATTAAAGAAATGGAAATTACCCAAGATTTCATGTTAAATTAAATAGGATTCTACTATAAATTTCTTATAATATGACAAATGAATCACACCACTCTAACTTTTACACATAAATCCAAATATCCAATAATGCATTTATAGATATTTTTGGTCCTTAGGAATTTCCCCCAAGTCTTCAAAAACATTTTCTTACTTCCTCATGCAAACAGTCAACACTGGTCTCTCCTTGAAATGTTGAAAATACTAACATGAAAATATCAAGATACATTAAATTTCTCATCTATGGTTGCTTCAAAATATCATGTTACAATTTAAATCTCTACAATAAAATTGCCTCTACTACTACCATTTGAATGGGGAAATATCAACGTAGTATTTTCTTTAGCATTATGTAAAGAATAAATCATATTTTGAAGTATAGTGGTGGGATAAAATGCACTCACCACCACAACATGAACATAAAACATATGTAAAATAAAAACCCTAGACAATAACCTTTATTTATATTGTCTCACTCTCTAGTTTCCCAGTGGGGGGATTCTTGTCCTCCTTGTTTTATTTCTTTATCTTATTTTTTTGGTTGGATAGATCCAATGAATAGTTGATGTCCTTAATCAGAATAATGGATTAATTGGTAGTATTAATCATAATATTTTTGAGATCAATATATCTTAAACCCAATTAAATTCAAGGCATAAATGTCATACTCATACTGAAAAATACATTTGTTTACCAACAAACAAAAGAATAGAAAAATAATTATCACCTATAGTTTCAAATTCATAATAATAAAATTTGATAATACTATCCAAGGGTGTTATTGGAACCCTATATTACCAAACATAAAACCATTAAAATATGGTGAAGCATCAGGTACACATCAAAAGGTCAAAATATTATAATTATTGCCCAAAACATGTGATTCTAAAAATAGAGATATCCTCTTCTACATTTGTAGTAAACTTGAAATTTTTTTAATTAAAATCCAACAGATTTATTTCTATGTTAAATGTTAATTCCACAACTGACTGAGTAAAAATGCCTCCTTTACAATTCCCACACTACAAGGTCAACATCAATGTGGCTATTGCATAACCTCCACTATGTTAAAATCAATAATGACTTGAATATTATGTATGGCCTTGCCTTTACTTCTAAGGGTCCAAGTATGGAATTTTTGTATGTTATTAAGCCTGATGTAATTGCTCTAGGTGTTAATAAATTATCAGCATGGATCAATGGTTCTACCACATTTGTTCACATGCCTTTCCATGTAAATCCATGCAAGTAGCCACATAATTTCAGAATGTTTTGAATATTTAAAACTAAGTAATGATCTTAATGTCACTATTCAAATATATTAATATATTATTATTATATATTATCTATTATATAATATTAATAGTTAAAATAAATGATTAATATTTAATAATTTATTATATATAATATAATGTAATATATTATATATATATATATATATATATATATATATATATAAAATTTATAATATATCATAATATGATTATACTATAATATATTATATATTATTAATATAATATATTTATTTTAAAATATTATTATCATATTTAATAACTACATAATATAGGGTACCCTAATATATTATATTATATTTAGTGTCATACACTGGAGGGCCCATATTATACACCAATGCTGGATTTAGCACAAATGTTTGGATTTACATGGCTTGCACACATAACAAAGGGGTATATATAAATTTTTGTGTGTGTGTGCACACGTGTGTGTGTATGTAAAATTAATATACAATATATTATATTATAATCATTATGTATATGATTATGTAAAATAATATTATATAATTATTTTAATTAATATGAATGTATGATAGTTCGATGAGCCATCAAATCTAAGCTAATAAATGCAATCATGTATCAAGCTATCATTGGATTGGAGTCCTAAGATGATGAGGAGTGATGTTAATTGGTGGGAGGAGATGATCATGAAATTTATGATAGTAAAAATAAACATGGTGGGATCTATATTTTATATTCTATGTAAAATAAACATGTTTGCACAAATTATAAGAAAATTAAAACCACCCAAATTGATAAAAATATATATACTAATAATTAATAATATTAATCACAAACACTTTTCTTATTCATTAATTTTAGTACATTGCTTTACACACATTTGATTTCAAAAAATTTTTTTTTACCAAATCATTAAGAAACAACCCTCACAACATAATCATGCACAATTTGATCAAAAAGGATTTTGAAATTATTTTCTCAAAATCTTTGACCAAAAAAACATTCTCAAACATATGCTCCTCATTATAATATATGGTTGAAAAAACACCTTAGAGAGACATGTGCATTCATTGAGATGACAGTTGTTCCAATTATCTATTGAGTAACTAAAATAGTTTGGTGAAGCTGTTAGAGTATGTATTTCATGTATTTCTCATGTTTGTTAGTGTATTAGCTAGCTATTTCATATTTTGTGAGTTTGTCTTATGTGAGTATTTATCTCACATTATACATTTAGGCTATTTTTGTGTTTTACTTTGCCTATTTATGCAAGATCTTTTCTTTGTACTAGCATATCATATTTATGAATAAAACTTGATTCACTTTGCTTTGTAATCAATTGTCTACAGATTCATGTGTGATTTTCTTAGAGTTATCACTTATGAATCTTGGGTTGGAATGCTTGTTCACCTTTCCTAACTATTGATTCTTCCTTTATCATAAATCCTCAATCATTTTCTTTCCCTCTTGTGGATCTGACACTTTCATTGAAGTTTTGAAGAAAGTGTGTGGTTTTTATTCTTAGAGGGAAGGAAGAGAGGAAGCATGGGAGAAAGAGAGAGAAGCATTAATTCCCCTTGAGGAAAGAGGTGCCCTTTTTGAAGACTTTTCAAAGTTTTTGCTTTTGAAGATTTTTCTTCTTCTTGATCTGAAGCATTGTTTCTAATTGGCATCATTTTATTAGATTGTACTTTGTTTAGGTGCTTCTTTTCTTATTTTAGATCTACCATGTTTTATTTTGGCATCCTAGATGTGTCCAAGGCATCTTAAGCAAGCATTGCAAACCTGTGTTGGACAAACACAGTCTAGGAATTTATATCTATAGTGAAATAAGAAGCTAAAAAGAGGCATTAACAAGGAAGAAAGGCATCCTAGATCTTCTAAGAGGAGATATTGCATGGAGTTTCAACCCTAATTTTTTTTGGTGGAGCATTGTAATCTGCCAAGCATCCCTTTTTGCTACATTGAATGCTAGAAGATCTACCATTTTTTTACTTTGCATTAGATCAATAAACAAGGCATCCTTCCCTATTTGGTCTACTATGTTGGAGAGAGAAACAAGAGGTTGGATGATGAAATAAGAGAAATTCATGGAGTTTAGATTGCTGCACCATTTTCAAATATGTACCTTTTTTAATCTTATATGTTGGAGTTTTTTGTACACTTCTACATTTTTTATTCTCTACTAAGTTTTTTTATTGTTTTCTAAATTCAAAAAGATAGGTGGGCATTGAAATAGATCTGAGTATCTCATATATAAGTTTCCATATCTACAAATAAAGTTACACTTCTATGTTGAAATTTCCTTGGGAATCTTTTTTTTCCACATGGAATGTTGGAAGGAGGCATGGTTAGTTATGGTAAACTTGAGATCACCTTCTTAGAAGTGCCTATCTAGGCTTAAGACACCAAGATAATAGTAAACCACCTCTTTCTCCTCTTAATTCATTTTTTTCTTTTATAAGTTGAATTTTTGCCTCAAGAGAAATCATTATTCACTTGCACAAGCATAGTGGTAATTAAGAGGATTTTTTTTCACTTTGGTTGGCATTTATGAGTCTCTAGTTCAATTTTGGTTCCAATGAGTGGTTGGATGACTATATTCCTTTTTTGTTTGGTCACAAAAATTAGTTTGTAGTGTCTTTTTTAATGTTTTGACTCATTTTACAAGAAATTATAACACTTTTAACTTTTGAATCATAACTCATATTTGAGTTATTATTTAAAAAAAATGAATGGTTTTAGATTATCTATCCACTTGTGTCATTAATTTTTAAAATTTCACTACTTTTATAAAGTGTCAAATTGGGGGGACAATATTTTGGGCAGTTCTCTCATTACTAATTTTGTGTACCCTTTTGCATTATTTCTTCTATTTGGTGATTCATTAACATGGATTATACTTATAGTATTAACCATTGTGAGCCTTTGAATACACATAATTACCATACATGGAGACCTCAAATGGAAACAATCATAAAGTGCAAAGGATTATGGTCCCTAATGAATGAAACTCAACAATAATTTACACATGAATTTGAAAAATTTCAACACCAATGTAAGTTTGAATATTGTATAGGCTTGATTGGGTGTTACGTGAGTGACAATATTTTATTTCATTTGGATAAGTTTGATTATCCATTCAAAATATGGTCTAAGCTAAAGGGTTTATTTGGGAAAGTGGATCACTTAAGAGCCATGCAACTTGAAGTGGAGATTACTTCACTAAATTTGGATGACTTTGCCTCCATTTTAGACTATCTCACTAAGTTTAAGCATTTATTGACATTGTTGAAGGGGAGTGGATGAGATAAAAAGGATGAATATTATGTGTACTTGAATTTGTCTAAATTGAGTGGCCCATTCCAAATATTTGCTTATACCTTTTTATCTAGTATGAATGCTTTAGGTGACACATTCAAAATGCCATATCTGGAGTTATTTTGTGAGATACGTACTAGGGAGGAATCCAAATTATCTCACCTTGAGTCTTCCAACTCTAAAAAATAATTAGTTGCATCACATCCTAAGAACAAGGGAAAAACAAAGGGTAAGAAGAATAACACTCCTGCGTCTCAAAATGCACCTAAGCCCAACACTAACACATCTAAAACGAAATCATCTTCTAAATCCAAAAACAAGTCTAGCCCATCTTACTCCTATTATGGGGGGACTACTAGTGAAGAGTTTGGGTGTTTAAATATAATGAAATTCTTAGATGATGTCATTATGTTATAGATATTGGTGCTTCACACCACATTACTTCTTTGAAGGAGTCCTTTGTATCTCTTGGTCTGAGTTCTATTCCAAAGTTAAGGTTTGAGATTCTTCATTTATATTAATGGGAAGGGTGAGATATAGATAGATGATGGCTGCATCAATGATGTATTATATATTCTAGACATCACCATCAATCTAATTTTAGTTTATTAGATTTGCTATTCTAGTCAGGGTAAGGTAATGACTTTTACACCTCAGGGTGCTAAATTTTTTGCTTTTTTAAAGCCACACACATTTATTACATAGGGTTTTGTTGATCATAGTTATCAACTTTATTATTTTGAGGGTTTTGATGATACTCCTCCTATAAGTATGTGTTTAGTTTCTCCAAATTATGAGAGTTGGCTTTGACATGAGAGATTTGGACACCTAAATTATGGATATTTGAAGGAGTTGAGCACTCATAGTATGGTAGAGGGTCTTCTTATAGTTTCATGTCTTGATGGGTTTTGCCCTAGTTGTGCATTAGGGAAACAACACCAAGATCCATTTCTTAAGGGTATGTCTATGAGAACTTCTTCACCACTTGAGCATGTGCACATTGATTTGACGGTCTTTCCTACTCCTTTCAATAGAGATGATTATGCACTTACCTTTATTTATAATTTATCAAGGTGTACTAGAGTTCATTTCCTCAAGTAAAAGAGTAATTTATTTGCTCACTTCAAATTCTTTAAGGCTTTGGTTGATAAATAGTCTTTGAGTTGCATTAAGAAGTTTCATATAGATAATGGGGAAGGAGTACTTTAGTCGATAGTTCTATAATTTTTAGTAGCCCATGGTATTATTCGCCAACATTTTATTACTCATACTCCATAACTAAATGGTTTATCAGAATGAAAGAATCAAACTCTAAAGGACGTGCCTAACTGCATGATGCATTCATAATATTTACCTCCTATCTATTGGGCAAAGGTAGTTAATTATGCAAACTATATTAAAAAATGCACACCATATTGGGCACTTGAGCATGTGACTCAAGAGGAGGCTTGGTCTGAAACAAAGGATGATGTCTCAATTTTATGAGTCTTTGGGAGCCTTATTTTGGCATATTTACCAAATAAAAAAATAAATAATTAGATAAGAAGAGAAAACCTTTGATTTTTGTAGGTTATTACGAGGACATGGGATATTATCATCTTTTAGATCTTGATACTCATGATGTTCATTTTTGAACACATGTATAGTTTGATGAGCACTTGACATCTCATGACTCTTCATCTTTGTTCATGATTTCTTCTTCTTTAGATGATTCACCTCCTCAAGGATTCATTTTTTAAGGAGCCAGTTTAGGAGATTCCTAAGGAGGCTATAGAGGATGAGGATCTTATTCACATTGATGTTGCCACTATGCCTAGGTGGACTCGTGCTATAGTTTTTGAGGTAATACCTTTCATTCAGGATCTTCCACCTAATCAACATCATCATGCACATTCTAAATGTAATAAAATTTTGTGTTAGGCATTATCTAGGGATCCAAAATATTTTTCATAGGCTCATGGGATACAAGAGTGGGATGATGTGATGACAGATGACCATTTTTCATTAATGAAGAATCACATGGTATTTAGTCACTCTTCATAATTGAAAAAAATTAGTTAGTTGTAAGTGGATTTATCGCACCAAGTATGTAGTTGATGGGTCCATTGAAAAGTATAAGGTACATCTTGTTGTAAAGGGGTTCTCATAGGTCTAAGGTATTGAATACTCTAAAACTTTTACACCCATTTCTAAGATGGATTCTATTCACCTTGTACTCTCTCTTGTTGCATCACAGGGTTGGATAGTATATCAAATGGAAGTTAAGAGTGATTTATTTCTTGGAGACTTTCATGAGGAAATATATAAGGAGTTTCTTGTTGGGTTTGTTCATGACTCTTCTCTTACTTATTTATGATCTCAAATAGGCCCCTCAAGATTGGTATGAGAAGATGGATTTATTTATTCTCTCCACTAGCTTTGTTCACTACCACTATGATCCCATAGTGTATATTCAGTGTATTAGGGAGGAAATTATTATTCTAGACTTGTATGTTGATGATCTGATTCTCACAATAACTCCTCATCTCAGATTTAGACTATTTAGTAGGAAATTTTAGCATAGTTCAACATCACAAATCTTGGTCTTTTTTATTTCTTCATTGGCTTACAAATTTCATAGTCAAATATAAGAATTTATTTGAGTCATCAAAAGTATACCCTTTATATTATTTAGTATTTTAGCATGGTTAATTGCAAGCCAAGTCCTCTTTTTCAGTTTGGAGTGACTCTCACTACCTTTTGTACTACACTTTGTGATCCTACATTACATAAGAAGATGGTTGAGAGTCTTATGTAATTGACCCATACTTACCCCAACATTTATTTTACATTTGGGCTTGTATCTAGGTTTTCACATGACCCTCATGACATTATTTGGTATGCTACTAAGAATATTTGATGATATCTATGAGGCACTACTCATTTTGGGTTACACTACACTAGGCGTTCTACTCAATTTATTAGATACAGTGATTCAGATTGGGTAGGTTCTCTTCATAATAGGTAGTCTACTTAAGGATAAATATTTTATCTTGGTTCTTCACATATTGCTTGGTTGTGTAAAATGTACCATTATATTACACTTTAATCTATAAAATCTAAGTACATGGCAATAGTTATAATAAGTTAGCAGGTTCTTTGGCTTTATCATTTGTTGACAAAGTTTGGCTTCATGTAAGATTCACCCACTATAATTTGGTATGATAACTAGAGTGCAATTCACATATATCACAACCTAGTTGAGCATTAGAAACCAATCACATTGAGTTACATATTCAATTCATTCATCATCACATTTAGGATGGATTTATTATCTTGGAGTACATTCTAACTTAGTAGCAAGTTACAGACATCTTCATGAAGCCTTCTACGTCATGTCATTTCCTTGAGTTATGTATCATGCTTGGGGTTTCATAATTTTTCCTTGGGGCTGTTCATGAGGACATATTACTTCTTCATTTCATGGATACATATTTACATGAGTACCTTATTAGGCCTAGTTGTCAAGAATCATATTGTGGATATGCCACGATTTCTTTTTTAGCTTTTGTTATCTCCTAGCTTCATTTTTTTTGTGGGGGAGGAGTTAGAGTATGTATTTCATGAATTTATCATGTTTTATATTGTATTATATAGCTATTTCATCTTTTATGAGTTTGTCCTATGTGAGGATTTATCCCACATTAACTAGTTAGGCTAGGTATATACTTTGCCTTGCCTATTTATGCAAGAGTTTTTCTTTGTACTAGCATATCATATCTTTAAGTAAAACTTGACTTTATTTTATTTTCAATAAATTATCTACATATTCATGTGTGATGTTCTTGGATTTATAACTTTTGAATCTTAGGTTAGAATACTTGTTCTTCATTCCTAATAGAAGCTACATATTGTATTAACATATGCGACATGTCACTAAACTTTGAATGTGTGTTTTGTTAGGATTATTCAAATCCATTATATGAAATACCCTATCATCACCCCTCACCATCACCACCCAACTAATCTTTAAATATTTCACCGATTTCATGTTTTATATGGCTTTGGTCTTACCCACCACTTTTCCATTACTCAAGATTAACATGAAACAAAATATATCCTCCTAGCATAACTCATTCCCATGCCATATAAAGGAACACACCACATCATTTTACCTTATCATCTCATAATAAATATTATAATATAGTTACTTAACATTGTGTGTATAAAAGGTGAATGATATTAGCAATCTTTGGTTTTGTGTGAGACATAACTCTCATTATACACTCTTTCACATAATCCTCAGAGAATTTTATAATAATTGTCTTCAGTCTAATATTAATTGTGCTCAGTGATAATATTAATTTATTTATCATAGGAAAAAATAATGAACTCCTTGAACATTCACTTGAAATGTGATTTCATAATGACCACTAGAGAGGATAAGGTGACTTTGGTAATAATCGTATCAAAGGAGAAAATTCAAATGGGAATCAAAAGAGTGTATATGGAGAAGGACACAATTGGGAAATGAACAAAAATATATATGTTCAAATAGACTTTTATTTTACACATGATTATGAATTAGAAAATGTGCAACAAAAGATACAAAGTAGAGGCACAAAATCATATCTATAGGTGTAATTATTGTTGATGCAAACTTGTATTCAGTGAAGGTTGGTGGTATTGTGCCCATAGAAAAGTGATGTTCTATTTTTTGTAATTTAGATCATACTTATGGGTCTTTGTAAACAAAATGACTCTATAAATCCATTGAGATTAAACAACATAAGAGATTGACAATATTTGATAAGAGAGAACACTATCTAAATAATTGAGAAAGATATTAGGGATGTATAGGTAGGCCATGCAAAAGGCAAATATACCTAGAAGGAGATTATAAGTGGCACACAAAGATTCATTACCACTAAAATGAATTCTTGATGCTATCATTCATATTTTATATTATTTTATATCTCCTAAATTAAAAAAGTATATAGTATAGGCTTTGGATCCAAGGATACAGACAAGTGGAGATGGAAACAAGAAACACATCGCCAAATACACATAAAAGACATAATATTAAAATAATTAATATTATAAAATACTATATATCATATCTTTCATATTCTTCAAGTCCATCCCTTGAAATAGTCATTACCCCTCACCTTTGAATCCCAATGCACCTTGAAATCTTTCACCACTTTCATGATTTGCATGGCCTTGCCTTTCCTCACCACTTTGCCATTGTTAAAGCTCACTATTAAATATAATGTTCATCCCTACATAACTCATTACCATGCTATATGAAGGAATAAAGAACCTCATTTTACACTATACCATACATGAGAAATATCATATTACTATTTTTTAGCACTTTAAGAAAATTTTGTGAGATAGGGTTAGTGTCATGGTATTTGAGTGAGGTGCAACTATCAATTTACACTCTTTCTCTTTACAAAACCCATTGATACCAAAAAAAAAAGCTTAAATCCCTTCTACTAAAACTTTCACCTTTAGGTCAAATCCTAATTATAATGGGTGCGAGGAAATACTAGAGAAATAGGATGGAGGAGAGATTTTCTAAGGAAGGGTTGCATGATGTAGATTATGTAGTCAGTAGGAAACCTCCATGATAAGGATTATGCTCAAGAATGAGACAATACTATTAACATGACCTTGTAGGTGGTGGAATGCCATTAAGGCCCCTACCAAGGATTAACATGACCTTATAGGCCATGAATAGAGTTAACGCCTTTTTTACCACACTTTTTTTCAATCAAATCAAATCATTTAATAAAATTTTGATTTATTTTTTTTAAATTTTAATTTAATTTGATTTTTATTTATAAATTTTTTTATTTTAATTTTTTGATTTGATTTAATAAAAATAATATCAAATCCAAAAATTAAAGGAACTATCCAATAAATTTCATAAAGTTTAAATGACATATTTTTAAATCTACTTAGTAAACTTTAGAATCTTCTACCTCATAGCTCATTTATCCATTGTACGAAAATTAATAGTCATGCTTAAGTATTTTAACTACTCTATATTTGATGGTGTAATCCATTCGAATCCAATGTGTACTAATAAAAACTTTAAAAAAATTATTAATATGCAAACCCAGATATGATTATAGATCATAACAATTATGATACTAGTGATGCAAAATCCCATAGAAGATCTACTCAATGAATGAATTAATGAAGCAATATGAGGATCTACACTATTATGTGCAATGAATTCTTATTCAATAATTCACATTCTAAACTTAATTAATATAAATAAGAATTACAATCCTTTTTATAGTACTCCTTGTGTTTTAAAATCAAGTAAACCAAAAACTAATCCTTTTAAAATCAAGTAAACCAAAAACTAATCCTTACTTATATTCCTTATAACTAGGGTGTGATCCTTAAAAAATAGGATACACATACATAGGAAAGAGAAATTTTAACCATTCAGGAGAGAATCTAGGAAAATGTTTAGTGAGAGTTAAAAAAATTACTTCTCAATTATTACAATTATCACATAGTGAAATACAATTATATACTAATTTGTATCCTATGTTTCCTTATCAAATTTAGTTCCTTGATTGGGTGCACAGTTTGAATGTTGCTTCATATACTAGGAAACTTTTGTATCATTTTGTAACTTTTGGCTATAAGAGAAATTTATTTCAGATCATGTGTATTTTCAAATGGCTTGGAAAAATTATTGGGATGTATATATGACTCATGCATGTAATTGTATAAAATTATGGTGTGCCTCTATCCATCTCAGTTTATGAGCAATAACTTCACAAAGTTTTTGTTTATTTCCTATTGAGAAATTGAAATCTATCTAAAGAGACATGTTTGATGGCATGAAATTTTTGAGTTTGGGGGAAAAAAATACCAATTAAATTTGTATCTTATATTATATTCTATTATTGATATTACTACGAAGTTGGTTCCTTTATTGGGTGTGAAGTTCAAAAGTTGTTTTGTATACATAACAACCTTTATCATATTTTGCAACTTTTGGATGCAAGAGAAAACAATGTTTCCAATTGCATGTCATTTTAAGTGGGTCATTGAAATCCTAGGGATATATATAGGAATCATACATGAAACCATGGGAAATTATGACATGTCTTTATCTATCCCAGTTTGTGTGTAATGGATATAAAATGTTTACCTTCTTGTTCCCCTTAATAACTAGTAATCTCTCTTAAGATACACATCTGACGGTGTGAAATTTTTGAGTCTAAGGGAAAAAATGACTAAGATAAGGTTTATATTATATTTATATTTCATTACCAATGAGATTTAAAATTTGGTTCCTTGATTGGGTACATGGTTCAAAAGTTGCTTCATGTACTGAGCAAATTTTGTCTCATTTTGTAACTTTTGGCTGCAACAATTTTTTTTTGATTACACATCTATTCAAGTGTGTCAGTTAAATATTGGAATGTATAGATAACTCCTACGTGTAATTATAGTTTTGTGACCAACATGATCCATTTATTTTAAATAATGGAGATCCCACTTATTTGAAACTCAGATGAAAATTTGTGAAGTCAACTAAAAAAATAAACTTGTATTTATTCCTTCATTTAGCTTCATGAGATTTCCATATTACTTTGAATACTTGGCTCATTCTCAAAAAAATTGATATTATTCTAGGGTATCTTTATGGGTCTCATTTTAAATATTAAATGATTTATTCAATTCTCCACAATTTGTGTGCCCCATTATGTTTTAAAAAACCTTAGTGAATGGAAGTCTCATAGATTTAATAAGTTTTCATGCACCCATAGAGTCTTATTTAATGAGTCTTCACACTAAAATTTGGGAACTCATTGATCACATAAAAAGGTCTCAAGACTCATTATTTCACACAAATTTTGTTTACGCTCTTAATTTTAGCTAACATTATTCTTATAGATATGCTTAAGTGTATTATATAGATGTTATAAATGTGACCAGATATATATTCAACTTGATGAGTTTCACAGACTTCCCATAATCTCATAGACCTTACTCAAAGTAGGAAACATTTTAGGACTTTTTGACTCCATGGATATTTGATGAATGTATGTGTCCCTTGTGACTAGGTCTATAAATCTTTAATTGTCACTTTGAATTTATATAATGATCATGCCTATAAGTGAATCAAATTTTATTATTTGCACATTATTAACTTCATACACTCATGTAGACATGGAATTTGAATATGCCAATGAATGGATTCTATGAACCACTCACACTTTGGGAGTCTGAGGTGATTGTAGATTAATACTTGTAAAATTTTTATTGGTCACAAAAATATTTTCATAATAATTAATTTAAAAGATTCAGACACAATGTGCACTCTAGGAGTCTGATCCTATCATAAATCTCTAAGTGGAAATTTATATTGGTCATGAAGAAGGAAAAAAAAGGGTCATGTTTTATTGAAGATACATCACATGCTTATGTTGGGTAGTATAAAAATGTTAAAACCATAGAATATAAAATTTCAATATGAGTATCAAGAAATTTTCACTAACTCTACCCATTCATGAAGTGTATATTGAATTATGAATCCAAAGGGGCCTCTATGAGCTTATTGAATCCAAGTCCACAAGATCATGACACTTGGATGACTAAGATATCTTTAAGAGTAAATCCATAAATAGTTATAAAATTAAAATTATAATGAAAAGGATAATTAATATAGATATAAAAGGCCACCTTTTAAAAATTAATTAAAAAATAGTGACATGATGAGACCATACCAAAAATATTAATTATATGATCATGAGTTAATATAAAAAATCATTTTGAAAGTGATTACCATAACATTTTATAAAAAATAAGTGAATGAATTTTAAGTGACTAAGGACATTAAAAATAGGTTTTTATAATTATACAAGTACTATTTTATTTCTTAGAGGTGTTGTGTTCATATTTGTGAGCACAAAACAATCACAACGGTCACACATTTTTTTTGTAAACCCAACTCAAGAATAAAGAGATACCATTTTTACACATGGGGTCACATATTTTAAGCACTACAATTTTGTGTTTAATGTGGTGGAGGAGGATCAAGTGATAGTATATGATGAAGATGCTCCAAAAACTATGATAAAATATCATGAGGACATAGTCCCCATAACAAATTAAGAAATACATAATGCAATGGTGAAGCTTGATCTATTTACCTATATAGATGTTTCATATAATTTTCTCACTATGTCTTCTTGAAAGGATGATATAATTTATTTTACAAATTAAAATAATGACATAGATTTCATAGTTGTGGTAGCCTTTAAAAAGTAATACAATTTACCATAATCTACATCTGTATACAACCAAGTAGTAGTTCAAGAATGGTTTTATAGCCATGAACTTAGGGTAGTAATTGGAGACTAGGTAGAATATTATGAATGTTGTGTCAATAGGGAAAACATAAACACATACCCCATCAAACTATTTACATTAAGAGTTAGAGTAGGGATGCTTCTCATGAAAATATTTTATGAGACATCAGATATAGTGCAAGTAAACAATCTATGGGTGCATTTGTTTACAATGATTATTTATGACAACAACACCTAAACTTGGTAGAAGTCATTTATTATAATATCAAATAATAATTAATAATATGAAAAAGGTCATATTTTTTACATGAAGTATTACTAGGTTGATGCATGTTGTACAACATTAAAATTTTGGCATTAAAATTTCCCCAAATAATCACCTTATTCTCCTTCTTTGATTCATTTTTGGTATTGAATGTTTTATGGGCACAAGTGATTGGAAAATATCATGGATATTTGTAATATAGTTTATCCCTAGTATATATGGCCATCAATGAGGCAAGGATTCCTATAATATCTAAATAAATGATAAAATAAATCATGGATATAGGTACATATTTATATTACTATGATTTAATTTTGATTAGAATCGAGGGTGTCTTAGTGGCTCCCCTCAAATCACTGTATTGTGTAACAAATAAACTAGTAGAATAAGAGATTGCTTATTAGTTTGTTGAAGGATTGGGAGGTCATTAAAAGAGAATACAATAAAATCCATATTATAATACACATCTTAAGATATGAATAAATTATTAATATAATTTTCCTTGAATTTGAGCCAAGTATATACACATATATTCATTTAATCTCAATAATCATGATTTTAGGAAATGGGATCCATAATGAAAAGTTAAGAGACATGTGCATGTATTGAGGTCAAAGATAAAAATATTATATAATTATAACTCTCACCCTAATGATTATTATTATTTGAATTTTAATAATGATGAGGAAGTGGTATGAAAATTGAAAGATGCAGGGTTACTAAAGCCTCTGGTTCATAAGGCACAATAATAATAGGGAATTAAAGAAAGACACAAGACAAATTGATTCTTGACATGTCACCAAAGAGATAACATAATATTAATAAGAAAGTGTTGTAGGGTTTTCCTCCTACATCATCAAATTAGGTTTACTAAAGGCAACATGGACTACTAAAGTAATGGGGTATCCTTCTTCACCCCTTGTTTATATGGTTACTATTAGTTTAATTGTCACTCTTGTAGTTTCATCCTTCACTTTTTTGTCATTTTATAGTTTAGTTATTATTTATTTTGATTAATTTATTATTTTAAGCATGCCCCACCTTTGTTTATTTTTATTCCCATTGGATTAATTCCATTGAACCCTGATATTTATTTCATTTATCTATTAAGACCCCCAAGGTTTACTTATGTATATAGTAGATAGGCTACATACAAAAAACTAATCATAGTTCTAAAGTTATGGATATAGTTTATAAAGTGATTAAGATAATACTTAATAATTTTGATGTTATTACTTTAACTTAACCTAAATATAGTGCTCTAGTGACCCTACCTATTTTAGGTGGTGAAATCAATTTTTCCTCTGTGCTTATTTCAATACCCTTGGCTGGTCTCAACATTGGGCCAACATCCACATTCATTATGATAGATGAACTACCAATTATTATTAATACATATATTTTTATTATAAATAAATACTATTATCACTTGTATTTTCACCCATTGAGGAGATGTATTAGCTCTCCTCATCAAAGTCACACAATGGAAACATCTCACAAGCTATGGGTAACCAATAAGTGAGATGAATCTCTATATTTAAGGGCTAGCTCCTTGAATGTGTCTTGAAATGATTTCACATATACTAAATAATTATTTATGTGGGAAAAGGTTAGAGTTTTCATGAAATGAAACCTATTCTAGCGGGTAATGCACAAAGTTGTTTCCCACAAGAATATCATACTCTATCATAAAGAGACAAGGCATACAACACTAGTCTAAGAGTCATAGAATGTACTAGTATTAGAATTTCAATATGAAGGTGATATGCATGAAAACTATCCAAGGTAAGTGAAACCATATATCATTTTAAGATACTAAGGCTTAATTTTACACTTAATAACAGATCCATACACTTAATAACACTTTATATGACCTGCCAGGCTAGAATTACTTGCATCAAACATGGAAGGATTGAGGGAGAACAAGGATAGATGAATATATCTTAACCGTTCACTATACATATCTTCACACAATTTTAAAAGTTTATATATTAACTCAAAATATATTTATTTTTTTATCTAAGCCAAATTAAAATGTCAAAAATATTAGGGCTTCACCATACATGGTGTGGTATTAGATCACAAAGGCCAAAATGGCAGCTACTTATAGACTTTGAGAGAGAAGTGGTAAAAGAGAATTCCAAAGGTCACTTGAAAAATTTTCATGTTGAGAGGAGGAGTTACATATATATTAAAATTAATTAAGAGGTATACCATGCAAGTTATGATAGGACAAATGGCCCTCCAATTTATGCAACTCATGAAAGGTGGTGTAGGAGTTCTCATTCAGTAGAAAAAATTTGTCTTCATCATTCACCCCTTTGAAAACATCCTATAAATGAATAGGGATATATATAATTATTTAAATTAGATGGATGGGTTTTATAAATTATTTTACATGCATTGGATACATTCCTAATCATTTAGATTCCTCTAAAAGTGATTCATCACTACCTGCAGTCAAAGAAACACCTCTTTTAATCATCCCTTACACTTGGAAAAAAAATTGGATTTAATTTTACATGAAAATCCATGAAATGGAGTGGATGAAATTTTTGAATACCCTCCATGGACTTATATTACTTAGGTACACCTTAAATAGGCTCCCACTTGAAGTTTTCACACTTCTCACCATGTTGCTCACTTTACTAGTTTTGACTGGCTGAGAAGAAGTTATTGGTAAGAACACTTAGGAGTTTTTATGAAACATTAAATGAAAATAATGAGTTATAATAAGTCTAATATCTCTCCTAAATTTTATCTCATCTCTTGAAACCTCTTAGAACCTACACAATACAAAAAATAGTCAAAGAAACCAATTTAATACCCTATTCGTACAGATAGGGAATGCCTCAAGTAGATGGAAAGGAGAAATGAAGATTCATCTACAACCTACATCCAAATTCATGGTCATTCTAGTCCATTTGGATGGATATCTATCTTTATTTATTTCATTAGGTCTAGAATTAGGATTTGTGAGGGTTTTGAGTCATTTCCACCCTTAAGGATTGTTCATTAAGATTTGACATTGGTTAGAAAAAATAATGCCAATTTTTTTTTGTTCATGACCTTATTAAACTAATATTATCCCATTGAGTATCCATTCAAAGTGTCAAAGGATATGTGAGCATCCCAAGTTGCTTACTCAAGCCTTTTCTTCCATTTACATAGGTCATGATATGTTCCTAAGCCAAAAATGGCTCTCTTTATGGTTTATTATGCATACCAATATCTTATACATGCTTGAAATGACCTAATAAACATTTTATATCTCATTATAATTCTTATCTAAGGTTAGAAGTGAAGTTGACCTTCTATTTGGCTTTAGGCCTAAACCATGCTTGACATGCCTATCTATATTTTTAAGGATTTAGAGTACCCTATTGAGTTTCATCCTTATATTTTGGATTTTCCATGTTTTTTTAGGTGTTTTTAAACTTCCCACACCTTATTTAAATGTCGATTAATCCCTTATCTCACCTTATCACCTTCCTTCTTCAAAACCTAATAGTTTGTGCTCTAGGGGAGTACCCTTTGTTTGAGATAAAATAGAGGGTAATTATCATATTTATTTAGGAAAAATGAATTTTGAAGGATTATATGAATGTGAAAAATATTATATTTACCAATTTATAACCTTTGGTCACATGTGAAGACCCTTTAACTCTTTCAAAATCCAAGACAACCCCTAAAAGACATACTGTGTGTAGGGTTCATGATGTAGACTGTATGATGCATCATTAGAGGTCTCTCTCTATTTGTTTTAAATTATTAATGGATTATTTAGGTTATTATAATAATGTTTAATGTTTTCTAATTTTTTCCATCACTTCAATCTCTTATGCTTTTTCTCACACTTTGACTAGTCAAGTCTGAGTGTAACTTCTAACTATGTCTCTTATTTTAGAGGGGCACCTGTAGGTTACCTTGAATGGATTAGAATTTAAAATAGTGAATTATCCATATTTAAACCTTATAAGATCATAAATAAATTATTTTGACCTATTAATTTATGTTTGGGATATACAAACACTAGGAACATTAGCCCTTTTTTACTCATGACCTCTCACAGTCATCTACAGGTTGGTTGTATAGGGTCCTATAGGTCTGTATGCATGTTTAAGTTTGATAAAAATGATCTAGGACCTTATTATATTTTAATATGGTTATTATCATCTATTGAGACCCATTTATTAAAATTTTTTATGCAATACTAACACCAAAACATCATTCTTCAGCCCGCTATTCACCATAGTCAAACATAGTCAACTATATTGGAATGAGTAAGACCATGTAGGTGAAGATTATTATAGGAATAGGTTTCACATAACATTTGAATATCTTTATCCATTTGGAATCATCTTCCATATACCAATGTAGGTGTTTCCATGCTTAAGCCCTTGTTATGAATGGTTTAGAAGCTAATAGTCAGTTGTAGGTGAGTAGTTTCAAATGAAGGGACCCATGTAGGTGTGTATGGGACTTGAAACACCACATATCAACATTATATTGATGATATTTATGTTAATTGGTATGCCATAACTAAATAAATAAATTAAAAAATGAAATTATTCCTTTATTATCACCTTGAAATGTTAAGGTCACTTTGCATCTCCAAACCCTATAGATATTACTGCTTGAATTTAGTGGCCAAAGGGGCATCTTTGGGCCTTTCAAAAAATTCCTTCCATTGATCATACTCCTTCCATATTTTTTAGAGATCCTCTCCTATGTGAAGGCTACAAATCTTGACCATTCAGATGCCTCAAAACTATTTATAACCCTATTATAATATATCAACAAAGTGACAGGGTGCTCTATTTTGCATGTTTAGGGATTTGATCCTTGAATATAGTCATTTCACCTTTTGAAGGTTACTCACAGTTGGAATACCAACTTAGCATTCCATATAGGTTTTTCATGATATCTTAATCATTTTAAAATTCAAGGGTCCAATTCATTTCCACACTTCCATGCACGTACCTTCATATCTTTGTATAGGCTTATAGATGCTCACACAACAATATATAGGGTAGTGACTGCAAACCTAGATAAATGTGTATATCACATGACCTTGTACATAAATCTTAATACAACTTCATTTACATGAAATTCTAACATTTCAATTCTTAAAACAAGATCAACTACCCTGATTCCAAGGTGACATATTTCTAACACATGCCTATAAATGTACATTCATGGATGCCTAATTGTATATGTTGCATATGACTACCAACATAGACCCTTTGTGATATTTTAAAGGTTACATCTAACTATTAATATAAAAAGAACATGTAAAACACATTTGGACTCTCTATTGATTAGAACTCAAACATCATGACTGTAGCTGAGAGTAAGTAGAAACTTGATTGTGACTATGCCATGATTGAGTGTTTGATCAAAGCATGGTGTTGTAAGACCAAACATGGAAAACATCTTGTCCCATTCACATGAGACCCTTTCAGATAACCTAGCATTTTGAAAACAAGGAAAATTTATTGAGACCTCACATGGTGGCACCTTCCTACAACATGAGATGATTTGCCTATCAAAACACCTTAAAATAAGAAACCAAGCATGGAAAAAAATAGAATAGGTATTCAAAATACTATGGAATCAATATCATCCACTAGATTGTACGAAACTATCCATAAAAGAGCAAAACCTATAGGGTATGGGAAATAGTGAGGAGAAAAAAATGGTCAACTTGTTAGAGATGATTCATAAAGCAAAGTTGACCAATATTTGAAAACATTTTATGAAATTAATCTCTCTGAGTGTAATGTAACCCTTGAAATGCATTTGGTCTAAAACATCTTCAACTGGCCATACTAAGCACAAACCTGTTGACTAGTCATGCATGTATAATAAGGAGATGGAGCAGAATGGTTTTAGCTCAAATTTGGAAATTAAAGAGCATGTCAAGTGCTGAGATGAGTCTGAGGAAGATGAAAAGTCATTACATGACCTTCTCCCATGACTCACATTCCCTTATGGGTTGTACAAGGGCAAAAATCCTCCTTTTTGGTTTGTTTCTTGCTTTTTAGTTAGATAACTTGCAAGTTTTAGATGGAAATAACATTCTTGATAGTGAAAATAACCTCTTGGACATTTTAAAGAAAACTAAGACACTTGAACACCTTGAAAACCATGCTAGTTGCATAAATGACCCCTAAATGGCTACTGAGTGACTCAAAATGACATATAGACTAATTAGACCATGACCAAGGCTATAAGGGCATTAAATTACATCAAATAAACTATAACACACCCTATGACAAAATATTATACCCATATATAAGTTTTTACTATAGGAGGGTTGACCCATTTTGACTTATTTCCCAAGGGTGGCATGCTTGCTATGCCGTGACCAGTTGCCTAATCCTATCCATTGGTCTATGGAGTCACATGTACATGAGGTTTGACACAAAAATTTCCTTTGGAAACACATAAAAAATAATAAAAATAATAAGGAATGACACATAAGACAAGAAACTAAGCAAAAACACACTTGTCCTTCATAAGCACTTATGGAACACACACTAAACTTAAACAAACTGACTCAAACACTATCTAACCTAAGATGAAAATTCTCTCCTAGATCAAAGGGGAAATTTTAAACCTTCCTTTCTCCATGACATGAAGTATTTCATGAGAAATGTATCCTTTTGACCTTTATCATTAATGCCTCCATTTTCTTCATGGTGTTTGCCAACTTCATTGGCATGATGTTCAATGAGAACCAAATAGCTTCATATATGTTGGATATGGAAATGAACTCTTATTGAATCCAATCAGCCTCAAATTTCTCATATGGATCTTCAATTAAAGCATCTAATGGTGGTTCAACAAGTCATACCTTCTTGATTTTCATAGTGCTCTGGGTAAGATTGGGTTTCTTCTTAGTTACAAGTTCTTCTAGATCATTAGGGAGCTTTGTAAATTATGCCCAATCTCAATCATTCTCCTTCATGGAAGACTATTTATCCACCTTTTCATGTACTTAACCCTCAACTTCGCAAAGATCTTCAAGCTCTTGAAATAGCTTCATTTACAGCTACTAATCATCTTTGTCCTCCTTGTCATTTAGATCCACCAACTCTTCAACCTTCTCTCCTTGATGTATATGGTCATCAAGATAGTGTTATTCATACTATAATGTAGATGAATGTGATTCAAAATTAGATATAGGTATTGATTCAAATCTAAAAACTATGCCTTCTACCTTGGTCTCATGAAACTCTTTTAGGACTGCCACTTTTTGAGGAGAGATTTGACCTTTATCCTTGATAGTAAACTCCAATTTATGCTTGAGATGGTCATCTACAACTTCATGATTAGATATGAATTCTTATTTAAATTCCTCTCTCTTCAATTCTTAGCCACATTCTTCATGGATAGCTGCAAAAGGGTCTTTAATATATTTCTCCTCATTCAAAAAGGTAGGATTGCCCTTTTGTTCACCAAGGGGAGACCCTATGATTATTTATTCCTCATAGTCACTCATGAAATATTATTGATCAACCATGAATTTTCTCTTCTTCAGTTTACTCTTTCAAGATGGGCTCTTCCTCAAGAAGTGGTGAGGTGGAAAGTTGATGGATGGGCTCATGTGAAGGAGCTAGAATATGAGGTGTAGTAGAAGGTTGATGAGTTAGAGATGGAGTTTGAGGTGAAGGAGAAGGATTATGAGTGGATTTAGAAAAGAGAAAATCACTAGTAACCTCATAAGGAAGTGACTAATTGGACTGATTAAAAGGACTAGCTTTTACATAAGTAGGAGTTGCATCTTGCCAATAATTTTCTTGAAATTATTCAATAATAACATGCTCATTTTTGAACTCTTTATCATACCACATACTTAGCCTTTATATTAATAATTTAAGGCACTTATTTGCCAAGTCCATTTGTTATTTAATCTGCCATTGATTTCCTTCTAACTCTTCAAACATCTCTAAAGTCTACATATGACCTTGGGCAATACCTCTCAACCATTTAATGAGATGACTAGGGAACACATCATACTCATTATCCCATGTTCTTATATTTTATTCATTTATGGATGCCAAAAATGACTTGATATAAAATATAAAAAATGGAGGAAGAGGGTAATATGGGGATCAAGACCGACTTCAAATTATTGTATTTGAAGCTCTAAGAATCCAACCCTTGCATCTTGATATCTTGATCTAAAATCCATAGAAACATCTTGTTCCTCATGACAAGACTCATAGGAGTGTTATTGAGGTTCATAGTCATCATTCTATGGATGGAAAGACTCATATTGGGACTAATAGGGAGGTATTTATTGTTAGGTATCTTGGTAGCCTTGCTCATAGGGTTGTCTAATAACATGGTGTTTATATCAAGGGGAAAATGGAGTACTATAGAGAGTGCCTCAAGTAGATGGAAAGGATCCTTGAAGAAACAAATTTTGTACCCTATCTATATAGATAGGGAGTGCTTCAAGTAGATGCAAAGGAGCCCTGAAGAGTCATCTACAACCTCCATCTACTTTCATGCTCATTATGGTCCATTTAGATGGCTCTCTTTCTTCATTTATTTCATCAGGTCTAGAACCATGTTTTGTGAAGGTTTTGAGTCATTTCCACCCTTAAGGATTGTTCATGACCTTATCCTATCCTCATGAGTCTCCATGCAAATTGTTAAAGGAGATGTGAGCATCCCAAGTTACTCAAGCCTTTCCTTCCATTTACACAGACCATGATATGGTCCTAAGCCAAAATTTGATCTCTTTATGATTTCTTATGTATACCAATATATGACACATTCTTGAAATGACCTCATAACCATGTTATATCTCATTATAATGATTATCTAAGGTTAGAAGTGAAGTTGACCTTCCATTTAGCTTTAGTCCTAAATCATTCTTGACAGGCCTACCTACTTTTTTGAGGATTTAGAGCACCTTGTTGAGTTTCATCCTTCTATGCTAGAATTTCCATTTTTTTATGTGTGTTTTAACTTCCCACACCTTCTTGTAATGTCTAATAAGGGCTTATCTAACATTATCACCTTCCTTCTTTAAAACTTGATAGTTGTGCTCTAGGGGAGTACCCTCTATCTGAGACAAAACATAAGGTACTCACCCTATTTCCTTAGGAAAAATGAATGTTAGAGGAGTTTATACAAGTGGAACATATTATTTTTATTAATTTACAACATTTTGTCACATGATAAGACCATTTAACTCTTTCAAAATCCAAGACAAACCCCTAGAAGGCATATTATGTGCAGGGTTCCAGATGTAGACTATATGATGCATCCTTAGAGGCCTCTTTCTATTTATTTTATATTATTAATTTATTATTTAAATTTTTAACATCATGATGAAGATTTTATAATTTTGTCCATCACTTCAATATCCTATGCTTTTTCTCACACTTTGACTGGTCAAGTCTGAGTGTAACTTCTGATTGTGTCTCTTGTTTTGAAGGGGCACCTATAGGTGACCTTGCATGGATTAGAATTGAAAAGTGCATGATACATATTTAAGACTTTCAAGATCATATATAAATTATTTTGACCTATTAATTTATGTTTTCACTATACCAACACTAAGAACATTACCCTTTTTTGCTCATTGCCTCTCACAGTCATCTATAGTTGGCTATGTAAGGTCCTATACATCTATATGCATGTTTAAGATTGATAAAAATACCCCAAGACCTTATCAGAGTTTCATATGGTTATTATAATTTTTTTAGACCCATTTATCTAGTGCTTATAAAATACTAACACCAAAACATCATTATTTAGCCCACTGTTCACCATAGTCAAACATAGTCAACTATATTGGAATGAGTAAAACCCTATAAATGAATATTCTTATTAGAATAACTTTAAATTCAACTTTTAATATCTTGATACATTTAGAATCATATTCCATAGACCAATTCAGGTGTTTACATGCTTAATTCCTTGTTATTAATGGTTTAGAAGCTAACAATCAGTTGTAGGTGAGTATTTTCAAATGAAGGGACCCCTGTAGGTGTCTATGGGACTTTAAACACCACATATCAACATTATAATAATAATATTTATGTTCATTTTTATGAAATTAACTTAATAAATCCATTCAAACATGAGAGTATTCCTATATTATCAACTTGATATTTTAGCATCTCCAAACCCTGTAGATATTACTGCCTGAATTTAGTGGCCAAAGGGTCATCTTTGAGCCTTTCAAAAACTACCTTCCATTGATAATACTCCTCCCATATTTGTATATATCCTATCCTATGTGAAGGATACAAGGATTTACCATTAAAATTCCTCAAAACTATTGATAACCCTATTACAAGATATCAACAAAGTGACAGGGTGCTCTATTTTGCATGTTTAGGGATTTGATCCCTAAACACAATCATCTCACCTTTTGAAGGTTCCTCACACTTGGAATACCAAATTAGCATTCCATATAGGTTTTACATGATATATTAAACATTTTAGGACTTTAGGAAATGGTCTAACTCATTTCAACACTTTCATACATGTACCTTTATATCTTTGTATAGGCATGTATATGCTCACATAATAATATATAGGGTAGTGATTGCAAACCTAGAGAAATGTTTATATCACATGACCTTGTACATGAGTTTTAATTAAAATCAATTTACATTAAATTTTAACATTTCAATTCTTAAAACAAGATCAACTACCCGTATTCCAAAGTGACATATTTCTAAGAGATGACTGTCGATGTACCATTTATGGCTACCTAAATTTATATGTTGCATATGACTACCACCACAGACCCTTTGTGCCATTTTTAAGGTTCCATCTGACTATTCATACAATAAAAACATGTCAAACACCTTTGGACTCCCTATTTATCCTTTATAATGTGATTAGAGCTCAAACATCATGACTATAGCTAAGAACAAGCATAAAGTTGACTGTGAGTATGATATGACTAAGTGTTTGATCAAAACATGGTGTTTTATGACAAAAAATGTAAGATGGGTGATCATTATGGAATTTAAACATGGAAAAAATCATATCCCATTCACACGAGACCCTTATAAAGAACTAAACATTCTACAAACAAGGAAACTTGACTAAGAACTCACATGGTGGAACCTTCCTACAACATGAGATGTTTTGCCCATAAAAACACCTTGAAACATGGAACCAAGCATGGAAAAAATTAGATGAGGGGTTAAAAATCCTATGGAATCCATCTCAATAATTATCAAAACTGATAGGGTAAGGAAACAATTAGCATAAAAACATAGTCAACTTGTTAGAGATGATTCATAAAGCACAGTTGACCAATATCTAAAAAAATGTTATTAAAATGAATCTATTTGAGTGTAATATCACCCCATAAAGGTATTTTGTTTGAAACCTCTTCAACTGGTCATACTAAACACAAACCTACTAACTAGTTCTACATGTCTAGAAAGGAGATGAAGGAGTAGGATGGTTTTATCTCAAATTTGGGATTTACAAAGCATTTAAAGTATTTAAATGAGTTTTAGGAAGATGAATATTCTTTACATGACCTTATCCAATGTGTCACATTCCTTTATGGGCCATATAAGTGCCAAACTCCTCCTTTTTCAGTTGATTTCTTGATTTTTAGTTAGATAACCTACAAGTTTCAGATGGGACTGGCATTCCTTATATGGAAAATGACTTCTTGTATGTTTTGAATAAAACTAAGACACTTGAACACCTTGAAAACCATGCCACTTGCATATATGACCCCTAAATGGCTACTAAATGACTTAAAATGACATATAGACTAATTATACCATGACAAAGGATAAAAGGGCATTAAATTACATAAAATAAGCTATTACACACCCTATTAAAAAATATTAGACCCATATATAAGTTTTTAATATAGGGGAGGTTGACAAATTTTGACTTATCAAAATGGTCAACATCTTTGTTGATTTTCCAAGGGTGGCATGCTTGCTATGCCATGACTAGTTACCTAATATTATCCATTGGGATATGAATTTTAAAGTACATTTATAACACACAAAACACAAGAAAACTAACAAGGAATGAGACACAAGACAAGAAACTAAGCAAAAACACACTTGTGCTTTATGAGCTCTTATGGAACACACACACCAATAATAAACAAATTGACTCAAACACTAACTAACTTGAGATGAAAACTCTCTCCTAGATCAAATGAAAATTTTGAAACCTTAATTTATTCATGACATGAAGGATTTAGTGAGACATGTATCGTTTTGACCTTTAGCATCGATGCCTCCATTTTCTTCATGGTATTTGCTAACTTCATTGGCATGATGTTGAATGAGAACCATGCAGCTCCATACAGGTTGGATATGGAAATGAAATCTTATTGAATCAAAAAATCCTCAATTTTATCATATGGATCTTAAATTACAACCTCTAATGGTTGTTCAACAAGTCACACCTTCCTGATTTGCATAGTGCTCTCAATAAGATTGGGTTTCTTCTCAGCTGCAAATTCTTCTATTTCATCAGGGAGACAAAATAGAGGGTATTCACCCTATTAAATCAATAAAAATGAATGTTTTAGGAGTTTATCTAAATGAAAATTATGATTTTTACCCATTTCCAACCTTCAGTCACATGAGAAGACCCTCTAACTCTTTCAAAATCGAAAACAAACCCCTAAAAGGCATACTTTGTGTAGGGTTCAGGATGTAGATTGTATGATGCATCCTTAGACGTCTCTCTCTATATTTATAAATTATTAATGGATTATTTAGGACATGAAAATCATGATGAATGTTTTCTAAGTTTTTCCATCACTTCAATCTCTTATGCTTTTTCTCACACTTTGACTAGTCAAGTCTGAGTGTAACTTCTGACTGTGTCTCTTGTTTTGGAGGGGCACTTGTAAGTGACCTTGCATGGATTAGACCTAAAAATAGTGAATGATCCATATTAAAATATTAAAATATAATATATCAATTATTTGGACCTATTGATTTATGTTTGGGCTATAACAACACTAAGAACATTACCCTTTTTTGCTCATTGCCTCTCACAGTCATCTATAGTTAGTTGTGTAAGATCTTGTAGATATGTATGCATGTTTAAGCTTGAGAAAAATACCCCAGGACCTTATCAAAGTTTCATGTGGTTATTATCATCTATTTATACCCATTTATATAGTGCTTATGCAATACTAACACCAAAACATCATTCTTTAACCCACTATTCACCATAGTCAAACATAGTCAACTATATTAGAATGAGTAAGACCCTATAGATGAAGATTATTATTGATATAGGTTTTACATCACGTTTGAATCACATGATAAATTTTGAATCATATTTAATAGACCAATTTAGGGTTTTTCATGATTAATTACTTGTTATGAATGGTTTAGAAGCTAACAATCAGTTGTAGGTGAGTGTTTTCAAATGAAGGGACCCATATAGGTGTGTATGGGACTTGAAACACCACATATCAAAATTATCCTGATGATATTTATGTTAATTAATATTAAATTCACTAAATAAATCAATTCAAATTTAAGATTATTCCCTTATTATCACCTTGAAATGTTAAGTTACTTTGTATCTCCAAACCCTGTTGATATTACTACTTAAATTCAGTGGCCAAAGGGACATCTGTGGCCTTTCAAAAACCACCTTCCATTGATCATAATCCTCCCATATTTTGAAAATATCCTCTCCTATATGAAAGATACAAATATTAACCATTAATATGACTCAAAACTATTGATAACCCTATTATAAGATATCAACAAAGTGACAGGGTGCTCTATTTTACATGTTTAGGGATTTGATCCCTGAATACAGTCATCTCACCTTTTGAAGGTTCCTCATAGTTTGAATACCAACTTAGCATTACATATAGGTTTTACATGAAATATTAAATGTGTTAATAATTTAGGAAAGGTTACAACTCATTTAAACACTTTCATACATGTACTTTCATATCTTTGTATAGGCCTGTAGATGCTCACACAATAGTATACAGGGTAGTGATTGCAAACCTATAGTTATGTGTATATCACATAACCTTGTACATGAATCTCAATAAAATTTAATTTACATGAAATTACAACATTTTAATTCTTAAAAAAATATCAACTAATTTTATTCCAAGGTTACATATTTCTAAGAGATGCCTGCAGATGTACATTCATGGCTACTTGATTGTATATGTTGCATATGACTTCCACCATAGACCCTTTGTGATATTTTTAAGGTTTAATATGAATATTAATAAAAAATAACATGCAAAACACCTTTTTACTCTCCATTGATCCTTTATAATGTGATTAGAGCTCAAACATCATGACTGTAGCTGAGAGCAAGTAGAAAGTTGACTATGAGTATGACATGACTGAGTGTTTGATCAAATCATGGTGTTTTAAGACCAAACATATAATTTTTGTGATAATTATTAAATTTAAACATGGAAAAAATCATATCCCATTCACATGATACCCTTGTATATAACCAATCATTTTGCAAACAAGGAAACTTGTATGAGACCTCACATGGTGGCACCTTCCTACAACATGAGATGATTTTCCTATCAAAAACCTTGAAACATTAAACCAAGCATGGATAAATTTATAGTATTTATTTAAGATCATATTGAATCAATATCAGTAATTTGATTATATATAACTATCCATACAAGAGCAAAACCTATAGGGTATGGGAAATAATGAGCAAAAAAACATAGTCAACTTGTTAGAGATGATTCATAAAGAAAAATTGACACTATTTGAAAATTTTTAATTAAAATGAATCTCTCTAAGTTTAATATCATCCAAAAAAGGAATTTGATATGAAACCTCTTAAAATGGCTATACTAAGCATAAACCTGCTGACTAGTTCGACATGTCTAAAAAGGAGATGAAGAAGCATACTGATTTTAGCTCAAATTTGGAACTTATAGAGCATGTAAAATGATAATATGAGTCTAAGGAAGATTAATGTTCATTACATGACATTATCCCACATGTCACATTACCTTATGGGTTGTACAAGTGCTAAACTCCTCCTTTTTCAGTTGGTTTCTTGATTTTCAGTTAGATAACATGTAAGTTTCAGATGGGATTGACATTATTGATAGGGAATCTGACCTATTGGAAAATTTAAACAAAAATAAGACACTTGTACACATTGAAACCATGCCACTTGCATATATGACCCATAAATGGTTACTAAGTGACTCAAAATGTTATATAGACTAATTAGACCATGACCAAGGCTAAAAGGTCATTAAATTACACCAAATAAACTATAACATACCCTATGACAAAATATTAGACCCATATATAAGTTTTTAGTATAGGGGAGGTTGACCCATATTTACTTGTGGTCAAAATGGTCAACAAATACCTTGGCCATAATTTGTTTTCAAATATTTCTATTATGATCATAAATGAGGTAGGAATTATTTACACCAATTCAGTTTTCTCAACTTACTCCATGGTCACTTTACACATTCATGTTTCCACTATTATACCATAAAAATTGGTCACTTCCACCTCTACCATGTTACAAGCCTTGCCTTTAGATTTTAGCAATCAAATAGCCATATGGAAAGGTGAAAATCAAAATGAATGGGTTGATAGTCTGTATATGGCCAAAACTCAAAGGCTTGAGATGGTTAGTCTTGATGAGATAGAGGTTTAGCTAAAAGTTGAAAATGCAACTAGGAAACTTAATAGAGTCATTGAAAATAAAATCACACAATATGGTTCTCCTACCTTATGTGAAATTGAAGAATAATTATTCTCTTTAACAAGAAAAAGGAAGAGAAGAAGTAAGGGAGTAGCCATAACTTTTGACTATTTAAGTAGTGATGGTGAGTATGCCGAGCTAGATTTTGGTGAAATATTCACATGAGATTACATAAAATATGGTCAAAGGAATGATTTATAAAGTGAGAATGCTTGAGACCTAGTCTAGAGCATTTGTTTTTTAAAATATTTTTAATAAAGTTGATAATGCTTTAGATTATTTTTTTAGATATATTGTTTAGGTTCATGAATCAAGGTTTAAGAGTGATCTCCTACAACATAATGTTCATACTTACCTAACATAAATAACTTAGATGGATTAAAATTTGAATAATATCATTGTTTTGGTTAAGAAAGGTATGTTCCCAAGTATCGAGATTATGAATATGTTTGATGTGAGTTTACGTCAACATTTTAAAAATCATTTGAGATCATCATTAGAATAATGGTATCTAGACATGAGAGTTGTGATGTGTCTCAATGATGATTTCAAATAAAAGATCTTAGTATTCTTCAAATATTCCCATATTCCCTCAATGTTCTTACCATAAAATAATCTTATAGTTATCCTAGTGTTTACAAGATATCTTAATAATTTCATGACAAGTTTCATGGAAAAGGTTTTTAAATAAAATAAGGGTGGAAGGCAAGGAGTAATTGATTTAATTACATATGCCACTTAAAAAAATAAGAAGGATTATGTAGATAGAAAATATATAGGAACTCCACTAACTAATTATGCAACTTTGAAGTCTCGAGTATAATAATTGTTTACATTTAATATCAACAATATTTCATGAATAGATCAAGATTATTAGATATGCCCTTAGGAACTTCAGAGTCAAAAAGTGGTCACTCCATATAAGTTGATTGGAGATAATTCCAAATGATTCTAATATCAAAGGCTATTTTTATCTATGTACTTTAAAGTACTGGAGATTAGTTTTATCTCTATTTTATAAATTGGACTTTTATTTCACATGTAACTATTACTTTTATAAGATAAGGTGGTGCTAATATTTGGTTATAAATAAATAAATTTTAAAATGTTTTAAGAGGATGAAGAATTATTGGAGACTCAACACATTTTAGAAATATTTGAGAAGTTATGTGATTTTTTAAAGTTTACTTTCTTAATATCTATATTAGCACTATGAATGTTTTAGATTTAGTAATTATTGCATTAGTTTAAATTTATGTGAATTGATTATATTGAGTGATTACCTAATATGATCATATTTATATCTAACTTTTCTTGAAATAAATGGCTATAGATAAGTATGTTGTTTTTCTAATTCACTATAGTATTTCATCTTAAAATGTGATGCTTTTGAGATATTTTCACAATTGAATGTTATTTAGACTCTTTGTTGTGTTTTTATGAGTTTAATTCCTTGATAGGATTGATAAACATTGGATTAATTGTAGTTAATCTTGTCAAGTGGTTGCTTTAGCAAAAATATTCTTAAGTGCAAAATCTAAAATATATCTCTTTCTTGATCTACCCTTTTCTTATTTGATGATTTTTTTTATCAAAATTATCTCTTGTAACATAGAATAATTGTGCATATACATCCTTATATTATTTTATATAGTACATTAGGATGGACCAAATTTCTCACATGAAATATTTTCTCACACTAGTAACAATAATATTTATCTGACCCATTATTTACACTAGTTGGTTATTAACTAAACTTCATACCTCCAAATAATACTTTGGGTTACCTTTGGTTATTTTAAAATAATAGGGATTATCTCATCTACTTTTTGGGTTGGTCAAAAACCTACATTAATAGGTTGGATAGTGATATAAGGAGGGCCCACAACTAATAATTGAGCTTAAAGGTATTAAGAATCATAAATTACCATAATTCAAAGAAACTTACATTCTATTTAGTTGAACCAATATGTATTTCCCAACATGATTAACTAGACCCACATTTGAGTCTATCTTGATTTTAATTCAATCTCAAGAGGTACATTGAAAACATAGGCCTAAAAAAGGTAGACCTAGAATATTTAGGACTAAACCCATTTCATTAATATATCCAAATTTTAGATAATTTTCTCCCATGACTGTTTGGTTAACTAGAACCATCATCAATGTTTAATGATATGTTCAAAAATATCCAAGTAATCATATAAATTATATTCCACATTAATCCCATGAAAGAGGTAAAATAATATGGGAGCATGCCACATGCTTTAAGTTTTCACAATTTAAATGTGGAATATGAAGATATTACATGTAGATTGTTCTCATTTCTTTTTAAGATGTTACATATAATTAGTTTATTAATCTATAAGAAAATTATATCAATAGTTAGAATCAATTTGAAATCAATTTCTTGGCCCATTTTGGACAAGTAACAAATCTAAGTGTCTTGTATCAATAATTCACTAGTATGAGGATATAACCCAATGAATCCATTAGATATTTCAACATAAGATTTCAAAATATGTACATTTAAATTAATTCCTTATACCATCCAAATGCTACATTAACCATTGAAGTGTATAAAAACACATTAGACACAATGCTAACCATGTTTCTTAAATAGTCTACACTTATAAATGATATGCTAGTAGCTTATGTTGAGTTTACTAAAATTGACAGACAACTGAATCCTTAGGGACACATCATTTCACACATTGATAAAAAAATACCAATGGTGAGTCTCATCCCAAACGCTAATCAAAATATTATCATGCTTAGTTCAGTCCCAATCACCAATGTGCTACATTTAAGACATGGTTCACCTAATTAATAGCTTGGTTTATTGAATGATAAACCCATTTAATGCATAACATAATATTAGTCAAGATTTGATCTTAGCTATCAATAACACCCAAAAATTACCACAAAATTCCATAAAATGTGTTAGATGTTATCCAACATGTGGTGCATAAACTCAACAATGGCCTCTTTAGCCTTGAAAATAAATTTGGAAATGTAAGCAGGGAAAACATAACTTGAAACTTTATGTATTAGAGGTATAATTGTTCATAAAACCTAGCAAATAATAATTTAGATCCATCATCAGACATGCTACTTAAAATTAACATTTGTGAAGTAACATTACATGACTAGTGTAGGGTTCATAACACAACCCAACATTGAGAACAAGATTATGCCAATTTTTGTAATGCCTTACAAATATTATAAAAGGATATAGAAGGTTACAATGTGGTCTCAACCAACTATAACACAATAAGTAAATCCAAAAATCCTAGAACATATGTTTCCCATATTATGGCCATGATGCTTGAGACATTTAATTTTCCAAGCCAAGAAGATAATGAACTATAACAAAACATTGAGGAGGTGCATGATTTATAGTAGTACTAAAGAAAAATTTATGCATTAAGAATTAGAAGGTAGAAATGACAACCTCTTACTACATCCACACCCTTTAATAGTAGTGATATTCCTTCTAATCTAAAATAAAATAATGATCCTCCTCTGCCAAAAATGAGTGACCAACACCTTCTACATATTCATACATAACAGTTGATAAAGGTGGATACAACATAGTTGAGGATATGAAGAGAATTAAGGCACACATTACGTTATAATAGCTTTATAAAATCATGAAGTGAAAATATTTACTCCTCAAATCATTAAATGAGAAACCAATCTTGAATAGACAAACAATACCACATGTGAATGTGATTATTCATATGAATAAGACAAAAGTTCAGTTTTTTTGATAATGAGAATTTTTGGAAAAAATGTGAACTATTATTTAGTATATTTTGTTGCCTTAATGAACATCATGCCTATTAGTATTAATTAAAAATTAGGACATAAGCATATTAAATCTAGCCGAATAGTTTTCCAATTGGACAAGTTTGAAGTTAAAAGTGTAGGAAAATGTTTGAATATTTACATGAAATTGGCCTCATAACCCAGAGTTTAAAAATTCATAGATATCAAATTTATGGATATTCCCAAGGAATATGGTATGCTTCTTAGTTGTGATTGATCTAAAATAGTTAATAGATACACGGAAATTGTTTTTTGCAATATGTGACTACCTTGGAGAGGTGTGGTAAACCAATTTTACATCAATATGGAGACTAGGATGAAATATATGATTACTGAATATAATGAAAAGAATGAAAATGTGAATATGGTTTCCACATACATTAGCATTTATAAGCTCATAACTATGTATTTTGATTGGGACAAATATGATGATGATGATGATGATGATGATGATGATGATGATAATAATAATAATAATAATAATAATAATAATAATAATAATAATAATAATAATAATAATAATAATAATAATAAATAACCTAGCCTTTATTTTTATATTTTGACACAACTCATTCCAAATAAGTGTATAGAATAGGGATTGTTAGAGGACCCTTTGGGAAAGTAGTATCTAATTACTTATCACTTAGAGTTCCCTTGCACTGATAAATTTTAGAATACAAGGCTTTGGTTTTAGGCCTACATTTGTAAGGTGATAGAGTTGCAAATGTTTGGAGACTCTAAGTTAGTGATCAATTAGTTTAAAATAAAATTTCAATGCAAATGGTCATTTTAATAAAATATAAATGTATACCTCAGGATTTAATCGACTCATTCACTTTATTTAACACCATAGTGATCTTTAGGGAGAATAATTTGACTATGAATTTCCTTGCAACATCATATACAAATTTGTTTCTATTGAATGATTCAAAACTATACAAGTTCTCTATTAAGATAATTACTTATCCATATGCCCCATGCAATGTGAATAATTCACAAGTGTTTAATGATGATAAGGGGATTATTGAATTCATGAACACCACTAGTTTTTTTGACATGTAGGTTATAGATAGAAAATATTAGGATTGTCTCATAGATTATAATTAAAATGAAGATAAAATCATGAAATTAAAAGAGAATATAATTATTAATGGAATAGTTTTGCTTAAGAGACCATTTAATTTTTATATGATAGTTGAACAATATAAAAAATAAGAGTTTGCAAGCCATCAGTCAATCCTCATGAGTTTAGGATCATCGAAGGAGCCCAAAAATGTGAATGTTGTCCTTGAATATACAAAACCATATAAATAATAACTAAGAAAAATTATCATGTAGCACAAAGATGTGATAACCTAGACGAGGACCTTATGATCTTCAACCCTCATTTCACAACACATACCATTCCACTTAAGGAAGGTGAG